>CM060076.1:32859102-33354102 GCA_030533445.1 Cyprinodon diabolis
TTCTGACCCTACCATCCGAATGTCGCAGCAGAAATCGAGACTCATCAGACCAGGCAACGTTTTTCCAATCTTCTATTGTCCAATTTCGATGAGCTTGTGCAAATTGTAGCCTCAGTTTCCTGTTCTTAGCTGAAAGGAGTGGCACCCGGTGTGGTCTTCTGCTGCTGTAGCCCATCTGCCTCAAAGTTTGACGTACTGTGCGTTCAGAGATGCTCTTCTGCCCACCTTGGTTGAAACGGGTGGTTATTTGAGTCACTGTTGCCCTTCTATCAGCTCGAACCAGTCTGGCCATTCTCCTCTGACCTCTGGCATCAACAAGGCATTTCCGCTCACAGAACTGCCGCTCACTGGATGTTTTTTCTTTTTCGGACCATTCTCTGTAAACCCTAGAGATGGTTGTGCGTGAAAATCCCAGTAGATCAGCAGTTTCTGAAATACTCAGACCAGCCCTTCTGGCACCAACAATCATGCCATGTTCAAAGTCACTCAAATCACCTTTCTTCCCCATACTGATGCTCGGTTTGAACTGCAGGAGATTGTCTTGACCATGTCTACATGCCTAAATGCACTGAGTTGCCGCCATGTGATTTGCTGCTTAGAAATTAAGTGTTAACGAGCAGTTGGACAGGTGTACCTAATAAAGTGGCCGGTGAGTGTATCTTATCTCTCAGTGATGCTTATCATAGCCTGTCACAGTAATTCCCTAAGGTGTAAGCCACAGGTAAATGCTGGAAAATCATAACTTAGTAAATAATTTCAACAGCTAAAACATAAAGCATAAAACAACAGGGAAACAGTGATATGTTTGCTCAACTAAATATTGTAATGGAAACAGAATTAATAAACAATACATGAAAAGAAAAAATAATAATTTTAGGTAAATTCATCACTCCGATCAATAAATAAACTAACAAATCAGATGAAGTTCTCAGCGGCCTGTGGATTTACTGCAGTGCCTCTAGCAAAGTGTTACAATAACACTACTGTCCTGAAAAAAAATCTTGCCTTTCATGGAACAGAAGAACAAAGAAAAATCTGTAAATTTTTTCCCCCTCAGGGCTTAACAGTTAAAAGATTACTTTGAAATATATAAAAAACGTACTTACCCTTCATGGCTGAAAAAAACAAAGCAAAAAAACAAATATACTTACCCCCCTGACTGGTTACTCGGGCTCCTTTTTCCCAGACTTTGAGTTCTCATCTGTTTTTCCCTTAAACCGTCCATTGGAACCTTTCTAACTAACAGCTCTCGCTAATATAGAACCACTTGACTAAAGGAAGACCCTAGAGGAAGAAAGCCTAAATCGATAACCACTTTAATCTACTCTCCATAGTTAAACCCATTAAAGATTATTTATTATTAATCATTTCAGGTTACAGAAATTACCCTCTAATTTTTCAGGTCTCTAATGACTTGTGTTTACTTATATTTTAATAAATCAGAAAACCTAACAGCAATCAAATAAATGTGCAAAAAACAGCCAAAGATGCAGGAGAACTTTCACAATAAATATTAAAGTCAGCATTTCTTTTATTCTTTTTAATTTCCGTTGCCTCCTTATATTTTGATTCGGCTTATAAAAAACCATATAAATGAGACTCCAGACTGCACCATGACCCCCACTCTGGCCCTGTCCCACCTTGCTCTCCACTGGATGGTATTTCCGCAGTAATTCTCTGAATGCCTGCTCAGACTGTGGGAAGATGTTCCTCTGAATACTCTGGCACACTAAAATCCCACGAATATCAGCCCACAGAAGCTTTTTCTCATACTGTCATTAAATGAGGTTGTTGCAGGTGGTTTTCCTCTGCCTGTTGAAAGAAAGTGCAAATAAAATCCATGCTAAGACAAGCACAGAATATTGATTTGGTTTTAGAAAACTGACCCTGTCAGACGCTTCAGGGTGTATTTGAAGCAAATGAGGCGTAAAGAAATACCTTCAGCTTGCTGTGAACTTCTAAAGCTTCAAGATATGCAGTATTTGCAGACATGATGTTTAAAGACATAAAAGTTTTTCTTCTAACTGGCAGACAAGCTGTATCATTACATAATACTTCCTTATGTGTTAGATCTCTCTGAAGTGCTTTATATCCATTGACAGTTTAATAGTCAATAGGGGAATAGCTGTGTCTGCAAATCTTTCTGAGTTGCGCCTCTGGATTATTCTTTTCCTTTATATAAAGTACATTACTTGCCAATAAAATCTACACCAAAGCTTAGCATTATTGTAAATCTGGTCTGACATGTTCCTTTTTTTTTGCACCTTCAAATAAAACAAATCTACTTATGATCCTGCTTAAATAGCACTAAGTGTACGTATCTCAACTTTGCACACAATGAGCCAAAGGAGACATAATCCTTTCCAGTTATCATGCAAATAAACAACACAGTTAATTTTTTTTTTTGCTGAGTATTTTAAGCTTGCCGAGTCAGGCTTTACACAAGACCAAGCAGGCATCATCATTTTTGGTTTGGATAGGACAAATGAATGGCTTGTTCTGCTGTAAGTCTAGTTTCACCATCTAAAGAAAAAAAAAAGCTTGAGAGAGTCGCAGTTAGTTTCACCATCTAACTGGGAGTACCCAGGGTTACATCCCCAGCCTCAGGGAACTTACATGCTAGATTGAATTTGCCAGCATATGTCAAACGATTTAATTTCTTCGGTTTGTTTACAGACTGAATTTTTGAACTAGAACCAAACAGCCTGGATAACATCAAACTTTTCTAATGATGTGCAAATAAGGCATCATAAAAGCGCCTTGGGGTCTAAAGGAGTCCGAGTCTGGATGTGAGATGTGGCTCCACACTAACAGGCAGGCGGTCATTATGTCATGGCTGATTACTTTTAAAGTCATAGGGAAGCGGCTGTTCCAACTGTTGGATTTCTGAATTCTCCCGAGTGGTGCATGACTTTACACGAGTGAATAAAGTGAATGTGATTGGCCGATTATCAAGGGGGTGGGGTTGTTGTAGCTGGAGGTTAGCAAGCGTTCTGGTTGTGACCGGTTTATCGGAAGCATCTTGCTAACCAGTTAGCATCTTAGTGCTAGTAGGTTCCCAAAGGGAAATTCCATTGGGACCAAGTAGCACTAAATTGGTGACTTAGAAACGACACTGTCAAGGAAAGCTATGGACAGAGGAAACATGCAAGAGGAGGAGAGTTTATTGTCGGACGGCGTGGATGAGTCTCCTCCTTCGTACAATGTTTATTTAGAGGAAGAAAATGGGGACGAAGATGTTGTGGAAGAGGACGCCAGGGCGGCAGAAGCTTGGTTTGGTGTAGAAGGCTTCCAGCCGTACATGTTTGAGCCCTTGCCTCGCAACACTGCCAGTTCTGTTAGCTCTACGCCTGCTGAAGACACAGACGTCCATCCCTATGAATACTGGGACGGAACTCAATGGGAGAGGAAATTACTTCCTATTTCAACCGTTGCGTATATTATTTGCAACATATAAATCAAGATGCTATGACTGAAAAAAATTGATTGACAGATGACCATTGATATATGATTGACCGAATTTAGGTGTTCAGGCTGATGTATAACTAACTGGCCTGTATAAGATAACGGAAAATCCCCCCACAGATTTAAAGACAGGATTTTTTGTATAGAATATTTCTCAATTTTAGAACATATCATCTGATAAAGACTACATTTATATACATGTTTAAGCCAGAGTGATTTGACATTTAAATTACTTCCCTACAACTTTAATATATTAAATCCTTATCAGGAAATCCACAAAGAGAAAATTCACAAATTATAATATAATGCAGATGAGGATATAAAATCTGTTATGTATCTATTTCTCTTCCCATCTCCTTGTTTGGTCTGGATGTTATGGTCCAATCCCTCCTACAGCCACTGCAGGGCGCTATTTCTAATCAAACATTTTATTTGGCAGATTTGATGGAGTGTCCCCAAGCTAAGTGGTCCTGTAGTGATAATGTCAGAATGGGGCAAAGCAAACAATCATCAATTAAACGATGGTTCAGAGGTAGGTCAAGCGTGGTGGATCATAAAAAAAAAAAGTCTGGAGAAAGTCTGGCAGTGCATATTGTCCATTTAGGGCATGTTTGTCTTCACATTTGCTCCATCTTACTGGAATTTGGGACACAGTCACTGTTTTGGGAGGAAGTGTTTATTATAAGGAAAGACAGCAAAATATGACCAGCAATCAGCCACCATGGCAACTGGGACTAAGAGCAAACAATGTTTTTTTTTCATGTTTCCAAAAGTTTTCAGGATCTGTCGCTAAGATCTGCCACAACAATTAAAGACAAAAAAAAATATTGTCCTTGTGTTGGTCCCAGTACCATGAATCACTCTCCCAGGGCTTCTCCTCTCCGTCTTGGTTCTTGTTTTGTGATTGCAGAGGCAGCACATTGGAAGCAACTAAAGCTGGCTTATGGCCTGGAGCCAAATCAACAGTCACAGCCCATTAAAACCAGATGTGGAGCTTCCGTTCACAGTGTCCCAGCTCGACAGCATGGCCTTCAGCTGTGCCAACAAACACAAGAGTGAACGTCTCAAAGCTCAGTGTGCTGCCAGTTGCGCTGGCAGAGGGGGGATGCATCAAACCTGTGGCGTTGATCCTCTTAGATAAAGTATAACTTTATATTATACACTTTATATTAAAGTATAACAGCGGTAAACAGCGGGCCTGATTCCATGTAATATGGTTATGGGGGGAAATGTCTGCATGATTGCAGCAGATGGGCGCTGTCTGTGATCCAAAGTCTTTGCCGGTTCTAATGTACCAAGCCTCAAAGTGGTTCCAGTTGCATTTTCCCCCTTTTAAATGACTATAATGTGTTAATAATCCATTTCCATTATTTAAAAGATATTAATCAAGAAATAGAAACATTTGAAATAATAGGTATGATAATAATTCACACGTATTCATCCTTGAAATGTTGCTACACCTTAATCACTGTCCACTTTTGCTAAATGCAGTTGATTGAGTTGATTGTTGATTGTTTATTTACTAAACAGAGCAATCAAGGACACGAATCACCGGCAGGCATCCAGCATCACATTGTATCAAAAAACAGATGTGGAGGAAAATATTTGGCAGAATTGAACTTCTAGGAATTCCCCTGTAATTTCAGTTATTTGGAAATCAGAGGTTTGGAGAAGCCAGGACCGTCTTTGGGTCTGGTTGCTTTGCCAAAGTGAGAAAGTAAGGAAGACGATGAGAAAGATGCACATGGCTTAAACTGCTGCACATCAACTTTATTTTCTTTGGGAAACAAAAGTTGTTTCTAAAATAAACAACTTTAGTTTAGAAACTTTATTTCAACTTTATTTTAGAAAGCCGTTTGGGCTAATTGCTTCAACGATCCCCAAAGTTCATGAAACTTCATGTGAACAATTCACCACCTACTGGTGGAGTGCACAACTACAGTTATTCCATCCATACGTTTTCTGACCCGCTTTATCCTGAGTGGGGTTGCAAAGGTTGCTGGTGTCTATCTCCAGCTGTCTATGGGCAAGAGGCAGGGTGCATCACAGAGATAAACAGGGCAAACAACCATTCACTCACACCTAAGGAGAATTTAGAGAGGCCAATTAACCAGTCATGTTTTTGGATGGTGGGAGAAAGCCGGAGTGCCCGGAGAGAACCCACATATGCATGGGGAGAATATGCAAACTTCATGCAGAAAGGGTCGAGAATCGAACCAACAACCTTCTTGCTGCAGAGCAGCAGTGCTACTCACTGTGCCACTAAGCAGCCCACAAAAAGAAAATCAAAAACAATCTACTGGACTGTGTTTCCAAGTTTGAAGACGTTTTGCTTCCCATCCAGGAAGCTTTCTCAATTCCAAATGTCAGGAATAGTGTTGAGTTCGAGGTTTTATACAGTAGCCCAGCAAAGCCTTGTTTTTGTTTTTTTGAAAACATGCAAATTGGAACAGCGAAGGGGTCCACCCCCTTGGGATGTGAATTGTTTGGCTTCTTTTGTTAGCCTGCAATGCCCCATACCTGTGTAAGTGTCTGAAAGGGGGGAAATTATTGGCCTGGCTGAATAGGTGAGGTCCTCCTCTCTGCTGTACAGGGGCTGGGGCTGTACGCCCCCCTCCAGTACTCGACAAACGCCTCGAAGCCTCGGCTCATCTCTCAACATCACTAATCAACACCATGCCTGCTATCAATATGGCGCTGATGCTGAGGATCTGAATGGGAGGAAATGTGGAAAAGAGACCAATGCAAGAAGATGTGTGACTGTAGCTGCAGCCAAATGTGCTTCAGCAAAATATTAAAACCACAGAAAAAGTAACTACCATAACAAGATGTAAAAAAAAATGAAGAATATGCATACTTTCTCGTAGGACTGGATTCTATAAGGATAGTTTTTTGGTATAGTTAAAGTCTTTACGTTCAAAACCCACTTGTAAAAGATTGTCGGCATGTATCGAGTAAACAAAATGTCTGCTGTTGGCCACCTACATTGAAATGAACTGGTGTAGTGAACTCTGGTGAGGCCTGTGCATATCCTGATCATCTGCTTTCTTCCCAGGTCCAAACACAGCCAGGTGACGTTGATGACTTAGATTGCCCTTAGCTCTGGGTGTTTCTGCATGTTTCGTTAGGGAAAATACACACAGCTAAAGGTATATGATAAATGTGCAGAAACCAAAAGATGTTTTTCGTATGTTTAGTTTTTCAAAGGGCAGACAAAGGAAAACCATCCCAACAATAATAGGACTGGGTAAATGGGGGGGGGGGGGGGGTCTGCATATTTATGTTCATAGAAGCAAGAATGGGGTCAGACTGGCACTGTTTGGGTGGCAGGGAAGGGAAGGAAACAGAGATGGGTGGAGGTGATCTGTTTCCTCCTTGTTACTTTTCCCCCCAGGCAGATGAAGGCTGAAGTCAGCACTGGGAACACTGGAAGCAGCCATTGTTGCAGTTATGGGAGTGAGGTGAACTTTCTTCAAATGTCTTTTCCGGTTGTAAATAATTAAATTATTACAAAAAGATGCCTGGAGCAGTAATACTGTTTTTCCTCTCCTGATGAAAAAGCTGCGGCAGTGTTTTGAGGTTTCTGCAAAAAAAAACAAAAAACAAATAAAGTCAACAGGTCATCTAGAATGCAGCTGGTACTGTCCCTACCAGTACAGATTTTTTTTTTATTGCTGCCCTAAGCTTTTAAGGCCTGAAAGGTCTTTGGCCCAAATAAACATCCTGAGTTTTTTTTTTATATATGCAATACAGACCCCTTAGGGCATCAGACACCCTCTGATTCAGAGACCCCAGGACAAGAACTACACAATTTGGTGCATTTATATCTGTCAAACAAACAGCTGATATCATTTCTTCTTCTGTCTCAAATATCTGTATTTTTACATCTTCTATTATTCATATGCCTCGTTACTTTCTGCCTGTAACTGGTGGGATTTAATCTAAAACGAAATGAAAAACCAGATAAAGGCAAATATGCAATAAGTTTCTCCCCTCAAAGTTTCAATTTGAGGGGAATGTCTGGACTTTGGCAAGTCTGTATGTAAACGACAGGAAGCCTTGAATGTAAACATGACAAGGAGCATTTTTCATATTTATGTTAACTGCCTGACTATGTCAGATAATAACTCTTTCTTTGTATTGTGCTGGGACGCAGTGCTTACAAGCCCAATAATACCGGTACCAAACAATGGCAACCCCCTGAAAAAAACAAATATTTCAATTTAAATTTATATACAAAAACATAGAGTTGAAGTATTAAAAAAAGTTTTTTTAATTCATTTGATTTATCACTGCCCTGCGATGGACTGGCAACCTGACCAGGGTGCACCCCGACTCTCACCCGTAGACAGCTGGAGATAGGCACCAGCACCCCTTGCGACCCCAGCAGGGATAAAGTGTGTCAGATAATGGATAGATGGATGATTTATCATTTTCAAAGTGTTTTTTTCAATGATTTAAATGGGTATTATACATATATATATTTGTGTATTTTATAAGTTCACAGTACTGTACTATTTGAATCAATGAATCATTATCAATCAAATTTACTATGTAAAGTATAATGTCTTCATACAGTGTTAGGATGCAAACAAAGCTGGGGGAAATTTGGCTTTTTTCCTTTAAACGTGATTTTTTTTCTCCACCTTTACAACAATCTGCTGTAAGTGATTGGAATCCTTGGAACTAATGGAGAATTTTTACCTTTTTAGGTAAAAATCGATTTAAGATTGGAAAAAACAAACAAACTCAAATCCCCATTTGTTCCTAAAAAAACATCTCATGCTTTTCAAGAAAGACAATCGTGTAAACATTTATATGTTTCTTTTTGGCCGGATGATCTTGAAGCAACATTTGAGTGCATGATCAGGTTAAAGATCCCTTGTAAGCCCGTTGCAAACTCCCCCACTCACACATAGTAGTTTTCCTGGCATGGCAGATACTGAAGTGTCTGACTGGATGCTTTTGCATGCGAACGGCCTCCCATCTGCTTTCACTTACTAACACCCTCTCCAAGTCATGACCTCTGCATGCAGCACGGCATATTTCACTGTAGCTGAGCTCAGTCTGACCTACTTTGCAGTTTTTCTCAAATGTTTACACAATTTCTTTGAAAACATGCCTCATGTTCTCAAAGCTTTACACACATTTCAAACACACACTCTCCAAAGCTCTGCAATTCTGCAAAATCAAACTTTGCATAAAAACAACATGAATTCCTTTCAGAGCTTTTTTCTTGCAAATGCAGCACTATAATAAATGGAAATAATAATTTAGACCTTTTTCGCTCTTCTGTGTGTTGCAAAAGTTTTTACAATGATTTTTTTATCTTGACAGACTGAGAACACATAAAACTGTGTATCTTTAAAATCTTTCAGTATATTTTAATTTTTCCAGACAGAAATACATCCATCCGACACAAAGTTGAACATCAAACACTGAAAAAAAGTACATGTGGTAACAACAAAAAACAAACAACTTATCCAAGTAGTGTTGGACTCCAATAAAACCAAAACAAACCATCTGAACTGTGACCTTTTCTGCTCCAGCTCCGATTACAATCTGTGAAACTGAGCAATAGTTGTTTACATGCAATGAGTTGTGTGCAAAGGCGGGCAAGTTGCATTTAGATTTTGAATGACAACTCATTCCTGGTGAAAACTGAATATTTTCCTAAAAAAAATGTACAAATTGCATAAAAAACTGTGCAGTGTTTTAAAAAAAAAGAAACTATTTGGAGATTCATTGATAGAAAAGAGCAGGAATTGTGTTCAAGGTTCAGCAGAACTGGGTCGAACGCTTGGTGCATGTTGGGGTCATTCTGCCTCAAGTTTTATTTTTTTGTGTAAACATTTGCGACAAACTGTAACACAAAACCTATAAACTCATCATTTATCCTATGGGCTCCGCATATTATTCATTTAAAATACAAAAAAAAAAAAAAATTATTTGGTTTACTAACCCACCGCTGGAGATTTAAACCCTAAACCTACTAACAGGCAATTCATCCTCTGGGGCAGCAACTGCCACCCTGTTTGTAGTATTTGTTAATGAGTCTATACACACTGGAGAGGAAACGTGAGCTACTATTCTTCTGTGCAGATTTGTTTAAAATCAACGACATTGAAAAGTGTTCATGTCTGGTTGAGGTCATTCTACAGCATCTTTATCAGACTCAAATCTGGACTTTGACTAGGCCTCGTAAAAAGACATTTTTCCCCATTTCTGTGTGCTCAGGATTCGACTGGTCCCATATATGGAGGAAATTTTGTTTCATTATTGTTACAAGCATATAACTTGTTTTTAAATGGAAAACTGAAAAAGCACATGTTGCTAATTTCAATTGCAAACCAGAAACTAAACTTGTAAAAATCTTTTACCGGTAATAAAAAACGTATTTTGAAAGTAACTTTGTTTTTCAAATTATTTTTCTTTACAGATTAAATTTTATTTTTGGATTTTTGTTGTTTAGACTTCGTTTTACCAATTGCCTGATTTCTAAATCTTATTTTCCTGCTCACAGTCTCTTCACCTCTGGGGGCGGGCTTTCCTCTGGAGTGAGGAACCAAGACGCATTTCTATTGAGAATAAGAAGATTTATTGGGATTGAAATGAAAAGAATGTAATCTTTCAATGGTTTGACAGTTTCATAATAATGCAATTGGTGTAACTCATATATTAAAAAGAGGAAAATAAATTAAATCTGAAAAAATATTTGACAAAAAATGTAAAAACTAAAATCTGAAATGATGAAATACGAAAAGTGAATAGAAAGATAAAGAAATCTGAAGAAACAGCAAAGGTACAATTAAAAACTTTATGTTTGTTATTGCACGTTTTTTCTATTTCAATTGATTAATTACAAAATGGGTCATTTGCTTGCAACAACAATGGAACAAATTTCCCCCAATATCTGATCGGCTTGAGCTCGAGGTAATGAAGTTGTTGCCAGACATTTTCTATCAGAGTTTTTTACCCCTTGTTGCAAAACACTGTCATCACATAAAGTTTTATTAAGCCTATTAGAGCCTGCAGAGCTTTAGATGTTTTTCTGGATTGTTTTGTCATCTCCAGGAAGAGTTGTCAAAGCAGTAATTTTTGTAGACTGATCATTCCTCGGGGAGGTACAACTCAATGCCATATTTTTTTTTTTTGTGGTTCTTCCTGTGATTCATAAGAGTCTCCCAAAGCCTCTGAAAAGGCTTTGTAAACTTTTCTAGACTGACAGATATCAGTGATTTTGTTTCTCATCTGTTCTTTAGATCAGAGTTTAAAGTGTTGAATTTTAAAGACAAACAGAAACCATTTAGTTGACTTCATGATTCTAGCAAATATTTCTGCACCGGAAAAATCTGAAACATAAAATCGGAATAATTTTATGTTTCAGTGTGGAAGCAACTTTTTTTGGTTTCTAAACTCTTTATGAAAATATTCCGTGTTCGTTTTTGTGTAGACAAGCACTAAATGTCTGAAGAATCTCCTAGGCTGTGGCAACGTTTTTCAACCCTAGTCCCTCGTGTTTTAGATGTGAACTCTCAAGCACACTTGATTCACATAATTGCATCACCTGAGGTCTGATTCACGAAGCACGTTTAATGAAAACTCTGAGTTTGTTAAAGATTAAATCAGGGACACTCAGAGTTTTCCATTCACAAAGAGAGGTTACTCAACATCTGTATCAGTTACTATAGTAACATTCTCCCAGAGCTGACCCAATCAGGAGCAGGTTTTCCTCAATAAAATGTGTCCAAACGTGCGTCCTAACCCATATGTAGAGCACTATAGAGGGTGTATGCGATTTTACAGGGGTGTTCGAATCGCTAGTAAATGAAAAAATTCCCACAATCCACCATGAAATGTAGTGTATAGTGATGAGTATCATGGGATTTTTTGGGGAGCGAAAAGTAGTGCTCAGCTTTGAACGGTTAATGGAGTGCACTATAAAGTCCACTACATATAGTGATTGATTGGTTGAGGGCAGACATTTGGACACAACCTCAGAGTTTCCAACCTCAGGTTTAGTGAGTTTACAACTGAGGCTTTGAGTGTGAGTTTGTTGAAAAGTGCTTTGTGAAACTGAACCCTGATCATCAACCATCAGTTGTGTGGAGGCAGGGAAACGCCTTAAAGTTGCAGGACATTCGTTTCTAAGGAATGGGTTTAAAAACAACTGGGTAATGGGATGAATTCACCACACTGATCCCTCACACCGACACTTCTCTATATTATGTTCACTGAATCAAAAATAAGATCGCTCCATCTCCAATGATCTTAAACAATAATATGACCTCCTTTAAACATTGGCTCTGTTTATATACAGCATATATGACTTCCATTAAACGTTGGCTCTGTTTCTGATAAACAAAATTGTCCCGTTTTGTGATGTAATTTGAATTGCAGAGGAAGTTAAACAATACGTCTATTCTCTGTGCTCAGTGTTCGTGTCACAGGACCCAGCAGGGCTGAACTGCTGTTTTGTGGTTTTCAGTGCAATGAGATCACCCATTCTATCAACGGTTGAACATGCAAGGGAGGGTTTTAGCCATTTAAACAGCAACATCTGTAAGGCAGCAGCACATGTTGGCACCTTAAATATCCTATAAAGCACATAAAGCTCTAAGTGGATAACTGCCTTCAAATCCACTATAATTACAAGTTAAATTTGTGTTTGAAGGGTGAAAACAGAAAAATAAAAACTAAGAAGTTAATTGAAGGACAACGTAATGGATCAGTGTTCTATATGATCCTGGAACTCTGGAAAAGCAAGTACGGTAACCATGGAACAACACAGCGTTTTCATCTCGTTAATGATCACTTTGAATAGAATCAGAGTCGAGCTGTAAACAAACAGAGATGGTAGAAAGTTGTGTTTTACTGCTCAGGGTTTTATTTGAAACATCAGGTTGTATTTAAAAGGTTCAAAAGTTTGTTTGAGGTCAGTGCGTTACATAAGCTAGCACTGAAACAATTCCTTGTCTGACTCGGTTAAAAAAATAGGCTCCAGCATAAAACAGGAAAGCAGTTTAGCAGTCACCTGCTTCACAGATATATCTGTTGGTCCTTACAGAAAGGTTTGATTTTTGTCAATTTATGAGACAATGAGAGGGGAAAAGTAAACAGTAAACTGAATTTGCTTTAGAATAAGATATAAATTCAACATTTCTTTACAGATGGGTGCAGTCCTGGATACTAAAGCAGCTTAACCTGCAGAGATAGATTTCCTTTTTTGTTTTTTAGGACTTTTAAGTATAAAAAGGTTGAAATGGAGAATAAATAAAAAAAATCAGAATTATCTTAAAGTTAAAATATAATAGTTTTAGAAAAAAAGATTTAAACAAATTCAGCTGACCCAACTAACTACTGTGGACTTCCATATAGGGTTACCAACTCCCTGAAAAAAAGAAGGGACACCTCGTGTGTGTGCCAGCTGACCCGACTGCCTTCACCTCTCCTGGCGTGGTGATTTTTTTAAACCCCCCATTGTGTGTGAAATTATTTTTTAAACTATTTTACTCAAGCTCTATTGAATTAGATGCATATTTGCAGTGTGCGTTACATTCATTATCGCAGACTTTTTCCACCCAGGTATTTGTTTTTTAAGATTCCTCCCTATATTTCTGCATCGCTATGCAAAGGTGCACCGCCCCCAAAAGCAGCGTCAGCATTTAAATTGCTCCGTGCCCCATACTGCTCTGTTGTCTCCAGCTATCTTCTCAGTTAGCAACACTCGACCAATGGGATGAGGGTATTCTGGATCGTTACATATATGTTGTCAGCTCATTGGTCACAATGCAGGAACAGGGCCCTGGAACAAGTCCTTGTTCTTCATTTTCCATTAGCTTTTTACTGACTTTTATTTAAACTCTCACAGTAATACGGGACAAAGTTTGTTTCTTTTCCACTAAATACAGGACAGGTGTTTCTATTTCTAAATACGGAACTATTCCATTTTTCAAAGGACAGTTGGAAACCCTACTTCCAGCCCTGATTGTAAGAACCTTCATTAGTCTGCCTCCTTGGAGCTCCTCCATTCTCTCTCTTTCACACAGTGCTTCTAAAGATAAAAACAAAAGGCTTTTTTCTTTAGTTATTCTCATCAAACCACTATTAAATGAAAAAAATAACCTTATTTTTTAAACTTTTCTAAAATAAAGACATCAATATTTAAACTTTGGAATAACTGAATTATTCTAAAATCCTGATTTCCTTCTCAGAATGCTAATAAAAAATTGTGAAATAAAAACTTCCAATCCTGCCCTAACAGGGCTCTTTTTAATATGGAAAAAACTGCCTCATTCGCTGTTCTCTATTGAAACTGCCAGTATAAGGTAATTTTTGAATATGATCTAAGTTTCATGAGAACAGTCCAGATAGAAACCCAGAGAAGATAGCCAATGATTTTCCTTTCCCTGTGTGTTTCCTTTAAACACCATTGTTTTGTTAAGAAAGAAAGTCTCCCAGTTTTAATAGAGGCGTGCTTTCCACAACTGAAGGAACTCATTGTGAAAACCATTCTGGACACGATCCAGTAACAAAAACATTCATTATACAATAACCTCCAACTCACAATACTGAGATTAAAGACCTGGTCAGCTGTATATATATATATTTTTTTGCAGCTGACTAAACAAATTAAAGTTCACATGATTTCAATGGCGTTTTTCTACTCTGAACTTTACTTTGACAAAGTTAAAGACCCACAGAGAGACTCTGGGAAGAATCCTGTCTTTTTCTGTCAGACATGTTTGTTTTTATCAAACAGTTGTAGAACACTATTTTACTGTTTTGGTTAACTTTCCCTGCCAGGTTATCCCACTGGAAGTGGGAGCTACATTTGACATTAAAAAAAACACCAAAAGCAGCACATTGTGTGTTTACTCTAGTATAATATACAGAGTATAATAGTAGAGAATTTGCCTTCCTTTAAAAATTTCTCTGTGTTTTCTTTATTGTTTTCACAAAAAAAAAAAAAAAAAAAAATCTGATAAAGAGTAAATTATGCTCTGGTGACTGGTTGAAGATGGGACTTCTGTCCTGAGAACTGGTTTTCTAAACTTTACAGGAACTAGAGGCAGGATGAGTGAATAAGACCTGGCTGGCTGTCACTACCTGAACCGTACTGAAAACACGATCCATACTATATAGCTCATTTGCGCATGTGCAAGCAGATATTCATCCAGGTCGCCATAAATTATTATAACTATGGTACTAAAAATACTTTTTTCTATCCTTATATCACTAAAGAACGCCAATACACATCTTTCAAACATTTTATGACTTTTCTGAGACGATTTGATGCTTTTTTAATTTTCTCCATTTATAAACTTTGTCTGACGTCATCATCAGACATGCTCATAGTACTATTAAATACGGTTTAATACCAGTGTTGGGCACGTTACTTTGAAAAAGTAATTAGTTATAGTTACTAGTTACTTCTCTCAAAATGTAACTGAGTTACTAACTGAGTTACTCCAATATAAAAGTAACTAGTTACTAGTAAAAGTAACTATTTTGTTACTTTTGCGTTTCTCGCCCCCGTAACCCTCATCACCCAGCCCCCACCTTCTCGTCGTGTGTTTCAAAAGCCAGCTGAATAGAGCGGATGACAAAGACTAGAACCTGCAGAGAGTTTTGCATTTATTGCAACTCAACGTAAATGACATCGGGGGAAGGCTATCTAACGGGCCTATAAACCCCGGCAGATAGTGTTTCCCTCTTCTTAACATGGGGGGGACACTATCTGATGAGGTGTAAATATCATCAGGCTGCATTACCGCTACTCATGGGTGTCAAGTTTTTTAACAGGGCATTTAGATATGCTTAGTATATGAAATTAATAACTAGGGATGTCTAATTCTGAAATCCTGTGTGTTTGGGTTGTTATAGATACTGCAACATCTATCTATCTATCTATCTATCTATCTATCTATCTATCTATCTATCTATCTATCTATCTATCTATCTATCTATCTATCTATCTATCTATCTATCTATCTATCTATCTATCTATCTATCTATCTATCTATCTATCTATCTATCTATCTATCTATCTATCTATCTATCTATCTATCTATCTATCTATCTATCTATCTATCTATCTATCTATCTATCTATCTATCTATCTATCTATCTATCTATCTATCTATCTATCTATCTATCTATCTATCTATCTATCTATCTATCTATCTATCTATCTATCTATCTATCTATCTATCTATCTATCTATCTATCTATCTATCTATCTATCTATCTATCTATCTATCTATCTATCTATCTATCTATCTATCTATCTATCTATCTATCTATCTATCTATCTATCTAACCAACATTTGATCGTTCACGCTCTCCATAGTTCCCCTGTGGCACGAGCACAGGGTGGGTGTTACGTGCCTTTAGCGAGCATGCTCGTTTCCTGTCGCTTCCGCAGTGAATCATGCCGCCTGCGCTGTGCGGAGATGCAGGGGAAATCGTATCTGATGGGGAAACGAAGCTCGACGTAACGCCGATATTTCCATGAGGAAAACGCTGTTTTGCTGCTGGAGTCCTCCTCACTCTCCATCTCTCTGTGTGTGCTGTACATTAACACAGCCAATCTCATCCTCCCTTCTCTCATGACAAGGCGTGCACGAATCCTATCATCAAAAAAAGGTCAATTGTGCGACCTGAGTAACGTGCAGTAACTATCTATGGTTGGCAATGGTAACTGCGTTATAGTTACAGTCAAAGTAATTAGTTAGATTACCTCGTTACTAAAAAAAGGTAACAGCGTTAATAACGCCATAAAATCTAAAAAGTAAAATCTGTTGGGCTCTTTTTGGCATCAAGACAATTATTCTTATTGCCACATTGCAAGACAGGACACTGTTAAAAAAAAAAAGTAACGCCGTTACTTTCAACGCCGTTACTCCCATCATTGCAAGTGAAAAGGAACCTAATGTTTATCTTAGTCTTACTTTCAGTTTGGCTTACATTTATGTTTTATGCAAATCTACAGTAGTAAAGAAAGAAAACCTAATGTTACAACATTAACAATACCTTGAGCATGACAGCAAGCTGCTAACGTATTATCCCTGCTATAAGGCTGTGTCCGAAATTGGGGCAGAAGGACCCAGTATTCAAGGTGAGAAAGACAGTGGGAAAGCTCAAAACGTTTATTAACTCAAAACATGAACAGAACAGAAGTGCAGAGCTGTAGATCTGCAGACTGCAGTGGGGAGGCGGGGCACCACCCAATCACTGAGTCTCTAGAGTGAGAAACACAGGTTAGTGACCATGATCATCTGATGGGAGACGATGATCTGTGATAGTCACTTACCTGGTTAAACAGTTCAGTCCATCCTCTCAGAGGAAGGCAGGATCCAGCCGATTGACTGCCAAATGAGCTGCGGCGCTGAGCCGCCCAGAGTGTCCCAGAGTGTCCCCGATGCAGCAACCTCAGTGAGCAGGCAGGAATACAATCCAGACCAGGGAAAAAAGATCAAACGGGACAGTTCTGGAATCCAGGAGTCCGCAGCCTGGTCCATAGTTCTGATCAACACAGGAAAAGATAAATCTAGGGTTCCAGGAATCCAAAGAGCATGAATGCAGGTTCAGAGTTCCTTGTTTTGAGCAGCAAGCTCAGACAGAAACACACAGATGCAGACAGAAAGGCTCAGTGGTTGAGGGACAGAGACGGGACATGGTACCAGGATAACTGCAGAGCTTTAAACTGTACTCCACCTAGGAGCCAGGATTACGGGACTTAATACTAGCTTCCTCCGCACGGAGCCAAAAGAGGAACTGAGAGCACTCCGTGGGAAAGAGCCAGGACACGAACCTTGGAATACCTAAAACAAACAAAACAAACATAAAACAAACATCAAACAATGATGTGGCCCCGATAACTAGGCTGAGCTGAATATAAAGCAACAGGCACAGGTGGATAAGATGAGGAATGATAAGGAACTGGGCAAAGTTAGACAGGTTAATGAAGAGAACAATTAAGGTCTGCTATCTGGGCAGATTGTGACAGGTTGGGCTTATAAGTCTTTATATGTTTTGGAAAGTGTGCCATCTTTAAACCTTCATTGCTGCACAGCAACTGTTGCATGATCCCAGCTAAAGCTATTGCATGTTAGGTCTCTGTGATCTTTTACCATTTCCATATCAAGCTCTAAACATGACCTTTAATGTTTTCTTATCTGTCAGTAGTAATTGAGCTGTCAGTATCAGTTTTCACTTCTTAACCCAGCTGAAGTTCCCCCCATGAGCAAAACGTATATTTGATATTTATCCAGGTGCCTCCCCAGCTTCTTTCATATTTTTGTTTCGACTCACAAGACGCTGCTGAAAGTCTTCTTTTTCTTGGCAGAATTACTTTTGAGTGGGCTTTGAGTAGACACAGCACCATCAAATTATGATGCAGCATGGAATGATCAAACAGCCTTTTCAAGGCAATGGAGAGATGCATAGGTGAGCTCCGTGGTTTTGGGTTTTTAACGCTTCGTCACAATAGACATGTATTCTTTCACAATTCCTGCCCTTAGTTCATTTAAGCATATATGACTCAAACTTACATTAAATGGACCTTAGCATGGACCTGCTCATCCTCATCCTACTTAGATTAGCCTCAACCTTAAAGGTGCATATTCACCTTATTTAAAATTTATTTTATCTATATGCCAGTAACTCAGTCTGTTTGCGCACGTTTTTCTAAAATATTTTACCATGTCCTGTGGGTATATTATTTGTTATTTTGTTGGGGGGTTTTTTGCTCATTTTGTTTGTAAATAAATCCCTTCATGTATATTTACAGTGTGGATGAATGAGTAAAATCCCTGTGTAAAAGAAGATAATATTTGATTCATAGAGTGATGTTAATGGCAACAACACTCTGAATAAAGTTTGAACCTTAATTTTCACTGAAGCTAAAGCTGCTAAGCATCAGATATGGCTACTAAGCCGATGATGCATAAGTAACATCCCAATAAATATTGATAGCAATGCTATTGTTAAGAATCTTTCCCACTGAAAACATGGCTCGACCTGCTTACAACCGGTATTTTGCTCCTTTCTCACTTGCAAAAAATCCTGGCCCTAGCTGGCAGTTGCGTGGCCTCTGTCCCCCCCACTGGACTTCGTTTCCAAGTTTGAAGATGTTTCCCCCAAACTCAACGCTATTTCTGACATTTTGAATTGAAAAAGCTTCCTGGTTCGGAAGCGAAACATCTTCAAACTTGGAAAAAAAAGTGCAGTATATTGTCTTTTTTGGAGAAAAAAAAGCTTCATTGTTTATTTCTATTATCCGTCCGAATCCTTCTCACCAGCACTGCTCCATGGTTATCAAATATAAACAGAATTCTCTCTGCTTGTTACATATAATTTACACAAAATTTAGCGGGTCAACCCGGATCTGGTGTTCCCACAGCACACTGATCGATGATTTTATTGCGGGTTGCTTTCTGAGTCATTTGACCCGGGTAGACATGTGTCAGTGAGCAGCTCCCACTGCCACTAAAAGCTGATTGTTCCCAGGTTTAAACAAGTTCTTCGGCCAATGGGAATGGGGTTTTAGTCACTACAGTCTAAGAACAAATGACATTGTAGATGAAGCTGTGTCGCTGTTTGTTACTGTCATCTTTTTTTGGTTTAAGTTTTTATAGAAGGATCTGGGCAGTAAAGACTTGTGCTTAGAGTTCCTGTAGATCTGCTTATTCAATCAATATCGTTTAGTCCTTACCAGGAAGGGTTGCGAGGCATTAACTTCCAAGTCGTATATTTCCAGTGGAATGCCCCCTAAAGATGGAATTAAGAGTTGGAAATTTGGCAAAATTCAATGCCACCATACTTCTTTGTTTAAGACGGACGCTTCCTGCATCAACAGAAGTTGAACCACAGGGATCAGTGCTATGGCCAGTTTCCTATTGCCTCCTGCTGGTAGAATTATTACACAGCATGGAATTAATTTCCACTGTTATGCTGATGATACTCAGTTATATCTGTCTATTGATCCAGATGAAGCTATCCCATTACATAGATTACAGGCATGTCTTGTAGACATAAAAGCCTGGATGACTCTTAACTTTCTCCTCCTGAATGCAGAATAAACAGAAGTTATAGTCTTTGGACCAGAGGCTTTGAAAAATAAGATGATTAGTCAGTCACTTCATTTGGATGGGATTAAACTGATTTCAGATAATAAAGTAAAAAATCTTGGTGTTATTTTTGATCAGGACCTGTCATTTTATTCCCATATCAAAGAGGTGTCTAGAATTTCCTTTATTCATCAGCAAAATATTGCAAAGATTAGAAATATCCTGTTCTGGGGTGTTACTGAGGAACTAGTCCGTGCATTTGTTACTTTAAGGCTGGATTATTGTAATTCTTTCCTATCAGGAAGTCCACAAACTGTAGTTAAAAGCCTTCAGCTGATCCAAAATGCTGCAGCCAGAGTTCTGATGATAATTAAAAATAGAGATCACATCTCTCCTATCCTGGCTTCTCTTCATTGGCTTCCTGTTAAATCCAGAATAGAATTTAAAATCCTCCCTCTCACATATAAAGCCTTAAATGGCCAAGCTCCATCTTATAGCAGAGATCTGATTGTTCCTTATGTTCCTATAAGAGCACTTCACTCTCAGTCTGCAGGTTTACTAGTGGTTCCTAGAATTTCTAAAGTAGAATGGGAGGCAGATCTTTTAGTTATCAGGCTCCTCTCTTGTGGAACCAACTACCAGTTTTAGTCCATGAGGCAGACACCCTGTTTACTTTTAAGGCTAGGCTTAAGAGTTTCCTTTTTGATAAAGCCCACAGTTAAACCCAGCAACTAATGTTTTCTTGGTCGCTGGGTGAGGAGAGAGGTAGGTGGAGGTAGGGTGTTAACAGCTCGATCTGGCGAGGGTGACTTTCAGTTTCTCCTTGGCGCTACCTTGGCCTTATTGTCCCAGGTACCATCCTGTTGGACTGATGCTTTGACCTTTAATTAATTGAAAGTTGAAGATTTCTACTTCATTAATCGAATGGAACGAACCATTAGGAAAGCACACTTTGCTCTCTGCTGTGGTAAAGCCCTTCCTCCACTAAGTAGGGCAATAGATAACAGCGAATAAACAGCAAAGATATATTTACTGGTGTGTTGCAGTAGAAAACTAATTCACAACACGTCATCTCAAGGCACTTTACAGAGACAGTACAGTCAGACTGGGTAAAATTTTCAATCACGAAAAATAGGTTGCTCATTTGGAATCATTGATTTGTAGGACATGCTCCTCCGGGATGAGCTTGTGGTGAAGATTATTTGCTTGCATTTCTCCTGGCTCTGACTGGTTGTTTTGACAGAGAGTGGAGTTATTCTGCAAATTGCAGCAGAACCAGTGGGAGGAGCTTGTTTTTTTTTGTTTTTCTTTTTACATTACCTGTCTCATACTGTGAGCACACAGTGATTAACTGTTTCTGGGTCCTTATGCGATGATTGCGAATATTATGTGAATATTGTTAATGTGGAATAATTCAACAATAAATAACTATTTCTCAATGTTTTGCTTGTTGAAAGATCAAGAACCCGGAAGGCGTCAGGTTGAGTGGAGGTCTGAAGAGGATCCAAAAGTTGCAACAGAAGCAGAAATCCAAAAACAACAGAACACAGAAAGCCAAAATCCAGGATACATCAGGGAAAACACTCATGAGGGTCAAGAAACAACAGGAACCAGCAAACAGTAACTGAAGAGGAGATGTATTTATGAGAGATAGAAACAATGAGAGGACTAATTAGACGAGGAGCAGATGTGGACAGAAGAATCTAGAAGGGAGCTAGCAGAAGGAGACTGACACAAGAGGGCAACAGAGGGTAACAAGAAATAAATAAGAATTCAAAATGGAAATAAAACCAAAGAAAACTCAAAAAGAAAATTTAAGCATAACCAAAACCAGGACGGAAGGAAATAATTAAGTTTTCACAGCACTGCTGGTTTGATGGTCCTTCCCAGATCTGAACTCCGACGTCCAACTAAAACAAAATAATTGCTAAGCTTAAACTGTCAGGAATCCTAATATTATTTTTGCCAATGCATTATTGTTTAGAAAATATTAATGTCAAAGATTATTCAGTATATGTATAAAAAGGGGGATATTATTCAATTTCAATTCAATTCAGTTTATTTATATAGCGCCAAATTCACAACACATGTCATCTCAAGGCACTTTACAGTTCAACCAGATCATACAGTCAAATTGATACAAAGTTTTCTATCCAAGGAAAACCAGTTGATTGCATTGACTCATTGACTCAAATACAATCCCTCACACTAAGCATGCTTGCAGCGACAGTGGAGAGGAAAAACTCCCTTTTAACAGGAAGAAACCTCCAGCAGAACCAGGCTCCGTGTGAGCGGCAATCTGCCGAGGCCGACTGGGGTTCAAGGAGACAGAAGCAGAGATACAAAAAGCAGCTGTAAAAGGCGGCCCCGTCCAGGAAACACACAGCCAGGCAGACGAGCTCCAAGGCAGCTCCCATGCCAGAGGATGAAGAGAGCACATCCACCCAGCCACGGCCAGAGAAACAGGACCACACTGGAAAACAGGCCAATCTCCAACATCTACAAACAAGGGTGTTGATGGAAGCAGCACAGCTGATGTTTCTTTCCTGGATGACGTCACAGCCAAACAGGAACAGACGAGGCAAAGCTACTCTGAGGAAAAGCAGAGAGAGCAGAACGTTAGAGATTGAACTAACAGATTCTGCAGAATAGGAGAACAGAGAGAGAATGAAGCAGAAAGATGAAATGGGGGTCCCTATGTCCTCCAAAAGTCTAAGCCTATAGCAGCATAACTTTAAAGACAGCTCAGGATAACCTGAGCCACCCTAACTATAAGCTTTATCAAAAAGGAAAGTTTTAAGCCTAGTCTTAAAAGTAGACAAAAAGTAGCAAAGTGTGCTTTCCTAATGGTTCGTTCCATTCGATTAATGAAGTAGAAATCTTCAACTTTCAATTAATTAAAGGTCAAAGCATCAGTCCAACAGGATGGTACCTGGGACAATAAGGCCAAGGTAGCGCCAAGGAGAAACTGAAAGTCACCCTCGCCAGATCGAGCTGTTAACGCCCTACCTCCACCTACCTCTCTCCTCACCCAGCGACCAAGAAAACATTAGTTGCTGGGTTTAACTGTGGGCTTTATCAAAAAGGAAACTCTTAAGCCTAGCCTTAAAAGTAAACAGGGTGTCTGCCTCACGGACTAAAACTGGTAGTTGGTTCCACAGGAGAGGAGCCTGATAACTAAAAGATCTGCCTCCCATTCTACTTTTAGAAATTCTAGGAATCACTAGTAAACCTGCAGATTGAGAGCGAAGTGCTCTGTTAGGAACATAAGGAACAATCAGATCTCTGATATAAGATGGAGCTTGGCCATTTAAGGCTTTATATGTGAGAAGGAGGATTTTAAATTCAATTCTTGATTTAACAGGAAGCCAATGAAGAGAAGCCAGGATAGGAGAGATATGATCTCTCTTTTTAATTTTCATCAGAACTCTGGCTGCAGCATTTTGGATCAGCTGAAGGCTTTTAACTACAGTTTGTGGACTTCCTGATAGTAAAGAATTACAATAGTCCAGCCTTGAAGTAACAAATGCATGGACTAGTTTCTCAGCATCACCCCTGGACAGGAGATTTCTAATTTTTGCAATATTCCTCAGATGAAAGAAGGAAATTCTAGAAACCTCTTTGATCTGGGATTTAAATGACAGGTCCTGATCAAAAATAACACCAAGATTTTTTGCTTTATTATCTGAAATCAGTTTAATCCCATCCAAATGAAGTGACTGACTAATCAGCTTCTTTTTCAGAGACTCTGGTCCAAAGACTATAACTTCTGTTTTGTCTGCATTCAGAAGCAGAAAGTTAAGAGTCATCCAGGTTTTTATGTCTTCAAGACATGCCTGTAATCTATGTAATGGGTTAGCTTCATCTGGATTTATAGACAGATATAGCTGGGTATCATCAGCATAACAGTGGAAATTAATCCCATGCTGTCTAATAACTCTACCAATTGGGAGCATGTATAAAGTAAAGAGAATTGGTCCTAGCACTGATCCCTGTGGTACTCCACAGGTAACCTTTGAGCGTGTTGAAGATCTATCATTAACATAAACAAACTGAATTCGATCAGATAGATAAGATTTAAACCAGTCTAGTGCTGTTCCTTTAATTCCAACAAAATATTCAAGTCTTTCTAAAAGAATATTATGGTCAACTGTATCAAATGCAGCACTAAGATCCAACAGGACGAGCACAGATACGAGTCCATTATCTGAGGCCATGAGAATATCATTAGTGACTTTCACCAGAGCTGTTTCAGTGCTATGATGAGCTCTAAAGCCAGACTGAAACTCTTCAAAAAGTTCATTATGGTGTAAGTGGTCGCAAACTTGTTTGGCAACTACTTTCTCAAGAATTTTGGATAAGAAAGGAAGATTGGATATAGGTCTATAATTAACCAAGTCATCTGGGTCAAGAGACGGTTTCTTAAGCAGAGGTTTAATTACAGCAACCTTAAAAGCTTTAGGTACATATCCCTGTAACAGAGATAGATTAATCACATCTAAAATGGAGGAGGAGATCAAAGGGAATACCTCCTTAAATAACCTGGTTGGAACTGGATCTAACATACAAGTTGAAGGCTTAGATGAAGACAATAATTTTGCTAATTCAGAAAGTTCAACTGGATCAAAGCAGTCTAAACCCGGTTCAGATTCCATGACTACCTCAGGTACAATCGCGGATAGAGGAGTGCTTATGATCTTATTTTTAATAAGATCAATCTTCTTTATAAAGAATCCCATAAAATCATTGCTGCTAAGAGCAGGTGGAATGGACGGTTCAACAGAGCTATGGCTCTGGGTGAGTTTGGCAACTGTATTAAAAAGAAATCTAGGATTATTCTTATTCTCCTCTATTAATGAGGAGAAGTATGCTGCTCTTGCTTTACAAAGGGTCCTCTTATACAGCAGTAAACCATTTTTCCAGACTAGGAAGGACTCCCGCAGGCCTGTGGAGCGATATTTTCTCTCCAGTTTCCTAGTATTTTGCTTCAAAGTACGCAGCTCTGCATTAAACCAAGGAGCAAGCTTTCTATTTTCAACGGTTTTCATTTTCAAGGGAGCTGCGTTGTCTAAGGCAGTACGCAGAGAACTAGCAACCCCATCAACAAAATCATCAACCTGTGAAGGGGAATAAGCTATGCTTTTGCACTCTGCAGCACTGCTCAGCGACACAGAGGAGAGAGAAAGTGAAGCAGATTCTTTAAAATTTATAACTACACCATCTGATAAAGATCTACTAAAATTGAACCTTCTTTTGGGGGAGGAGAACTCTGTTAAAGTAATCCTGAAGGTTATTAGAAAGTGGTCAGAGAGGACAGGGTTGTGAGGAAATACTGTTATTTCTTCACATTCTATGCCGTATGTCAGCACAAGATCCAAAGTATGAAGATGAGAATTCAATTTCAATTCAATTCAGTTTATTTATATAGCGCCAAATTCACAACACATGTCATCTCAAGGCACTTTACAGTTCAACCAGATCATACAGTCAAATTGATACAAAGTTTTCTATCTAAGGAAAACCAGTTGATTGCATTGACTCATTGACTCAAATACAATCCCTCACACTAAGCATGCTTGTGGCGACAGTGGAGAGGAAAAACTCCCTTTTAACAGGAAGAAACCTCCAGCAGAACCAGGCTCAGTGTGAGCGGCCATCTGCCAAGGCCGACTGGGGTTCAAGGAGACAGAAGCAGAGATACAAGAAGCAGAGATACAAAAAGCAGCTGTAAAAGGCGGCCCCGTCCAGGAAACACACAGCCAGGCAGACGAGCTCCAAGGCAGCTCCCATGCCAGAGGATGAAGAGAGCACATCCACCCAGCCACGGCCAGAGAAACAGGACCACACTGGAAGACAGGCCGATCTCCAACATCTACAAACAAGGGTGTTGATGGAAGCAGCACAGCTGATGTTTCTTTCCTGGATGACGTCACAGCCAAACAGGAACAGACGAGGCAAAGCTACTCTGAGGAAAAGCAGAGAGAGCAGAAGGTTAGAGATTGAACAAACAGATTCTGCAGAATAGGAGAACAGAGAGAGAATGAAGCAGAATGATGAAATGGGGGTCCCTATGTCCTCCAGCAGTCTAAGCCTATAGCAGCATAACTATAGAGAGAGAGCTCAGGATAACCTGAGCCACCCTAACTATAAGCTTTATCAAAAAAAAAAAGAATGTGTGGGACTATTCACATTTTGAACAAAGCCAATAGTGTCTAAGATAGCATTAAAGGCTGCTCTTAAGCTATCGCCTTCAATGTCAGCATGGATGTTAAAATCTCCCACTATGATGACCCTGTCAGTATTTAATACCAAATCAGAAAGGAACTCTGAAAACTCATCTAAAAATTCAGAGTAAGGACCTGGCGGACGATACAAAGTTACAAAAAGAAGAGGTTTTCTTGCCTTGAAATTTGGATGAGGGAAATTAAGGGTCAAATGTTCAAAAGAGTTGTAGGTATTAACTGTTTTGGGAGTAATCAGTAAGTCAGACTGGAAGATTGTTGCTACTCCTCCTCCTCGCCCAGAACTTCTGGGTATGTGAAAATTTAAATAGCTTGAAGGAGTTGCCTCGTTTATGCTCACATAATCCTCTTGCTGCAGCCAGGTTTCTGTAAGGCAAAACAAGTCAATGTGATTATCACAAATCAAGTCATTAACTAGCAGACTTTTAGAGGAAAGAGATCTTATGTTAAACAGACCGCATTTAATTGTTTTAACTTTTTCCCCAATTGGAGTTATTTTGATTTTAATTAGATTATCATGATTTACTCCTTTGGGAATCTTTGCTAATTTATTAGATTTTGGTCGTGGGCAAGACACTGTCTGGATGGAGTAAAGAGTGGGTAACAGTAGAGAAGCTGCAGAGATGTGTGTTAAACTACAACTCTGCTTCCTGGTCTGCACCCTGGGTGGTCAGGGTTTTGGAGGACTAATAAATGTGGCCAGATTCCTAGAAAGAAGAGCTGCACCATCCAAAGTGGGATGGATGCCGTCTCTCCGAATCAGACCAGGCTTTCCCCAAAAGGATTGCCAATTATTAATGTAGCCCACGTTGTTTTCAGGACACCACCTAGACAACCAGCGGTTGAATGACGACATGCGGCTAAACATGTCATCACTGGTCAGATCAGGGAGGGGACCAGAGAAAATTACGGAGTCCGACATTTTTTTGGCAAACTTACACACCGAAGCAACACTAATTTTAGTGACCTCCGATCGGCGTAACCGGGTGTCATTACCACCAGCGTGAATAACAATCTTACTGTATTTAACCTTATCCTTAGCCAGCAGTTTCAGGTAGGATTTGATGTCGCCCGTTCTGGCCCCCGGCAAACATTTGACTATGGTCCCTGGTGTCTCTAATACCACGTTTCTGACTATGGAGCTGCCAATCACCAGAGTGGGCTTCTCAGTGGGTGTGTCACTGAGTGGGGAAAACCGGTTAGAAACGTGAACGGGTTGGTGGTGACCAGTGGGCAGAGATCCACGACTACGCTTTCTGCGTACAGTTACCCAATCGCCTGGCTGCTCAGGCACTTTTGGAGGACAGCTACTTGGGGGGCCTACTTTAACTCCTGGATGTTCAACAGCCTGAAGCCTGGATTCTAACTCTGACACCCTCGCCTCCAAAGCTACAAAAATACTACACTTATTACACATCCCAGTATCACTAAAGGAGGCAGAGGAATAACTGAACATCTGACACAGAGAGCAGGAGAGAGGAGAGGAAGAAGGAAGAGTTGGAAAAGAGTCAAGGGAGGGAGAGAGAGAAGCCATAGCAATGCTAAGCTAGCGCTAGCCTAGGCTAGCTACTCCTTGCTATCAGAAATAAAACCGTGTGAAACTGACAAGTGCTCAGTAGAAAAGTGCAGCAGAAGGTGCTATGTTTTAAACTAGTCAGTTAGAGTTACTTAGATACAGATATATCACAGAGAAAATAACTTAACTTCAGATGGAGTTCCTCTGGAAAGCTGCAGCAGCTGCACACTCAGTTAATCCAAACAGGAAGTTTATCTAATGGAAATTAACTTTATCAGATATTGCTTTAGGTTCTATTCCTTTTGGGTGTTAATAGGAGTTATTTTAATAAGGTTTTGCCAATAAATGTGTAGCATCCAGTGCAATTAGAAAAGGCAGGAACTGGTGGTTGAAAGGTTTATTTGAGCCATCCGTGCCTCCAACCAACGTAAGAGCTACAAATATAAACAATTTACAATTACAATTTAGTAAACCATGCTTAGCTCATTACATTGGTAACTTTTCTGTATTAAACATTTTCTAATTAACACAAACCTTGTTCCCCAATTGACTGATGCTTTAAACTTTACTATCATATAAATTTCCGTGGTCCCTTAATCAGTTTCTCTTCCAACGTTTTCTTGCTAACTTCTGGTTTTACGGAGCCGTTTTGTGTTAAGCTAACTTCCGGTTTACGGACCCCTTTCAAAATAAAAGCATAGTCCTCTAATGTAACCATCATGTAAAAAAAAAAAAACAAATTATTTTTTTTTAACCACACTCTTCTACTATTACACTCCCACCAAATTATTTGCTGATAACACATATAAAACACAAATAATTTCCTCAAATTACAGAACAAAACAAAACAACAACAAAAAAACAATCACCTTATAAACAACTGTCAACTTTCAACATTTCCTAACACTTTTAGCATAGTACATTTACTTTTCACAGTCTTCTAACAGCAGAACTAACTTATGAACTGGGCGTTCACACGCTGACCCTTGTTGGTAAGATCTCTGTCTGCAAAGGCGATTTTGACCTTTCTGACAAGTCCATCTGTGTCCTTTACAGTGTCCAGGATTCTTCCAAGTTTCCACTGAGATCGCGGTTGTGTTTCATCTTTGTCCATTACTATGTCTCCTATTTGCATGTTCCTTTTTGGCGTGTGCCATCTTTGTCGGATCGTAATATTCTGTAAATACTCCCTTTTCCATCTGCTCCAAAACTGCTCAACTAAGTACTGTACTTGGTGCCATCGCTTTTTTGCATACAAGTCCTCCTTAACAAACTGTCCGGGAGGAGGCAAAGCAGTGGAGGTTTTCATTGTCACAAGATGATTTGGAGTTAGCGGCTCCAAACTGTTTGGATCGTTGAGATTGTCTGTCGTTAAAGGGCGGCTGTTTACTATTGCAGCTGCTTCGTACAGGAAGGTTCTGAGTGAAGAATCTGTGAGATGCCCTGTAGTGAGAGCCAATGTTGCCTTGAGAACGTTTCTCACAGTCCGTATTTGTTGTTCCCATACTCCACCTGCCTGACTAGCATGAGATGTGTTTAGGACAAAATCACACTGTTTCTCAGCAAGGAAGGATGTTAGTTTATCAGTGTCTATTTCATTTTGTGCTGCGTTCAGTTCATTTTTGGCACCCTTTCCCTGATGATTGACCTTTGCATGACAGTGGGCAATTATCAGTTTTGCAATGTGATGTTCTCTGGGAATTATTGTTGGATGTTTGAGTGAGTGGGGAAGAGATGAATGCCGTAGCCTTCCTCCCACCTTGAGCACACTGTCCTTGTCCAAGAAAACATCCAAGATGTTCATTTTGTTGTTCTTTGATAGTTGTTTGTCTTTGCTTAATGCTTCTATTTCGTTTTGATATGCTTGTCTTTGTAAATCTTTGATAATCACCATTTCCGCACTTTGTCTTTAGTAGTAGTGAGTGTCTTTGATTTGTCTTTGATTAGGAAACGTCTGAGACGTGCTACTGCACTTACAGCACGGGACCAGGATGAGAATTTTAAGAGGCGATCACTAAGGCTTGTATGTTCAAGCGTTTGTGTACTTAGTGTTTGCACCTTTCTCACTTCTGGGTCTTCGACTGGAAGTTCGATAGGCTCTTCAGTTGGAAGATCTATCTCCTTTTCCCACAGGAACTGAGGGCCTGTAAGCCAGTTGGAAGAAAGCAGTTCATTTACTGTTGTGCCCCTGGATGCCAAGTCTGCTGGGTTTTCACTGGTAGGCACATAAAACCATTGTTGTGGAGTGGAACTGTTGTGTATTTTCTGCACTCTATTAGCAACAAACGTGTGAAAGCGTCTCGCTTCGTTATTTATGTATCCTAGGGTGACCTTTGAGTCTGTCCAAAAGAACTCCTCGACACTGTCATAGAGCAGTTCTTCTTTTAGCATGTTGCTTACAGCGACTGACACGGCTGCCGCAGTAAGTTCTAACCTTGGTATTGTGGTGACCTTTGTGGGTGAGGCCCTTGCTTTGCCCATGATGAAGGTACAGTGAACATCTTTGTTTTTGTTTATGAGTCTGAAATAAGAACATTGTCCATATCCTGTATAACTTGCATCAGAAAAGTGATGTATTTCTCTTTCTCACAACATCTCTGAAATCTGCAGGGACATAACACCTGCTTATTTGCATGTTTTTCAGATTGTTCAGATCTCCTTTCCACCACTCCCACCGTGGAATAAGGTGTTCAGATAGCGGGTTGTCCCAGTCCATTCCTTGACGACACATCTCTTGGAGAATTCCTTTTACTTTGAGCACATATGGAGCTATAAATCCAAGAGGGTCATATATTGCTGTGACCGTGGATAAGATGCCACGCCTGGTTGGTGGTTGATCCTTCAGTGTGATGTTGAATGTAAAGCAGTCTTTCTCCACATTCCAATAAATGCCGAGTACCCTTTCTATTTGTGTTTCATTAAATGTTAAGTCCTTTGCTTTAGTATCCGTTGCATGCTCTGAACTTGGAATACTGTTAAGAACATCAGTATTGTTCGTAACAAACTTGTGCAACCTTAATCCACCCTTTTCACATAGTTCACGTGCCTCCTTTGTCATTTTTATAGCACCTTCAACTGTCTCTACGCTGGTGACTCCGTCATCTATGTAGAAGTCTCTGGCTATGAACTGCGAGCCTACAGGATATGCAAGGCTGTTCTCTTTGGTTAAACATTTTAGTCCATAGTTTGCACAGCCAGGTGATGAGATGGCGCCAAAGAGGTGTACTGTCATCCTGTATGCTTGTGGTTGACTGTTTATGTCTCCATCCTTCCACCATAAGAAGCGCAAGTAGTTGCGATCATTTTCTTTGACTTGGAACTGGTGAAACATTTTTTCAATGTCGCACATGAGAGCTATTTGATGCTTTCTGAAGCGCACAAGAACACCAGTTAGATTGTTGATCATGTCGGGACCATTAAGTAAATGTTCGTTTAGACATGTACCTTTGTGCTTTGCAGAACAGTCAAAAACAACGCACAACTTTTCAGGTTTCTTTGGATGATAGATGCCGTGGTGCGGTATGTACCATGTCTCACCGGGTGGTCCATAATCATCAGTCTCTTCAGCATCACCTCTTGTGATGATGTCACTCATGTATTTAATGTAATCTTCTTTGTATTTTTCATCCTTCATGAGTTTGCGTTTGAGGTTGTTTAGTCTGTTTTCAGTGAGTTGTCTGTTATCTGGCATTTGTGGCCTTTCTTTAAACGGTAATGGCATTTCGTAATGTCCATTTTCAGTTAGTGTTATGCCTTGCTCAAGTTTGTGGAGGAATACTAAATCCTCTTGTGAGACAGTCTTTTCATTTCTATCAGTCTCTTTGAAATCTCTTTCCAGTGCACGTATTGCGTCTGCTGGAGTGGAGGGCGGGATTTCCTTAATGGTGACTCATTGACAGAGACTGCTCGTCATGTCTGTTTCATTGCACCGTGCTGAGTTGCCGACTATGCTCCATCCTAAATCTGTATAAATGGCATAGGGCTCGTTATCTTAGCCTAAGATTACTTGTTTGGGTGCGAGAGCTCTAGGACAAGTATAACCTATGAGAAGACTTACTTCACAGCTTAGGAGTGGAGGAACCTCATCTACAATAGGCAGCAAATGACTCCACTGTTTGGAAGGTCACATGTTGGAATGTGCTCTCTGTTTGCAGGTATGTAGTCCCTAGTGTATGCAGTGGGGAGCTTTATGACTGTGTCTGAGTCATAACCTCTTACTATGAGATCGGACACCCTTTCACTGACTACAACTGCATTTTTATCCATCATGGTAGTCAGTTTCAGCTTTACTGGACAAACATTTGCTTGTAATTCATGAGCAACATCCTGATCAATGAAGACAGTGTCACTCTGTGTGTCTAATAACGCATAGACCAGTTTTTCTTTGTCCGGATTGTTAGCCGTTGACAGCCACACTGGAACTATCATCGAAGTGCTGATTGTCTGGTCAGATCTGGCAACATTAAGTGATGTGGCTGTTGCTGTTTCAGCCTGGTGCCTGTGAGAGGCATTGTCTGTACTCACTCTTGTTTCTCTTTGTCGACTGTTACTATAGTTATCATCGTGAAGACAGGTTGGGTATCTCTTTGAGCAGGTTTCGCAAGTGTGGCGGCGTCTGCAGTCCTTAGCACTGTGTCCTTGCTTTAAGCAACCGTAACAATGTTTATTATCTTTCAAATGTTTCTTTCTATTTTCTAGAGACATCTTCAAGAAGTCTGGGCACTTTTGGAGCTGGTGTGCACCCTGGCACAACATGCATGGAGAGCCATTAGCTGTTTTTGTTGTTGTCTGTTTTTAACTTTGTTCAGTTGTGTTTGTGTTAAATACACTTGCCTTGTTCCTTTTGATGTCCTTTGTGTTTCTTTTATCGCTGTTTGTTTCAGTGTAGTGGAGTTCATGAATGGAGGAGACTGGGTTACAAGCGACTTCCGCTTCTAAGGAGAGGAAGGAGGCAAAATCACGGAAGCTTGGAAACTCACCACCTTCCATTAATGTCTTTGTAACTTGTCTGTTCAATCTCGCATTTATCCAGTCTGGTATCTTGTGCAACAGTTTTTGATTTTCTTCGCAGTCGTCAAGTATTTTTAGGCCTTTTACGTGTGGCATCGCGAGCGTGCATGCATTTATGAAATCTGCGAATGTCCTTAGTCCTTCAGCATCTCTGGGCTGCACCTTTGGCCAGTTATATAACTTTTCTCTAAAGGCCTTCTGTATTATAAATGGCTGGCCGTATCTTCGGTTTAGTTTGTCCCAAGCATCCTTATATGTATATCGTTTCTAAAGAAAGTTCCTTCAAGACATTTGCGGGCTAGGCTAGTCACATATCGTTTCAGGAAGTACAGTTTATCTGCTGCTGAGATGCTCTTTTGTTCAATGAGTGATGTAAATGTGGATTTCCATTCAATAAAGCTTATTGGTTCACCACTAAACACTGTTGGTTCTGGTGTGGGAAGTTTGTTAATTTTTATGCTGTCTTGAACTGCTTGTGCTAGTTGACTAACACTAGAGGGTGCTATTTGCTCAGGCATGAAGGAGAGTGTTGGTATGATCTGTGGAGGGGTGAAGCTTTGGCTCACCTGTTCACCTTTTATTGACTGTGCATCACTTATACGTGCTAACTCTCGGTCATATGCTTCAAACCTGGCTCGAGCTGCTTTCACTTCCTTCTGTGCCTTTAAACGTTCCGTCTCAGATGTTTGAGCTGCCATTTGTTTTTTGTGCTCCTCCTCTAGAGCTCTTATCTTTTCTCGTTGTCTTTGCTCCTCTTGTTTGATCTCAAACTCAGCCATTTTAGCTGCTAGTTCTGCCGCTGTATCGGCTCTTTTTGCAGTAAGGTGTGAAGCTGAGGATTGTTGGCTGTGATTTGATGCTGCGGTTGACCCGTATATGGACAAGGCGTAGTCATGCTCTAAGACTCCACGTAAGCGAATTCTTTCACGCTCTGCATCAAAATCTCCATCAACACCACTTATTCTTTCCTGAATAATTTTTACCATCTCATGAGTTACTGCATCACAAGCATCGGTCCTTCTCCTTATGTCAGATGATGGTGCCATTTGGTTTCTTATTTCAGAGTAGAGCTTTAGGACATCATCTCTCTTTTGTTCTATCAAGTCTGCAAGTTCAGCCATCTCCTTTTCAGTGATATCTGACTTTAAGCTTTCTCTTGTTTCGCGAACTTGCATATTCCATTTTTCATACAAATGTATTAGTCTCTTTTCCTTTTTACTTATTTCTTCCTTTTGATATGTCATCATCTTCTCAGTTTGAACTTTAACTCTTTCTGAATGTCTTGGTAAATCTGACATGCTTTGACCTTTATCTTGCAACTCACTTAACATTTGTTCTTTGCATTTGATTGAATCTTTAATATCTTGTCTGTCCTCACCTTCATTTTGAAATGAGTGCTTTAAATCTTGAATTTCTTGTTGTAAACTCGAGATTTGTTCATTTATGTCTGTTTGACTTACTGTTGCTGTCTGTAAACTTTCCATTTCGAGCTCTTTTCTTTGATCCGTTTATTTTCTGACCAACTTCTGCCATCTGCTGGACGTTGCGGGTACTGCCGTACTGCTGTTGACACCTTGAGACCACGTTGTGCAGCTGTGGCGACGGTCAAGCTCTTACTGTAGCATCCAGTGCAATTAGAAAAGGCAGGAACTGGTGGTTGAAAGGTTTATTTGAGCCATCCGTGCCTCCAACCAACATAAGAGCTACAAATATAAACAATTTACAATTACAATTTAGTACACCATGCTTAGCTCATTACATTGGTAACTTTTCTGTATTAAACATTTTCTAATTAACACAAACCTTGTTCCCCGATTGACTGATGCTTTAAACTTTACTATTATATGACTTTCCGTGGCCCTTTAATCAGTTTCTCTTCCAATGTTTTCTTGCTAACTTCCGGTTTTACGGAGCCGTTTTGTGTTAAGCTAACTTCCGGTTTTACGGACCCCTTTCAAAATAAAAGCATAGTCCTCTAATGTAACCATCATGTAAAAAAAACAACATTTTTTTTTCAACCACACTCTTCTACTGTTACAAAATGATTATATCACTCTTGTTTTTAGCAAGACTGAATCTAGCTTATTATTTAGTCACTCTATTCAATAGGAAAATCATTGTGTACTAGATTGAATGATCTCAGTCAGCTGAATATGACAGCAATGGTGCTGTGAAACATGGTAACAAGATTTTCCAATAATGAAAATATATTGTCACAAACTTATGACTAATGATGAGCTGATCCAGCGACAATTTGCATGAATTGGAAACAGACCTTCAAAGAGCTTGATCTTCCTGACTGATGTGGCTGAGCTAATGCCATTACCAGACACCGGCGGAGATCAGACACCTACACAAGTCTTTCATTAATTATTCCCTAATTGTAGACTAAAAATTCATCTTAAAACAGCAAAGCAGGAACTGTTAAATATTGTAGAACCCATCTTTGTTCTTTGTTTCTGTTTGCTTATTTACAAGCAATCTGGCGGTCACAGACATTAAAACATATACCCTGATATATTCCTCCTTATTTCTTGGTGGTGACTCCCCTGATTGGCTGAAACAGATGGTTTATCAGTAGCTTCACATTACATGTGTAACCAATTATAGTCCACACCTTTCATGGTGTATGAATTAGATTAAACTTTGGTTGGATAAAAATAAAAAGCAATAAGATCCCTTGTCAGTTAAAGCTGGTAATTTGTTTGATCATCTGATGCTATTGTATTAATGCTATGATAAATAACAGTTGATTTTGGAAGAGAATGCATGGTGGTGAAGTTTGTAGCACCATTGATTTGCTGCAAAAAGGTCCTTTGTCAAAAGGTTGGAGGTTACTTGTAGAAACTACTTTAACCACTGGCATTAATGGGTCTGATCTTTGCATATATTGAAATGCTTGTGAATATGTTAGCATGTGCAAAGCTCTTTAAATCAGGTGCAAATTGAATTGCATGCTTAAAATTAGCAGAATTGCAAGTGAGAACAATTTTCTGCATGTGTGCGATCATAATTATGCAGTTCATATTAGACCACATTATATGCATAGGGAGGAGGTGGATTTGCAATTGTAAATACTCAAAACTCACAAAACGATTAATGAGATCTTGTATTCCAGCTCAGGTGCAAAGATGCACACAACATTTCTGCAGTCATCATGGCCTCAAAGAAAGCAGTGGTGCAACGACATGCGACAGAGAGAGTCTGAGTGAATATGAACATGTTTGGACTGTCAGAAATACTATTAGTCGAGAAAAGATATCTCTGGGTAAAAGATCGATGCCGCCGAAAACCAACAAGGTTTATGTAATTAAGCAAAAGCATAGCTGAATTTAAATATGGTGGCATGGTTAGCAGGGTCGGATTTAGGAAATTTGGGGCCCTGGGCAAAGACAGGCAGGGGGTCCTCCGAATTGAGAAGACAACACATAAATGTACAGATACAGAAATTTTAATAGAATAGACATCCATTATTTGTTCTATGTTTTGTCCCTCTCCTATTGTCCCTTTTCTTGCTTATCTGGTCCCCATTTTTCATTCGGATCAAATAATAGCTGCATGAATCATGACAGCAGACAAGATAGAGGAGAGCAGGAGGCGGGGTTACCAATCTACTTACCCCCAGATTCCACATACTTCATCAGCGCTCCGCTCTGCTCCCCCCCGCTGACGTACGTTGTGCGGAGCGCTTGTCTTTTATGTGAATCAATGGGAGCTGTTCCACATCCACCGCTACTCCTCCGCACGTCTCCGTCCACGTACGTCTTCTCCGTCCTTCACCGACAAAATACGGAGCCCAGCTATTTTTTGCTCCGCTCCTGTCCAGCCAGGTCAAGATCCGCTATTGCAATCGCACCAAACAGGAAAAAGAACATCGACAAATTCCGGTTCGTCAAATTAAATATAGTAGCAACAGATCGGTAACTAGAAATTATAGCATAATTCTTATATATATATATATATATATATATATATAAAAAAAAACTAACACCGTTTATTTCAATGATGCGATGCAAACTATTGGTTATTCACCAACAAGGAAGCAGATTTCTCATCTCCATCAAAATATTTATTTTATACCAAGGGACTTAAAGTTTAATCAAATCCATTCAAATGAAACTTCTTATTACAGGAATGGATGAAGAGATGCTGAGTTTGGGAGTAGAGAACAAAGTTCATTCAAAAAAAGCAGTTTTGAATTATCCTAGTTATCCCCTTTACAAAAATCTAATAAAAAAAAAAAAAAAAAAAAAAAATATATATATATATTGGGCAGAAACTGAACATATGCTGAAAGCTGATGGGGATTTTTTTAATATGCCTTATTAAATTAAGCGTTCACAGGGTTCATACAGGAATGAGTGACTCTAATATAAAGCTATTTTGATGCTATTAGAAATTATTTTAATGCCATCAACAAGAACCATGTACACAAGTAATTAGTTAGCAAATGGACTGATCCAATGTGGTGGACCCTGAAGGTGGAGGCAGAGACACACCTAATAGTAGTAGCATTATGATGGTATTTTAACAAAATTATTTTTATCAAACACATAATGTGATTAAGAGATAAGGAATAGTTGTATTAATCATACATGTAAACAGAGTTTTATGGGGACCCCCGAACTTGGGGCCCTAGGTAGCTGCCTAGTATTGCCCAATGGTAAATCCCCCTCTGATGGTTAGAAAAAAGAAGAGGCAAGTTAAGAGCCAGTAGTGAACAAAGGTCCCATAGCCACAGGAGAACATCTCCAACTTTTCTCTCCCTCAGTGTTTCTTTGTAGGTTCCATAAAAAGCACGGTGATGATGTTGCTCTAGATTATTAATGGACTACCTTGGTTTGCAATGTTTTGTGATGAGTTTATGGAGGCAAATTCAGCTGTTCAGAGCTCAATAAGAATTTGTTCATAAATCACTCTTGACATTTAGAGTTTATATGAGTGTAGAAATGTAAAATTACATCCTAAAAGTCAAATGCAAAAGCAAGATCATAGTGACTCATGGTGTCAGTGGAGAAACCCTAACACTAAAACAGTAATCTTTCACCTGATGTGTAACCAGAGAGAAGATGTTTAGACTGCTTGCTGCATTCTGAGGTGGTCTGGAAGGAGATTCTTTCATGGTCATGTAAATGTGGGGAATGCTGTTTCAACATACAGAAACAATATAGGTTTAGAGAAGGGATATAAAGCAGATCCTCTAACTCTGCTTGTGGCTGATTAAAAGCAGATGTTTTATCTGCTCCCATAATGGAAGTCAAGGGTCCTCTTACCCAGACGTTCATGAGTGATTGTGGAAGCCAGATGTGGGCAATTATCGATGGAATGAGTGATATATGTTATTCTGCTCATCTCAATAAAATATAAACACAAATTTAATACTGATTTGGTGAATTTTCAAAACACTGGGCAGGTTTAAACTACACAACACATCATGAAACATGGTAGCAGCATCCTGCTGTGTTGAAGATTTTTTTATATGAGAGAAAGGGTACCTGCTCAATGTCAATAGAATAAAGAATAGGGCTAAACAAGGCAACTCTGATGGCTTATTTATTATCAGTTTATTAATAACAGTCTTTTTTCATTCATCAGTTTACATTATTTGAATGAGATGCCTATGAACACTACTTTTGATAATAAAGTGGATAATAAAGAATGATGTTTTAAATGGGTTTATAAAATACATGTAAATATAAAAGGAAAAATGTCATACTTTGGTTGCTATGCCTGTTAAAAGTCCTAATAAATAGTTTTTTAAAAGCTTTTTTTTATTATTTTAGTTGTTTTTATCTTGCAGTAGTCTAGTTGTAAAAAAGAAGGGGGGTGGTGGATTATTATCTATTTTTTTTGGAAGTATACATAGCCTAATTAATATATTCTATTAACCTAAAGCAATATGCATGGTATGGTTGTTACATGTCAGGTACGCCGGTCATTGACCTTGACCAAGGCACCTTACAGTAGAACTGCAGTCAGTCCCTGGACTGGCATGGCTATCACTGCCTCTACATAGTTAGCATGGCTATCACTGCCTCTACATAGTTAGCATGGCTATTACTTCCTCTACATAGCTAGCATGGCTATCACTGCCTCTACATAGTTAGCATGGCTATCACTGCCTCTACATAGTTAGCATGGCTATCACTGCCTCTACATAGTTAGCATGGCTATTACTTCCTCTACATAGCTAGCATGGCTATCACTGCCTCTACATAGTTAGCATGGCTATCACTGCCTCTACATAGTTAGCATGGCTATTACTTCCTCTACATAGCTAGCATGGCTATCACTGCCTCTACATAGTTAGCATGGCTATCACTGCCTCTACATAGTTAGCATGGCTATTACTTCCTCTACATAGCTAGCATGGCTATCACTGCCTCTACATAGTTAGCATGGCTATCACTGCCTCTACATAGTTAGCATGGCTATTACTTCCTCTACATAGCTAGCATGGCTATCACTGCCTCTACATAGTTAGCATGGCTATCACTGCCTCTACATAGTTAGCATGGCTATCACTGCCTCTACATAGCTAGCATGGCTATCACTGCCTCTACATAGTTAGCATGGCTATTACTGCCTCTACATAGTTAGCATGGCTATCACTGCCTCTACATAGTTAGCATGGCTATCACTGCCTCTACATAGCTAGCATGGCTATCACTGCTGCTACATAGTTAGCATGGCTATTACTGCCTCTACATAGTTAGCATGGCTATCACTGCCTCTACATAGTTAGCATGGCTATCACTGCCTCTACATAGTTAGCATGGCTATCACTGCCTCTACATAGCTAGCATGGCTATCACTGCCGCTACATAGTTAGCATGGCTATCACTGCCTCTACAGCCTGGTGCCTGTAGTTTAAAAATGTTGCAAACACATCCAGCAATTTAGATCAGATTTCACAGATTAACTGAAAGGAATTTCATATTTGAAGACATGAAACTGTACCGCTCCATATCCCTTCAGGATTTCCTTTTAAAAGCATGAAAGAATAACTCCTCATGTGCAAGTGCTTTGAAAAAGTATTCCAGTAAAGATAAATGAAAACCATACATGGTTTTCAAAGAGTTTTGCAATTGGAAAGTATGAAAGTTCCCTTAAAATAATATGCAAAACAATGTGAAATCAGTTTTCAAGGAATAGAACAAGCTGAACTGCAGGCGTACCAAGGCAGGGCCACCCCTTCAACCTTTATACTGCAAGTTACTGGTTTTGGTCTCTTCCACAGCTCTTACAAATGGGGTCCCCTCCATCCCTCAGTGAGGTCTAAGCACAAGATCTATATTCAGCCATTCAGCAAAGATCCTTTTACATGGCTGTACATCTTATTTTGGCATTTTACCATTAGATGAGCTCTTGAAGGATATATTACCCACTGTAAATTAAGTTGGGAAAAAAAGTTAAGTCAAGAAAAAAGGTAAAAAGCTAAATGAAAAGTTAAAAAGTAAAGTTAAAAAGTTAATAAGCCTAGTTAACAATTATATTTAGGTTTATAAACTAAAAAATGTAAGTGCCAGTATCAGCATTAATGTATTTAAGGTTACAGAGATTAGGGTTTATATGAATTTATTAAAATTGATAACCATCTGATGAGGAAAAACAAGTATTTGACCCCCTGGACAAACAGAATGTTAATATTTTGTAGAATAAGATTCAGGTCTGGAGACTGGCTAGGCCACTCCAGAACCTTGATGTGCTTCTTCTTCAGCCACTCTTTTGTTGCTTTGGCGGTGTGCTTAGGGTCGTTGTCATGCTGAAACACCCATCCTTGACCCATCTTCAGCTCTCTCACTGGGGGAAGGACATGTTGGTCCAGAATTCCACGATACATGGCCCCGCCCCGTCCATCCTCCCCTCAATACGATGGAGTTGTCCCGTCCCCTTGGCTGAAAAGCACCCCCAAAGCATGATATCGCCACCACCATGTTTGACGGTGATGGATGGGGATGGTGTTCTTTGGGTTATACTAGGGCCGTTTCTCAATTCACGAAAACGCGAGTACGTACTCGCGTTCTCGTCAAGTCCGTTCTTGGCGAGAACGCAGGAAGATCGGACTTGACGAGAACGCGAGCACGCAAGCACGTATGTGTATTGGAACAGAAGCGTACTCGTGACGTCATCACATGCAACGTTCTTTAGCATTTCTTTTACAGTCAAAACTATTTATTCCCTACACAAAACATTTTGAAAACAATATTTTTAATTTCTAAAGCACAAAAAAACATTTTAAAAAATTACCGAATCGTGGGTATAAAACCAGCAATGGCGGGCCGAATTAAAGCAAAAAACCGCCATCGGAAACGAGCGGTAGCTCACACATAACTAGACCGAGAGAAGTGCACTACAGACGGGGTAACATTAGCCCTGGCTGCGGTTACCCTCGGAGGTCTGCTGGTCACTCTGGTCCGCTCAACGTCAGACTTTTTTTTTTTAAATTTCGCACTAACTCTGTAAACAGGCCACACAGGGAGGCTTAAATGTATAATGTTATCGCCTCAAACAATTTCAAAACGTACTTTTGAAGAACAACAGCAGCAGAACAGGGAATGTTTAACTTACCACTGTGAGCGCTGTCTCGAATCAAGCTGCGGCCGCCGGGCATTCTGGGGAAGCGGTCAGTCTGAAGAACGCACAAGTCTGCTCTGATGCATGCTCGATAAAGAGGGCGGGGCGAGAACAACATCCGGGGATTTGGTGCGTTCTCGATCTGGCGTTCTCGAGAATTGGAACGGTACTCGGGCTGAGGCTGATGACGTGTACACGAGCACACGAGAACGCTCAAGAACGCATATTGAGAAACGGCCTAGGTGTTCTTTGCCCTCCAAACACGATGAGTTGAGTTGAGGCCAAAAAGTTCCATTTTGGTCTCATCTGACCACATCACCTTCTTCCAGGCCTCTTCTGAGTCGTCCAGGTGGTGAATTGCGAACTTCATGCAGCCCTGTACATGTTTCTTCTTGAGCAGGGGGACCTTGCGTGCACTGCAGGATTTCAATCCATGACGGCGTACTGTGTTACCAACCGTTTCTTTTGTAACTGTGGTCCCAGCTGCCTTCAGTTTATTCATCAGTTCCCCCCTTGTGGTTTTGGGATGATTCCTCACCGTTCGCATGATCAAGGACACCCCATGAGGCGAGATCTAGTGTGGAGGCCCAGACCGAGGGAGGTTGGCGGTGGTGTGGTGCTTCTTCCATTTCCTAATAACTGCACCGACAGTTGAACTTTTCTCTCCAAGTTGCTTTCCGATTCTCTTGTAGCCCATTCCAGCCTTGTGCAGATCAACAATCTTGTCCCTGATGTCCATAGAAAGCTCTTTGGTCTTGCCTGTGGTGGTGATGTTGGATGCTGGTTGTTTGGGTGTTGACAGGTGTCTTTTATACAGCTAACGAGGTGAGGCAGGTGTATTTGATGTAGATAATTGGTTTGGATTGGGGCTGTGTCTTAAAGAAAGACTAACTGGCTTGTAGGAGCCAGAATATTTGCTGTTTGGTCGGAGGTCATATACTTGTTTTTCATCATCAGATGGTTATCAATTTTTATAAATTCATATGATGCGATTTTCTGGAATTTTCTTTGGGATTCTGTCTCTCACTGTTAGAATGTACATATGATTAAAATTGTAGATTGTTGCATTCTTTGCAAGTGGGCAAACGTGCAAAATCAGCAATGGGTCAAATAATTATTTTCACCACTGTATGTTGTATGATTTCTTTTTTTGTTTGTTTCTTCCCTCTCAGAGTGTTTTTAATGAATTTCTTACAGAAGCATCTTTTGTTATTTTTCTTAATATATTCGGGCAAGTTGGTGTTTCTTGTTATTACATTAACATTCATTTTTGTCATCAAAATATCAGGTTTTTTTTATGTCACAAAGATAATAAGGTGTTGTCCTGGATTCCAATAACACTATTGGCTTGAAATGTTGATTTTCAAAGGATTTCACAGTGTCCTATAAAGGGTTAAAACTGGTAATAAAAAGCATTGGTTGAAGAAGCAGCAAATGAAAACTCTTAAAGAGCCTCAGAGATCTAAAGCTCAAGTAGGAAAATATTATTTGCTCCACCAAACCAGGAGTTATGGAACAGAGGTAGGAAGAAAACCACTGTTATAAAAGACGTATTAAGTTCTTTTTGAAGCAAAAAAAGAGGAAGACGGTCTACACAGACTTTACTGTTACTGTCAGCACACTAACCTTTACAGTGAAACATGGTGGGAGCAGAGTCATGCTGTTGGAGTTCTTTTCTTCAGCTTGGACAGAAAAGCTGCATCATAAAAGGAGAGAAATATACACATGTATAAGTCTAATAAAAGCTGTAAAAGACCTTGGACTGGAACAGAGGTCCATTTTACAGCAGGATTTTAACCATAAACAATAAGCCAGAACTGAAAGGAGCACTTCTATGTTAGAATGGCCTAGTCAAAGTAAAGACCTTAAACCAGCTGAAAATCTGTGGCAAGACTTAGAAATACGCACACCACACATTTTAGTTTCGTAAAATTAAAAAAAACATGTGGCAGCCCATACCAGGCAGGGTGTGATAAACTATCACATCTTCAATGATAATTATCCTTACATTATCCATCCATCTTATATTTTTTATTGGTCAAATCAAATCAGAAAACAGTATACAGAATGTAACGCTTTAATGTGGCAGAATGTGGACAGGGTCTGGAGGTGAGAGAACTTTTCCAAAAAGCATTGAAACTGCAGATGGCACCTGTTCATCAGTTCCACATATTTTCATGCAGAGTGAGAACACAGAGTGCTCAAACTGCATGGCTAATAAAAAACATCTTTCTGGCTTGACACAATGGTTAGCAGTTTCTTCCGGAGCCTTCCTCATTTTTTTTAAATATACAGAAACTCACAGCAGACGTGTTGCTGGTTCTGAAGGAGGGAATCAAATAAATGTGGTCTATGAACACAATCCAAGTCCAGCTCACAAAGAGAATTATTTGTTATGGGTTTGTTGGATCCAAATGGTTGATTGGAAAAAGCTGCATGGCTGCAGTAAACTCAGAACTGCTGAGGTAAAATGTTTGGTTTATGCATGATAAATGAGTCGTCAGATTGGTCAGATTATAATCAATTTGTATAATTTTCGTTACATATCATTCTGAAGCATAAATGTGTTTTTTAATACTTTGACCAACTTCTTTAGGATTATTTAGTTGACTGCTGCCATCTAGTGGCCATATTTAGACCAGCAGGGCCTACAGTTATGTAACTTCTGACTCATCAGGTCATGGTGTTTTTTTTAAAGATCTGCTGTCTTTGGTGACATGTTAGCCTTATAACATCCACACAGCTTCCTTATACATATCAGTGGAAGCACATGGCATCAATATAACATTGTGGAGCTGAAGGTGTGCTTCATCCTGCATGCTTTTTGGGTCCAATCACATCCTAAACTGCATTGTTATTTCCTCAGCTCCTATGAAACTTCATGAAATGAAAATAAAAAAAGCTAGGAAACCCTTTTTCCTGGATTGCCTTCGACTGTTCTAGTTAAACAGTTCAACTAAAACATTATTAGTTCAACTTTTTATTTTCTTTAGTCCAACTGTTTTTAATATTCTTTTTTGTTTCTGCATTTTTGGCTGTTACACTGTGTCAAGATCAGGGATCTTGTGGTTTGAAAAAAACAACGTTGTGTTTGAAATAAATAGGTCCGGGACCTATAAAGTCAAGAGGGTTGACAGAAGTTGGTAAAGACGTCATTTTTGCAGTCTGCATTTTTTTATTTATTTTATTTTATTTTATTTATTTATTTTCTTATTTTTTTCCTACTTGCTTTGATTCTGTTTTATTTTCCTTTATTTTAATCATGTAAAGCACTTTGCATTGTCTTTGTACTGAATACAAATAAATTTGCCTTGCCTTGCTTTTTCTGAAGTTTATCATTACAGTAGTCTTAGAAGATAAAATACTTTCCTCTCTCATAAATCTTTAATTTTCTTTTTATCAATACAAAGATCAACAACATTATTGCTGAATAGATCAGCTGTGAATTAATGCAGATTTTATGTATATGTACCAAATAGGGAGGAAGCAGGACTGCAACTGTGGCTGAAATCATAATAATTTTGGACCACTTTATTATACTAAAAGATTGACAGTGAAGCTATTCATAATTAGGTTGGCTTGATGATTAAACCATATCGGTGACTTTTTGTGTCCTAGTTGCCTCTCAGAGGAGAATTATCCAAAACCAGCCCTGTTGTTGATGTTCTTCTTTAGACTTGATTGTTATCCAAATGCTTCCCAGCAGTACATCCCAGAGAAAGGAGTCAGCAACAGCTTCCAGGCTTCTCTGTTTTCATTTAATGTTTGCATGAAGCCAGTATTTACTGTGAGAAAGCCACAGAGCACAGCTATAGGACGCAAAGGTTCCTTTGTTCTGAAGAAAAACATCACGTTCTTAAATATTCATGTTCAGAGGTGTCAAGTAACAAAGTACAAATACATTACTCAGGCATACATTTTGGTAAATATTTTTAGACAACTTTTTACTTCTACTACTTTCATTTGTTTGCTATTATCTCTACTTTCTACTCCTTACATTTTCAAAAATTTAGTCCTCAATTTTTTTTTTTTTTTTTTTTTTTGAGCTCATTTTTTTATGGCCTGTTGGTATTTAAAAATAATAAAAACCATCAAAATATTTTGTTTTATCCAGACAATTTGTCTTGAATTTGTTTATAGCCACATACCAAAATAGTTTTTTAAGATGATGCAAAGATGATGCAACCATAAGGAAGTTATCCTCCAGATTTGTAGAAAAATGTTCCTTTAATAGTGTAGAGCAGTAAAGCGTCTGTCCTTAACATTTTTTTCCTGCATTACTTTTACTTTAAGTAGTTTTTAAAATTCTACTTTTACACTTTTTCTTGAGTATAAAGCTTAAGTTGATACTCTAAGTTCCAACTCTACATATTTTTGAAACAGTAGGATCTATATTTCTACTTGAGGAGTAAATATGAATACTTTTGCCACCTCTGTTCATGTTTCTAGTATTAAGGACACTGGTTTAAATTCCTAATATAGATCAGAATAAGTTAGACTGCAGGACATCTATTCAAACTTCACTTATGTTAAGGAATCCATAAAGTTATGAGCAAAAACAGGAGGCTTGAATGAAACTTTGAGTTAGGGTATTGAAACATTCTTTGCCTTTTAGACTTCAGACTTAAGGAAAACCTGACTAGTGGACATCAAGCCCTTCTTAATGAATCTCTGTACCCGAATCTATTAGCATCTCCCAGTCGTAGGTCCTCAGCTTGTGCTGCTGGCATAGGGTTTACTTCATGTTCACTGGGATTTGTTGTGTTTAGAATAGAACAGGCACATTTCACTGCAATATCTGAATTAAATAAGGGAAACATAATTTCCAAACAAAAAAAAGCAGTGAGAAGAGGGAGAGTTGGACTGGCCACTGAGCATACAGGGTACATGGGAATAAGGGCTGACATAAGGTCATCAATAATAGATTTATCATTCATTATTTAATATATTAACCAGTTTTAAATAATTTATCAATTAGTCAATTGATAATATAACTAAATGATTTAAAAATTAATTATATAACATTCAGAGAAGGGGTTTTCTCTGCATTCATAACTTAGTTTCTATATATTCTATTTGGTCTTTACAGTGCCAGAATTAGCCAACAACTTTATTTTTTCTTGATTTAATATTTCTTTCAAAATAAGAAATCCGAGGATATTATGAAACCACACTGTTTATGCTCAAGTTATTTGTTTCACAACATATTGCTTATATCTCTGGTGTGCTGCATGTCTACCTGTGAAATATAACTAATCATGATGGGGCCTCAGGAGAAAAGGTTATGACAATACAGTCACACCTCAGCCTATGAGAACTCAGCTGCTCCCTTTGAGCTCGAATACTTTAGCTGCTCCCCTGTATGTAGAAAAGGCCAGAAGAGAACGCAGTGATCTTGAACCAGCCTCAGTCATGCTTTAAAAAGCGAGGTGTTCCCTGTTACTGGTTAAAATGACTGGAGCATGAATGGATAGAAAGACGATACAAACACATATGAATTAGACTGAGACAAACTTTATTGTCATTTTGTACACAGAGTGTATACATAATGAAACTTTGTTCAGTAAAGCTCTCAAGACAGTTCTATTTCTTTAACTGCAGCAGTGATAAAATGTAAACATAAGACTGAGATATGATTTACAGCTTTTCCAACATTCAGTGCTTTTTTCCCCCCATTTTATTCAACATTCAGCCGTCTAATGGAAGTCGGGAAGAAGCTGTTGCAGAATCTGCTGGTCCTGCATCCGATGCTTCGAAGCCACTTCCCAGAGGGCAGCAGGGGGAACAGTCCATGGTGGGGGGGTGAGGGGTCATTGATGATGTTACGGCCTCAGGACACGCAGCGCTGGGATGAAATGTCTTTAATGGAGGGAAGAAGAACTCTTATGATCCTCTCTAATGTCCTCACTGCAGAGAAGAAGATTTGTAAAAAACAAAACAAAAACAAAAGATGTTTTTTTTTTTTTTTTTAAATGAAGAGCTCAAATCGATAGAAAAATGTAAAATCTTATTTGGTTTTCAGGCTCTGGAGGATGGTTTAACGTGTCTCCAAGCAAGAACGGATCAAAGTTTTTCCAGAACCTTCAAGCCAACAAATGAATCCAGGACTGACAGTTAAAACGATTTTATAAACCTTTAGAGCATTTTTGGCTGAGTGACTATAAGGGAATTATGAAGGCTTTCCTCCAAAGCTCATGGAGGCTTTACTATTACACCAGAGGTGAGCAGCAATTGGGAGGCCTGAGAACCACAGAAATAGGAATAATAGAGAAACTTTTCATAACCATGTTGGTCACAGTGAATGTAAAAGAGGTCGAAGTATGACAGACCTCTAACTATGGAGATAATCCAGTAGAATGACGTCAGCAATAGGAGTTATAGGATATATTTATGATGTGACCTATAGCCACTGAGCTATAAATGCATTTATAAAACCTTCCAGATAACTGTATCCTTGCTGCAGTAATGTTCCAATAAACATTTTTAGAGAGATATAACCTTTAATTTAATGAGATGTTCTGTTATACTGACCTGGTTTATGAACCAGGATGATTTGCATAGTTTCCCTGTGAGAAAATTTTCCCAGGATAAAATGTTAAAAGTGATGTTAGACTAAATGTTAGACTTTAGGTGGGTTTCCTAAAAATTGCATCTCAGGTTCTGAATACAGCAGATCTGTGAGGAGTTTTAACCCAAACCGGTGTGTCAGTGGTGGCTTTGATAAGTGCTGTCTGAATAGTGCTGACAGTGTGGAAGGAGATAGGAAAAGGAAGCAGGATGCTTCCTATCATAGTTCATTTAGCACAGGGAGCTTGCAGGGTTCCTACTGTACCTAGTGCTAAGGAGCTATAAGAAATCCCACAATCCTTTGGGTGAAATGACTTATAGCCAAAGCCCAAATAGTGGAATTTGAGAAAAATACATTATGATTTTTTTGTGTGACAAATGCTAATGCATTCACCTCGGTATGTTTTGTGTTTCATGATGGAGAGCTTCAGCCGTTAGCTACATTAGTGTACCTTTTGTTGTTTTCTTTTGTAGTTTTTCTTCAGAAGGCTGCAGTCCTTATTGGACTAGCATTAACCGTGTGCATTTCTGGATAGTGTCCTTTCTGTCGACCCCATGAAAGGTGAAGGAGGAGGAGCTAAAAAGGCTACTATTTGCTGTATTCAGATCAAGATGGCTGCATGTCAACCTCTGTAAGGTATCACCGGATTTCATCCACTCCACCTGCTGGAATGGACCCACGCTTAACTCTTTACAGTTTACCGTTAGAGCACTGCGACAAGTCTCCATAAATATCTATCAACATATGTTGAGGTCAGATTAAACTAAAACTGAGTTGTTGTTTTTTTTTTAACAAACTTTTCCTGTTTGCAGTCAAAGCATGAATAAAAAAGAAAATGCTCTCCTGCCCACCTTAAGTACAGGACAGGATCTGTCGAGGTGAGGGTCTTTTTTTTCTTTCCGACTAACCTTGTTTGAGCACTGGCAGCTCCAGAAAACTTTCAGTGGTGGCAAGGCAGGGACCAAAGTTTAGTGAGGGGGGGGCAAAAACTGATGAGAGCCTAAATCAGTTCAGGGTCAAAAAATGCTGATAACATAAAACCAACAGGCAATTAAAGCGCATGAACATATAGGATATAAATTATGGCATTTAAAAAAAATATTTTAATATTTACTTTACTTTGTTATGATACCAACATCAGTTTAAAAAGATTCTACATCCAAAGGAATAGTAGGTTGAAGTCATGTAAGACAGAAGCAAAACGACGTAAACATCTGTCAACCTTTTTAATGGATTGGTGCTAACTTTCTGAAAGAAATGGGCTGAGACAGAACCTGAACCTTTTTTTGCTTGGCTTGCACAGTACAGAAGTAGAGCAGGACAGCGTGAGTGCGCCACTTACTGGAAGAGAGGAGTTAAACTTGTAGCTATCACCTATAAGCTAAGGTGTGACCTTTGCACTCCTGTTATAAATTCCAAAAGTGGATGTTAATTTATAGGCTTTTTAGACATTGTTCTTTACTGTATCACATTTTTGTGTTTAAGGGACATTTTATTCTCTTGCTTTTAAACACCATGCATATTGTTGTGTGTGTTTTACTTACAATGTGGGGAGAGTATTTTGTAAAATATCCTACATGTGGGGACTTACAGGCACATACAGTATGGTGATATTCAACTGGTCCCAATGTGGTAAAGTCTGTCCTGTTAATTGGGGTTAGGGTAAGGGTCTGGGTATAAAATGAATGCAAGTCAATGAAATGTCACCATATGTCATGAGAACAAAGCTGTGTGTGTGTGTATTTGTGTGCACTTCTATAGACAGAGTTAGGGAATAGTTTTTCCAATTTTACCACCATCACAATGAGGACCAGTTGTTGCAAAGTGAGAACATTTTGCTGGTCCTTACAAGGTATTTTGCTAATTGTTAGGTTTAGGGCTAAGGTGTCCATTGGATTGAGGTATGCATTGGTAATGGTTAGGTTTAGGGTAAAGGTTAGTTTTAGGGTTAGAGCATAGAAAGGGTTGAAAATGACTGGAAATCAATGGAAGTTAATGGTAGTCAACAAATGTTCCTCACTACAGCAGATTAATATGTTTCCAAAAATAAGTGCCACAAATTCTGTCAATAAGATTTGACTAAAATGTGAAGAATATAATGGGTGAAACCGTAGTAAGGATATGTTAATCATTTGATTCTTCCGTAAAAATTCAAAAAATATCCACTGGACTTGGTTTTCAAGATTTGAAGACGTTTCGCCACCTCTCCAGGAAGCTTTCTCAATTCAAATGTCTGGATCCGCAGTGAGTTTGAGTCTTATATGGACAAAGCCTTGTATCGCTTGGAAACATGCAAATGGTAACCGATGAATGGGTCGTTTAGTTCCATCGTTAGCCTGTAATATCTGAACCTGTCTATGATTCTAGGGGTCGGTCGTTAAAGGGGGGATTGCCATTAAGGGGGGAATGTCTCCTGTAATACCTGGAGAGGTGGCGAAACGTCTTCAAATCTTGAAAACCAAGTCCAGTGGATATTTTTTGAATTTTTACGGAATGACTATGACCTGGATGACTGAGAACCTTCATCAGCATATTAATCATTTGACCAAAGTCATATGGTTTGTAAGACGATTATATCACAGTAGATGTTTAAGCTTTTAGGTTTGAAGAAGAGTAAAAAAAAAAAAAGTTTTCATTACTGCATTTATCTTAACTTACCAGAAAGATTTAGGATGAGACATGATTTAATGTAGAAGTAAGAAATAATCTTTAATATGTGGTTTCAGCTGTGCGGTGTGGAAAGTAATTTAAAAAAAAGGAGAAAATTCTAACCAGTTGTTTCTGCTGTTTCTCCATCCAGCTGTTCTGAGCAGCTCAACACCAGGAACATCTCTGACCATTTAAAGCAAAAGGGAAACAAAAGGAACGGGTTGATGGTTTATCATTTATTTTGTAAGTGTCAATGCTTTTACCACATCAGACCTCTTTCCAGCAGGCCTGCATTTTACTACTACAGTTCTGTTTATGTTATCCACCATGCTGATTACAGGCAGCCAACACGCTTCCCCTGAACTCCTGACGGAAGAGTTAAAGGTTTAGATAACTCTTCCTGACACTATTTGTGTTTTCTGTCCCACCAGCATGGGTAAAGCAAATCTTTCTGTTCCACAAATTTACAACAAGCTTGAAGTCATTAAACTTGAGCAGAATTTAGAAACAACTCCCAGCTAAGAGAATTATACTTATTACTTATTCAGCAATACTGAGTCCAAATTCTTCCCTTCTTTCTCATGAAGAGACGCTCTCATAACGGCCATCCAGACCACATGATTTTATTGCCAAATGAAAGCAGTAAATGGGAGTGTTTACTTCACACCAAAAAAAACACTTGGTAGCTTGTTATTATTAGGAAGAGGACGTATCCCAGCTGCCGTGGCAACGGCAGGCCCCCAGGGGACCCTTCATTACCCATGAGGAACAAAAAATACTCAATATCACTTTTTAAGAGATGTATAAATGTGCTGCCATTAACACATAAAATGCAAAGGTCATCATAAAATAATGCATTTAGTTAATCATATTAAGTTACTTTACACAATTGTTTCATGTTAGCAGGTTAGGACATAAAGCAATTTTGTTAAAGTAACTAAATATGATTAAAGGCTGATGTTATGTAGGTTAGTTTGCCATATTTAACTTGGAGCAGTGCAGTCATTGGAGCTTAAAGGTGAGATAACCTTCAGCACTTGGATTTTACAGCATCTGTGCATAAACCTTTGCAACATGATAAAGCTGTGGTTTAAAATTAAACCTTAAAATTAACTGTGTCAACTCCTACCGGTAAAATTAAAAAGCATTTATAAAAAGGTTATCTGAGATTTCTAAAGATTCAGATTTCTAATGAATTGGACCCGACTTTCTGCTGCTGAAAGTCTAAAAAAAGCTAACTTCTCCTTCCTTCAAATCTTAAAAAAAAACTTTTTAGATCTTTTCACTGATAAAATCCAGACGGTAATCCAGGCAGTAAACACTAAATTCTCCAGAAACTCCAGTGAATCCAGACAGTTTTCAACCATAAAATAAGTTATTATCAATCCTCTATGCCTGAAGAAATTGTTCGGTACCACGGTTCCATGAATTTGTAACTTATGATACAGATAGAGTTAGACTTATACTTAACTTTATTAGTCCTTCAGGGAAATTCTTCCAGTAGCTTATATAGAGTACAAAGAGTTAAAGCATGATGCCATGAAAGATAAAAATACAACAGACAATATAAAAAGAGTGTATATCCTGTAGTAAAAAAAGCATATGAAAGTTGCAATGTCCTGAAATACGTTTCCTTCAGATATAAAAATATCTGCACCATAGAGAGCAAAGGAAAGGCCACACAGTAGTTGGTTTGGAGGCACTGACCTATTTTGCTTTACCGCTGGTTGCAGTGTGGAGGGGAAAACTATAAAGGTGAGAGGGCAGAAAGGTTTGGGTGACGGGAAGTCATACGGTTTTTACTGCTTTCTTTGGCACACAATAGCCTGCATCCTATGGTACAGCTCTGTCATATCTAAACTCTCCTTAATTACCTGTCCATCTTACCTGCTGTAAAAGACCGCCATTCTGACAGTTTCATTTACAAACCGACCTCAATAAATGGGAACACCCATAACTCATCTCCCGCTTTTGGACATCATCTTGTAACCGCGTTAATACCAGGATTCCCCACACCCAGAAGCGATAAAAAGGTGACCGATAGTCGCTACAATATTAATAAGTATAATTTATACAGAATACAGAGTAGTTTGCATGAGTTATTGCACAGTGAAAGAGAAGAATATTGCACATGAGTGACAATAGCTAATGTTTTGCACAAGATGTCCAAGGAGGGCAGTGCTGTCCCATATCCCTCTTCCTATCACAATTTATCATAATGTCAAAAGTTTTTGACTTTTTAACCTTAAACTATGGTGTTCCTCAAGGCTCAGCCCTTGGGATAATTTTATTTCATATCTTCTCCCATAGCTGCATTTATGACACATCATAATATTCTTTCTACTCTTATGCCAATGAAACGTGTCTACTGTATATTGCTCACTGCAAAGGAAGCTGAACTCAGTGCTTTCAAAAAGTATGTTACACCAACAAGAAATTAAGTGCAGGTTTACTGCAGAGAGGAAGATGCCAGATTGCTGGACTTGTTGCTGCAGTAGGATTGTACAATAAAACTCAATCATTAGGTCATTAATAAATGGCCTGCAGTGCATGCTATAAGGTTAAAGCAGCTCCTAAAAGGAGGGACAGAATGATAAAGGAAGGTAGATTCTTTCATTTGAGTTAATTTAAGTCTGACCAAAAACTGAAGATAGATGTATTTACACTTGTTTTCTTTTAGATGATCTAGCCAGATGGCTTCAGCTCATCCAAAATACTTCTTTCAGAGTCGTGACAAAATTGAATTTCTCAAATCACAGCCCTGACTTCTGGTTTTAGCTCTTGATATGTAGAGTTTTTTTTAGGGTACGCATCATAAAGATCCCTCAAGAGCCTCAGAAACTGAGAGTTCAGAGAGGCTGAAGTGGACAAAGGAAGGCAGCAGTTAGTTTTTTTAATATCTGGAATAAACTCCTGGAAAACCTGAGATTTGCAAAGAATGTTAGATTTTTAAAATCGGGCATGAAATCATTGTTTGTGAAAGTAATTTATGTATTTATTTAAAATATAATTGCTATATTTTTTTATAATGGCTTTATTATAACTGTTGTAATTTGTATGTAATTTTACATGTTTTCTCTAATATATATGTTATTGAACAACCATTTTTAACTGTTTCTGTTAAAGGTGTGAACTTGTGGGACAGTCTGAGAATCTCAAGAGCTTTAATTGCATTTCATTCTTGAAGAAATGTTTTTAAAACTCATCTAGGGAAAAATACAGTAAAATTAGTATCTTTGCTGTGTGTGAATATATTATTTTTAGAATAAGAAACAACTTATTAGGGTAGGCGATACAGGCCTCAGCATAGACTTTTTTGCTTAAATATTTTACTTTAAGAAAACATGTATACATTTTTTTTTTCTTTTGTATAATATTATTTAAAGAATGTGTTGTATTTTACTTGTATTATAATGTTTAAAAGCATACATTTTAACAAAATAAAAGAAATGTATTTTATTCTTGTGCTTAAGTGGCCTAAAAAAGTGCATCAAAGTATCCATTGAGTTTCTCAGTACTTGAGCAAATGTGCTTCACACCAACAGGAAAAGGCTGGACTGAAAGTCTTTACACACCAAAGATAATGCAAATGTAGGGCTAGGTGACATTACCTCGCAGGACATATTTGAATATCCTTATTTATACAAAAGAGCCATAACAGAAGGATGGCATCCTTCTTTTTTGAAAGAATTTTCTGTTATTACCAATACAGCTCTGTGTTAATTAACACCCTGTACCAGGGTGTCTGATAGTGTCCCAGTATCAGAAAAATGTCCCAGCCTCTCCGGTTCCATCATCTATTGTAGTCTCCTCCTAGCAGTTTCAGGTTTTTCAGCCTATTGTTTCAGGCATGGTGACATGCACGCTTTGTTATTTGCTAAACACGTCAGACCCGTACAAATAGAGTCAGGGGCAGAAAGGTTGGCTAACGTTTTTTTCGTTAACTGAGGTAACATTAGTTTCAGTTTGTGGTCCAACTGTCCTGTATTTTACTACCTGCTTTTACCATGTTTTATCTCTATTTGCTTTTATTTACTTCTTTTGTTATTTTTAATGTTTGTAAAGCACTTTTAATTGTCTTTGTACTGAATTTTTGCTATACAAATAAACTTGTTTGCCTAATGCTGATAAATAATGAAACATTAAAGTTTTAATTAAAGACAGGGGCGGTTCTAGGCAGGGGCCAACAGGGGCTAGTGCCCCTGTAGATTATATCCTGGCCCCTGTATTGAAGACATAATACTAAAAGAAATTCTAATGATGATCTGCGCTGGAACAGACATGGTTATTGATAGGTCTTTTGGATCTATTTAATTTTTTTTCTTTAAAGAATTCAGCTTTTCTAATCATTTAAAAACAATAAGGTGGTATTGAGAAAGGATCCCAGTTTTCTTCTGCTAAACGTTTTTTTCAAAATAAAAAAAATACTCTATTTTTTACAGATTCATTTATCAGTTTTTTTTAGAGTTCTAATTCTTATTTTATAGAAAACTGAAATTTTAACTTAAATCAAGTTAAAAATATGTAAAATTCCTAAATTATAAATGTATATTGACCTAATATTCCAAATAATAGCTTTACTTGAGCTTTTAGATATTTATATAGCTACAATTTTTTGAGTTGCTTTTATATGCTAAGGGATTTTTATTTTGATTTTAACGATACTCACTTCATGCAGCTATCTTAATATATTTGAATCCCTTGCCCTGTTTTTTAACTTCATGATTTTCTGTGCATCCATGAAATCACGGTGCCCCCAACCCATACAGAAAATAAGGCAGGACAAAAAATAAATTTAAAAAGGAAACCTGCAGATGCAAGAAGTAATAATAAATTCTGATAAATCAAATATTATTCAACGTTCTGTTGTTTATTTTTCTACTTATGCAGACCTATAATAAACTTTTCCCAGTTTGCATAGAAACCCTGTTTAGACCTAAAGCAGAACAAAGGCGTAGGCAGAAATTTTTTTTAAGGGTGGCCAATAACCAATGTACACTGAGGGGTGGCCGAAAGTAGGCACCAGAACCTCACGGTCAATCTGCACTGTTTCAACAGGACAATTAACAAGCAAAACATCCATATTTTCTAAATATAGAAAAACTATAGTTTCCCACAGCAGCTGCTAACAAATAGGTGAATATATTCAAACATATGTGCTTTCTAGATAAAAGGTATAGTGGATATAATTCTTTCAGGTTGGAGTTTTGGGCGAACATATTTTCCATTGTCATTACTTACCTACTTTTATCAATAATCATTCTGCATAACATTGATATTTACAAGCACCAATATCTACACAAAATGATTATCTAAAGTTTTTTATTAAAATAGATATTTATATATGATTTCACTGAAGACTCCTAAATATCTTGCAGAGACACATCATTTTCTCTTTACCCCATAAAATGCAAAATCTGATTCTAATTAAATTCTGTACTTATCATGTTTAATGTTAGTATAATGATTTGCATAATTAACAATAAAATAAAATGTTTTGAATATTATATTTGAGAGTATTACTGTTGCCACTATTTTTATTAGAGGGAAATAAATGGCAGGGGTGGCTAAGGGTGGCCATGACCCCCTATCTAGCTACGCCCCTGAAGCAGAGACAATTATGAAAGGTAAGTCAGATTTTTCAGATGTCCCACTCGTCCTAGTTTACATTTCCTTCTCGTGTTACATGACTGTGGGCAGGACAAAGCGGTGCTGAGGAGCAGCGCGCGCTCTCCTCGTTGGCTGGATTGTACACGTCAGCAGTCAATAACTTGTATCGCCGCTCTGTCATTCTCTTCCTGGTATGAACGTGTTGACACTTCACCCGTAGCTCGGGTAAGTCTGCTTCTTCTCTCTCCTTTTTTGTTCACATTTCAAACTTTAGACTTTAATGGAGTCTGGTTGGACTAAACTTTCCTTTCCCTCCGCAGGTTCTTCCAGTCCGCGGCTGTTTGGGAAAATGTTCCTGCTTCCCAGCGGGGAGACGGTCTGTTAAAGCAGCCGTGAGAACGCGGCTGCCGCTCGGGTCTTCAGAGGAACGTCACGCGGCGTTTCTGTTTGAAGAAGAGCCGCGCGAGGACGGGCTTTTAACGATGCAGGCGCGCGCGAGGAGGTGAATCAAAGCCATATCTGCTAAAGTCCAAAGTTTGCCTTTAAAGAAGGGAAAGATGAGGCTCCGGCTGGTCAGACGGAATGTGCTCCTGCTACTGGGAGTTATTTTTGTTCTTGTGACTCTCTTGTTTTCAACACGTGTGCTGATAGAGTCTGAAAATGACCCCGGAGCAGCCAGCTCCAGGGTGGTCTCCAGCAATGGAAATCAGGGAACAAACTCTTGTGAGATATTGAGCTTTGCGTCTCTGGCTGAATTGACTCAGTCCATTTACAGTGCCAATTACAAACAGTGTGTCCACAATGCAGACAGGTTTCCTGGGGAGCCCCGCCTGGTTCTGGTTGTGCAGGTTCACAACAGGCCTGAATACCTCCGGCTTCTCATCAGGTCACTGGAGAGGGCTGCTGAGGTGCACAGTTTTCTGCTTATCTTCAGCCACGACTATGTCTCACAGGAAATCAACACAATTGTGAGAGGGATAACTTTCTGCAAGGTACTACAGATTTATTTCCCCTTCAGCACTCAGCTGTATCCCAATGAGTTTCCTGGGCAGGACCCACGAGACTGCCCCCGAGACATATCCAAGGAAGAGGCTCGTAAAACAGGATGCCTCAACGCGGACCACCCCGACTCGTACGGACACTACAGGGAGGCCTTCATCACTCAGACCAAGCACCACTGGTGGTGGAAGCTGCACTTCATCTGGGAGCGAGTGCACGCCATGCAGGGCTACAGCGGCTTCGCCGTCTTCCTCGAGGAGGACAACTACATTTTACCAGACTTTTTCCACTTCTACAAGTTAATGATGGAGTTTAGGAAGACCAGCTGCCAAGACTGTGACCTGTTCGCTTTGGGAAACCACAACAGTGTGACAGATTTTAGCAGCATGTCCGATAAGGTGTCGACCTCTGGATGGCTGTCCACCAAACACAACATAGGCATGGCCATCTCTAGAGAGGTGTACTACAAGCTGATGGGGTGCAGTAACGAATTCTGCACCTACGATGATTACAACTGGGACTGGACCCTCCAGCACCTCTCTGGAGCATGCATCTCTAATCCCCTGAAAGTGGTGTCTGCGCAGGCCTCCAGGGTTCTGCACACGGGGGACTGCGGTCTACACCAGAAGGACAACTGCAGACCAGAAATGGCCTTACAAAAAGTAGAGGCGGGCCTTCAAACGGCGAAGGACAGCCTCTTTCCTCCACGTCTGGTCCTCAGTAGGCAGGAGCCAGGGGAGCACAAGGCCCACATGAAGAACGGAGGATGGGGAGATGTTCGAGACCACGTTCTATGCAATAACTATTCCAAACGCCTGTGAGCTCTGACCTTTCATAATGGTTTACAAATGTGCCATCTTTAAGAATCTTCCAGGAGTATTTTTTTTTTTTTTTTTTTGGTGGGTTTATTTCTCTCGGCCGACAAGGTCGTAACCAAATAATTTTGGGAAAAGGTGGATGTTTGCATTCTGATTTATATGTGAACTTTTAACTTTTTTATTCAGTGCCAAAGCCTTTACATTGTGACTGCAGACTCCTCCTTTGCTTTTCCGTCTGTTTCTACCACGCCAAAGCATTATATGGGATTCGACTTGAGAGCAGCATTTGATATCGAATCCTGTCAGCCCTTTCTATGCTGTTAATTCTAGAGATGCAAGAGAAAATCCTGCTTGTTTATAGTTGTTTTCTGGAAGTTGCTCAAAGATTTTCTGAAAGATGTTTCCATGTGGTGATGGTACGAACGCATAATGGCAAACGTAAAAAAAATATATATATATATATAAATACACCTTCTTTAAATATTTTGGTCTTGTTTCAGTTCCTTAATTTTTCATTAAATGAAATTTGCATCAGATAATGTGAAATTTATTTCTATGCTGGACCATTAGGGTGTTTTTCTTCCTCCCTCTGTATTGATCACAGAAACTCTAGGAAAAAAAAAAACAGCTTTTATTTACTTAAGGCCAAAAAAGTGACCTTTTGGAACCAATGTTTTGGTTCTGCAAACATCAGGATCCCCTGTGATGCTGCTTTCATATATTTGCACCTTTTATGTTTAAATTTATGGGGGGGGGTTTTGTCTTTTTTTTTTTTTTTTTTTTACACTGTCGATTCGAGAATAAGATGAAAAATATGGAGATATTATGTTAGAAAACTACAAATTCCCTTCAGTTTAGTTATTGTACATATATATATTTTTTTTGTTGTGTGCCTTAAATCTGACCAAAAATGCCTTTTTTCCGAAAAGCCTTTCAATGCACTGATATTAGATAAATTAGTACTTACATCCTAATCTCAATTTTGGGGCCCATTTTTTATGTTGGGATATTTTCTGTTTTTTGCGGCTTTATTAATCAAATCAAAACTTCAGCTCTACTTAAAATGATTTGGGGTTTCTTTCTTAATGCCTGATTTAACCTGATTTTGGTGTGCCTCAAGGTGCCTTGCATAGATTTTCAAACTTTTGTTGTAAATTTTATTGCTAAATGATTATTGGCTTGTATTTCTGCTGACAAAGAAAACTGCTAACATCTTAAGAAAAAAAAAAAGCAAAGACAATCCAGTGTACAAATAATGTTTGTAAAAAAGTCTGCTGCCTGGTGAACATTTCTGTGTACACTCTTCAACGATTCCTTTATATTTGAGAAAGAAATCAATATATATATTTTTTTTGGCTCTTTGTCTTGAATTGTTCTGATCATCACTTGAAGTAACTGTTATTTTCTGTTTGCCAGATGGGGAAAATACTTGCTAAACTGTTTCACTGTTTCATCAACAACTGAAATAAAAAAGATTGTTAAACTGGTATTACATGGTATATTTATTATCAAACCAGTTAAAAACCATGAAAATATTACAGGATTACAGGAATTAAATAGGAAAAAAAAAGAAACAATAATATTTTTTGAGTTAAAGAAATTCATGATTGTAGATCATTGATTGTGATCGAATAGTGTTGTTTTGTATATTTTTTGGGATGAAACATGGAAACTTCATCAATAACCTGATTCCATGCATGCAGTTGGGAATTGTGACATAATATGAAGCAATAATGAAAAAAAAGGTAAAAACGAAACCAAATGATTAGCAGTATATGGATGTAGGTGTATACAATGTTTACTGCACTGAGATAAGCATGGCATTAGCAGTTCCTTAAAACTAGTAATAAATGATTTACAAAGATGTTTTAACTGTGACTTCTGCCAGTAACAAGCTAAAATAAAATAACAAACATGCAGCATTTGTGAGATTATTGAAGGATCATGTAGTCCAGCCATGTAAAGAGTTAGACTTTTGTTTATAGATTACACTTTTTTCAATCAGTTAATAATTTACTGTCAGTTTTTAATCTAATCTTTTAATAAGAGTAGAAGATGACAGGAAGCTATCTTTAAATACACTTTATGTTCAGGTGACAGAAGTATAACAAACCATTAATGATACAAAATAACGAAAAACAAACAAATGTATTGTGTTTGACAAGTGTAAAGCTCGTATGAACCCCCATAAATGGATTAAATCTCCCATACTTTCTTCTCCCAGTACGTCACGTGATAAAATCCTCGCTTCCCATTGGTCAGCCTCCGCTCGGTGTTTATTTCCGGAAGTGAGTGAGTTGTCAGTGACAGACTTTCCAGACAACCAAAGCGTTAATCTGCGGCGGCGCATTGACAGGTAACCTGCGAAAGTTTACATACATTGAAACTAATTCAGCAATACTTATAAAAGCGTCTGAATGATCCGTGTTCACCGTATTAAACTAGTCCTGTTGTGGTTGTAGATTTAGCCATTGTTAGCAGTTAGCTTAGGTTGAGCTCTGTGGCTGACGTCATTGAATTTGGTCTTTAAATGATCGGGGAAATCTCAGGATCAGACACAATCCGTCCCTGAGATAATCAAATTTGTCTTTTACGGACCTAAAGTATGTTTGTAGATGATTAGTAGCTGTTATTAGAAAGCTAACTCGGTATGTAACCCGCGGCGCCCCGTAAATGTGACGTAGGAATCCTTCACACTCCCAAACAAACGTTCCGCCTTTAAGAAAAAAATCTCTTTTTTGAAACACCCACCAGCTAGTCGGCTAAGCTACATCGTTAAGGTGTCTGTGTGATTAACCAGCTGTCCCTGTGTTGCAGCCTTCCCTCTGTAGGTGTGATCCTGTCCCCAGAATGGCCCACTGGTTTCACAGAAACCCTCTGAAGGCAACGGCGCCGGTGTCCTTTAACTTCTACGGTGTGGCAGGAAGCCCAGCGGCCAACAAGATCTGCAAGTATGGTGATCAACACTCGATGCAGAGCACTGCTGTCTCCAAACATGATCATCTGGCTAATATTGGCTTACCTGAGAGATTTTAATATAGGATATAGGGTGTCTGCATCCATAAAACATTCAGTGTGCACCTTAGATCAGGGGTCTTCAATGCCCCAAAATGATGGCAAGATGGAGCAGGGACCCCCTAATTATTATATCAAATTATGTTATATCAAACAGGTCCTATAGTCACTCTATTACAGAAGGAGTCATGTAACAAAAGTAATTTATCCCTGGGTAATTTTCTTCCTGGTTGATTGGACAGGTGTTTTGAATGAAACGGTGCCCAGCTTGAAAGAGCTCCTGTGTGTCTCTGAATGTGAGCATTGATGACTGAAAGACATCTTCTGCCTCTATTTATCTGTTTACTACAGTGTGTTGACTTTATGTTAATGTGCATTTAAAGATGTTTAATTAGTGGAAAAAAAAATTGCAGGGGGTATATATAAAAAAAAAAAAAAAAGAAAGAAGTCTAATCAACCAAAACTTCTGCGACCCCCATGCAGTAGCACCGTGGACCCCATGTTCTAGATCTACACCTTAGAACATTGTAGGTGTTTAAATGGATCACAGGGATGTTTTGCTGTGGGTGTGTCGTCTCCACAGTATTAAAATTGCAAAAGACTGTTTAGGAGGCAACAATTGTCTGCTTGTCTGTTCAGATTTCCATGAGTTTGTGTTTTGCCTGGTGTCAGTATATTCATCCTGCTCAAAGAGCCATATGGGACAAAAAAAAAAAAAAATCTGTCTGGAGCCGCAAAAATGTAAAAGTCTTATATACAGGTGCTGGTCATAAAATTAGAATATCATGAAAAAGTAGATTGATTTCAGTAATTCCATTTAAAAAGTGAAACTTGTATATTATATTCATACATTACATACAAACTCATATATTTCAGATGTTTATTTTGTTTAATTTTGATGATTACAAATGACAACAAATGAAAATCTCAAATTCATCATATCAGAAAATTAGAATATTACTGAAGACCAATAAAAACAAAGGATTTATAGAAATGTTGGCCAACTGAAAAGTATGAACATGAAAAGTATGAGCATGTACAGCACTCAGTATTTAGTTGGGCCTCCTTTGGCCTGTATTACTGCAGCAATGCGGCGTGGCATGGAGTCGATCAGTCTGTGGCACTGCTCAGGTGTTATGATAGCCCAGGTTGCTCTAATAGTGGCTTTTAGCTCTTCTGAATTGTTGGGTCTGGTGTATTGCATCTTCTTCTTCACAATACCCCATAGATTTTCTATGGGGTTAAGGTCAGGAGAGTTTGCTGGCCAATTAAGAACAGGGATACCATGGTCCTTCAACCAGGTACTGGTAGCTTTGGCACTGTGTGCAGGTGCCAAGTCCTGTTGGAAAATGAAATCTGCATCTCCAAAAAGTTGGTCAGCTGCAGGAAGCATGAAGTGCTCTAAAACTTCCTGGTATGTGGCTGCGTTGACCCTGGACCTCAGAAAACACAATGGACCAACACCAGCAGATGACATGGCACCCCAAACCATCACTGACTGTGGAAACTTTACACTGGACTTCAAGCAACGTGGATGAAGTGCCTCTCTTCTTTTCCTCCAGACTCTGGGACCTTGATTTCCAAAGGAAATGCAAAATTTACTTTCATCAGAGAACATGACTTTGGACCACTCACCAGCAGTCCAGTCCTGTTTCTCTTTAGCCCAGGCAAGACGCTTCTGACGCTGTCTGTGGTTCAAGAGTGGCTTGACACAAGGAATGCGACAGCAGAAACCCATGTCTTTCATACGTCTGTGTGTGGTGGTTCTTGAAGCACTCACTCCAGCTGCAGTCCACTCTTTGTGAATCTCCCCCACATTTTTGAATGGGTTTTGTTTCACAATCCTCTCCAGGGTGCGGTTATCTCTCTTGCTTGTCCACTTTTTTCGACCACATCTTTTCCTTCCCTTCGCCTCTCTATTAATGTGCTTGGACACTGAGCTCTGTGAACAGCCAGCCTCTTTAGCGATGACCTTTTGTGTCTTGCCCTCCTTGTGCAAGGTGTCGATGGTCGTCTTTTGGACAACTGTCAAGTCAGCAGTCTTCCCCATGATTGTGTAGCCTATAGAACTAGACTGAAAGACCATTTAAAGGCTTTTGCAGGTGGTTTGAGTTAATTAGCTTATTAGAGTGTGGCACCAGGGGCCATCAATTTTGAACCTTTTCACAATATTCTAATTTTCTGATATGATGAATTTGAGATTTTCATTTGTTGTCATTTGTAATCATCAAAATTAAACAAAATAAACATCTGAAATATATGAGTTTGTATGTAATGTATGAATATAATATACAAGTTTCACTTTTTAAATGGAATTACTGAAATCAATCTACTTTTTCATGATATTCTAATTTTATGACCAGCACCTGTATACCTCGTATGTCAACACTGTCTCTATAGAAAAGGACTATGTGGGCATAAATATAGAATAAGCATGCACGATTAAATGCTTATCCTGGAGCAAATGTCACATAGCAGCATGAGGTGAGGGAGGAGCAGTGAACGCTCCCATTGCACGGTTTATGTTTTGTTGCATTGATGAAATTATAGAAACAGGATATGGTGGACGTGCTTCTGTTGGGAGGAGATGATTGAGTCATGAAGAACCATCAGGACCTGACATTCATCAGAGCAGAGCTCTCTATCCCTGCAATCCCACATCCTCCATCACCAGCGTTCCTTGGTGTGATTTAGATCTTTAGGATTTGGGGAAAAAATGGAAGAAAGTAGCTGTATCAGAGCGCTACCTGTTTGATCTGTGGACTGTTTTCCCTCCTTGCAGCCAAACTAGCAGCAATAGAGGAGTTTGGAGATGCAATCCACCTATTAAATCTATCTTTGCTCTCCTCTAATTTATCCAGAAGTTCTGCAATCACACTTTTTCTCTCCCTCCCAGCTTGGTGGTCGGCTGCATATTTAGCCTTCCCTGGAAATTATTTTCCAAACTTTTTCTTTTATTTTATTGACAACCTCTCATTACAAAGTAATAAATGCAGGCAATCCTTTCGCATTTATAATGAAAGCAAATGATTCGGTCCATTTTTTTAATCCTCTTTTCTCATCAGCGATCTTCAGTTTTGGTCCAAGACACACTTGCCGCTTTATTTGCCTATCACAGAGTCTGGAGCGAGGAGTTTGACCTCCTGCACACCATATTAAAACAAAAAAATCTATTTTCATAAATTTTTGAAAAAGCTCCAGGGAGCTGCAAGGGGGAGGCTAAAGAGCTTCATGCAGCTCTTGATCTGCGGGTTGCTGACCCCTGTGTTAGGTGAACTCTCACCGCAGTAGATCCCCACATCGGACAAATGTTACAGCGCATAGTAATGCTAAAACTTTGTCTTTATCACAAATTCCTATCAGTTGTATCCAAAGCACCATTTTTAAACTACCCTCAATGTCAGAAACTTGCCAACAGGATCATGAGAGGCTGCTTTGCTGCCTCCTTTATTATGCAGGATGCCATAATGTTAAAGTTTATGGATGCATTGATTTTTAACAGCAGATAATATAAATCAAAATGTTGCAGATGGTATCAAGTTGTGAGATTAGCGATAAGATTTTCAAACGCAGACAAGCTCAGTGATCACGCATGTTTATCAGTCTGAACACTGTGGACACAATGGGGCTGATCTACACCATGGCAGGCAGTTTAGCCATTTAGAGCGCATGTGGGAGGGTTCAGATCTATACCTCCAGGCTTAAACTGTACCAATCCTGTAAGCAGACACTGCTCATTTCAGGAACGACATAAAGGCTCCCAGCAGGTGCAGCTCAAAGTATGAAACTAATGCAGCGTACAGTAAAGTCAAATGAAGCCCAGCTTGGTTTCAGTCTGTAGCTTCTGCTGGTTTTTCGTTGCACCGACCTCGTCAGATGTTCATCTGATTCTGTTCATCAGACTCACCTCTATGGATAAACACCTATATTCACATAAGCAATCCCTAAAATAAGGAAGACCAACTCAATGTCCCTATAGTCAACTCTTGAGGCAATCTGTCACTGTTGAGATTTGATTTATTTCTTTGCTTTTACCTAAAGGGCATTTAAATATACACAAAAACTCAATCAGGCTGCATCCAGTAACTTAAGGGGAAATTTAGGTGAAAGCAATAATCATATCATTCTTCAACAGGCAAATAATCAGATTAAAACTAGTGTTGTTGCAGCCCAGGTGTGAGCTGATTGATTGTATTGCATATTTATAAAAGGTAAAATCCCTGAAAAGTGCTAAAATTACTATTCTTATAGTTTAAACCCCTTTAAAGTTATATCAGAATAAGGATTAGCAACTGGAGTTTTCTCCCATCTGGAGACTGGGGAGCATAGAATAAATAAAATACGGGCCCTTCCTCCACCTGTTGCTGAGCACTAGCAGTTGGGTTGGCTAGAATTAGGCTACCATGTTTAGAATCAGCTTTATTGCCAAGTAGGTTTGCACTTAGTTACTCGTTACTTCTCCCAAAAAAGTAACGGAGTTACTAACTGAGTTACTCCACAATAAAAGTAACTAGTTACTAGCTCCTGAACGGGGAGGGGCAGAGGCAATGTCATTGACACAGCTTTGGGTTTTTAAAAATCTTCTAGTTCTTGAAAAGTATCCAGTAATGCCTGGCTGGTTGTTTTAAATACAAGTTAGTAGATCAAATATACATTTTTATTTTTTTAAACGTAGTAATGTTGTCATGCAGTCCAGCAGCTATTTTTAGTTCTAGTTATCTTCCCATCGTGGATCTGGGTGCAGCATGTACAGCAGACTGATGCTGTAGAACTGCATGGATGACACCAACAGGAGACTGTTTTAGCAATGAATAATCAATCTGTGGGTCTTGGTGATCTGCTCTCCTGCTGTTTTTGCATCAGGCAGAAGAGTCTAACCTGATGTCTGTCTGTGTGGCCTGTTTAGTGACCTGAGGACTACCAGAGCGAGGCTGCTGGAGATGTTCACCGATTCCACCTGCACCCCAGAGACCATGAAGAACGCCTCGGATGCATACTTCTCTCTGCTGCAAGGCGAGTCCACTAATGTCAAGTTTTCTTTACACGCGCAGTTATTTAACATTGTTTTTTTTACTTTTAGTTTATTCCAAAAAGAGTTGAAAACATCCACTAGACTTTGCTACAAAGTTTGAAGACATTTTGCTTCCCATCCAGGAAGCTTTTTCTATTCAAAATCTCAAGAAAGCGTTGAGTTCCAGGTTTTATACAGTAGCTCAACAAAGCCTTGTTTTGTTTTGGACACTCGTTTGAGGACCAGAATGTTCACATTTTGGAGAAAGAAGATGGGTGGTTTGAGAGGGGCGTGAAGGAAGCCATCTATGTTAAGAAAGAAAAACCAACCTTAAACAGAGGTGGTGGACTCAGGTTTCAGCTTTCAAAGACCTACAATGCAGCAATTGAGTTGATTCCTTCCCTTTTATTATTGCAGCCCCTGTACAGGAGAACAGAGGACCTCGCCTATTCAGCCAGGCCAACAATCCGCTTTAATGACCCCCCTTTCAGACACTTAGACGGGTATGGGGCATTGCAAGCACAAAAGAATCCAAACAACCCCCATTCCAAATGATTGGACCCCATTGTCTGTTCCAGTTGGCATGGTTTCAAAACAAAAATAGGGCTTTATTGGGTTACTGTATAAAACCTCAAACTCAACGCTATTTCTGACATTTTGAATTAAAAAGCTTCCTGGATGGGAAGAGAAACGTCTTCAAACTTTGTAACGAATTCCAGTGGATTGTTTTATTTTAGCTTTTTTGAAATGACTATGATCTGAATGACTTTTCACCAACATAATTGTAGTTTAGTTTTTCAGCATTTTCTGGGGGAATGTCAAAAAGTAAAATCCGTTTTAACTTAATTTAGGTAAAAATGTCATTTTGATTCATGTAGTTCTGATCCCAGGGAGGTTTAGTCCACTTTTATACCCATAATGAAAACAGAGGAAGAAAAGAAACCTGCTTATAGCTCATCTTTATTTGAGACTTTAACCACGTTTTCTTACATTGCATTAAAATTAAAACAAATGATTTACTCCAATTTGTTAAAAAGCTGATGTCAAGTCAGTTACCAAGCAACCAAACTGCAATGACTTAAAATGGAGAAAAAGATTGAGTATCATTCATTTGTTGACCTGCAATCACCAAAGTACAATGTTTTAATTTTCTGGCTTATGTCCCATTACCTATCAGGCTTCATCACGTCCCTGGATGGAACCACACAGGAGAACAAGATGAGGTTCATCCAGAACTTCAAGTGGACCGACACCTTACAAGGAAACATGGCAAGGTATGAAACAGTCTGAGAGTAAAAGCTCTGACTGTAGATTCTTCTTAACTCCTCTCCTGTCTTTGGTCGGCTCTCAGTGCTCAGCAGGACGCTGTCTTTGAACTGGCCTCTATGACCTTCAACGTAGCCATCTGGTACACCAAGTTCGCCTCAAGACTCACCGGGAAGGAAAAGTGAGTCTTCTAGTTCCCATATCAGTTCACACACCTTCATTTAAAAAGAATATGTGACCCTTTTTCACAAATTCACACGTCTTTCTAGATGTTTTATTCAGATTTAGATCAAATGGCCGAAGTGACAGTAAAATAATGTGAAGCTCTGAAAATTAAATCCATATTTTAATCCTACGGACTGACCTCTTTATTCAGTACATCTAGCTAACGCTGCAAAAACGGATCCAAAAATAAGTAGAATAATTCCTAAAATTAGTGTATTTGGCCTTAATTTCAGCAGGTAAATAGGTTGATCTACCAATTGAATGAGTATATGTACACTTGACATAAAATAAATGAATATTATGCTTTTAAAGGAGATATATTTCTCATATAATCTTAAATCATCTTATTTTAGACTTTATTGTCATTTTGTATACACAGAGTGTAAACAAAATGAAAGTTCGTTTTGTACGGCTCTCATGACATTTCCATTTCTTAAAGTGAGTAAATTATTCCATCACCAAATTGTCTTACCTGCCCATATTAAGGGATGATACACTAATTTAACAACATTTGACATATATTTCAGTTTTTACAGTGTAGCACTGTGTTGGGCTACCATTTATCCAGAACATCCTCAGTCATCTTCTAAAAGACATTTATGGAGCAGTCAAATTTAGAAACCAGCTGAGGAGGATTTGAGCTTTGTGTCACGGAGCGTTAATCTGCTGGAATCAAATGAGCACAATTTGTTTCGCAACGCCACTAAAATACACTGCAAAGGGCAAACTTAAAGGAAGTAGAAAGTTCTTTAAATGTGTCATTTTCCCTTCATTTGAGCACATGAATAAAGTGATCTGCTTAAGATAAGAATTAAAAAAAAATCTGTATCTTATTTCAAGTACAGGAAATATATTTATCTTCTAAATAGTCCCATTTTTGAGCTGCTTTTACTTACCTCCTCAAATGAAGCACAAACACAGTTATTTCACAATAGATCTTTTTTTATTATTATTATTTTAGACTTTGAAGGTTAGGTTAGATAGTCTGTTGGTAGTGATGGACCTGCTGTATTGTCCACTTGTGAAGGTGAGTGCATCACAGCAGTGGAATCCGTCGTGTCCTTCATCTATTTCTGTGTTGTGTCTGCAGAGATCGTGTTCTCACGTCACTTTATCAGCCTTATTCTGAGGCTCAGATTAAGCCTAAACTCGCCCTCACCCCGCTAAAAAGAACAAAGTTGATGCTGATTCAGTGTTTCCACTCAAAGGCAGCTGGATATGCGTAGCTAATAAAGCGGCCAGGGAGTCCATCTTTGGATTAGTACAGAACAGCTGCCAGGGTTTTGTCTTTGCTGTTTGAGTTGCCAGTTGGTTCCCTTACCCGGCCACCCGCTACCAGATGACCCAGAAAGGGATAACAATACTCACACTGACAAGATTGTTTTGCCTCCCTAACAGCATAACAGAGCCTGAAGCCAAGGATGTTCACAAGAGCCTGAAGGTCGCTGCTGGAATATTCAAAACTCTCAAGGTGAAGCAGAGGCACAGCTGGATGTTAGATCTTTCATCCTCATTAGCTGTCATTTTTCTACATATTAGTTTAGAAAACAGCAAACGGATGAACGACCTGAACACTTTTATTATTTCATATTTTGGTACCTTTTCCACAGGAGGTCCACATTCCTCGCCTCATCACCCCGGCTGAAAAGGGCAGAGACTTGGAGCCCAGAGTGATTGATGCGTATATCATCCAGTGCCAAGCTGAGGCACAAGAAGGTACCATCAGATTAAATAACAAATGGCTGTTCCGTACAGGCTTCACATTGACAGATAGATTTTGCCGGGTTTTTTCTGGTTTTTAAAAATCATCAACTCATTTAATAATTTTTTTTTTATTAAGGACTGAATTGGCATTGAACTGCATTAAATGTGATTATCATGACATTTAAAATGCTTTATTAAAAAAAAAATGTTTATGAAAGCAATTTGTCAGATATATTATATCGCGATATATATATGCGTGGAACTGCTTCCGGTTGATCATAAAGCCGTATGTCTGGAAAAGAAGCTCGAGGCGGAGAAAAAGCTATAGAATGGTGAAAATGCTCATTTCAACTAAAGTGGCTGGCAAACGAGGAATTGGGGACATGGCTGCAGCCTGTCGACGGTAAAGATGACAAAGGATTTTGCCATGTTATTTATGATAGTCATTAATACATTTTGATGGCTTTAAAAGTTACTTCTAAGAGCATTAAAAAGCATTAAATAAGAGTTACTCGTTCCTGTATAAACCCTGTTTGGACTTTAACTCTTTAAACTGATTCTGAAGCAAATCAAACTGTAAAACATAATTTCTTTAAGGACAGATAAAATGTCTTATCAAGTTTCTTTCAGTGTTCCTTTCTTGTTTAGTTCCACTTTTTCTCTGCTGCTTTATTTTAATCCAAACTCTGAACAGCTGCTGCTCTGTTTCATCTTTCCAGTGACGATTGCCAGAGCCATCGAGCTGAAGCACAACGCCTCACTGATTGCAGCTTTGTCTTTTGAAACGGCAAACTTCTATCAGAAAGCAGGTCAGTGTTTTTATATCAGCACAAACGGACTCTAATAGGGTTGTTTAGTGCATCAGGACCCCAGAGGCAGTGCTCTGCAGAATGTATGTTATTTTATTTTGTTAGCCTAACCACAAACCTTAGTGTGCTTTAATGTTACTTCTGGGGATGAAGCAACACAAAGGTGGGCGTAGTTAAAAGTTTGCTGTACTTAGAAGTTCATATATTATTTTAGTGACTAATATCTACTAGATAAAATCCAGTCCAGCAAATTACCTCTGGAAGTCTCTCTAACAGTAAATAGTCTAAATTTGTCAGATTAGCGTAGAGTCATAGTGTCCAAAATGTTTTGATTCATCTTATAAACACCGGCAGATCTACAGGAACATGCTAGACAAGGACAGATGTAACCAGAGAAGCAGCCCAGAGACCTTTATTAGCTCTGGAGGAGCTGCAAGGATTCACAGCTCAGGTGGGAGAATCTCCTGAACGTGTAATAAAGCTACCAAAGGTTCGGTTTTCTTTAAGAAGACATTAAAATGATGTGATGATCAGTTTGGACGAGGGCAGAAAAACCTGAAAAAGCATTGCTATGGTAACACATGGTGGTGGCAGCATCAGGTTGCGGGAAGGCCTCATCTTCAGGAAAGTGGTTCAGAGTGAATGGAGCATTACACAGAGAAGCAAGAGGCTGCTCTGTGTGATGCAATTTGTGTGTAGAATGGTCTAGTCAAAGTGGTTATGAATCTATAGCAATTTGGAAAAAACAACTGTTTACAGAAGAATCGACTAAGATTGAACCGTTGTGCAAAGAAGAAACAGATAAGCTCCCCTAAAAACCCGCAGCTAAATCTTCTCGATCTTTTCACATCATGGTGGTTTGGTGGTAAATCTACATACAGAACCTGTTTATTTAAGTTTTTTTATCCATATATCTGCAGACCACACACTGAACACCCTGGAGCCAGAGCACAGCAGCAAGTGGAGGAAGTACCTGCAGCTGAAGCAGTACTTTTACATGGCTTACGTAAGCTGACACACATTTGCAGCTTCGCTTAGTTTGGATAAAATGACAAAACGTCAGCTTTAAACTTTAAGTCCCACCCCCTCCCTCTCTGTTTTTGGATTGCAGGCGTTCTGCTACCACGGCCAGACTCTGCTGGCCAGCGACAAATGTGGAGAGGCTATAAGATCCCTACAGGAGGCCGAAAAATGTACGAACACAGGAAGTTATATTTGCTCCATCTGGTTAAATATGCAGGGATCTCACCAAAGAAGTTGTCATAGTTTATATTCTCTAAATGTACGTCAGTTTTTAGCCTTAGACAGGCTTCACTCTATAATGCCAGTCAGCCATGTGTTGCTGCATTTCCTTCGCTTATCATTTCTGAGGCAGAACTAACGACTGTACGTCTCGCCGCAGGTGTTTCCTGTGAGTTAGCTTCCTGTTTTCTGCAGCTGTGTATCTATAGAAAAATGCATCCCAACATGAGCTGCAGCCTCCTCCCTCCGTTTGCTTGTTATTGACTCAGAACCACCCGTGTTTTAGGCTACTCCCGCGCGGAGGCGCTCTGTAAAGAGTACCGACAGACCAAAGGCCCCGGCACCACGGCCAAGCCTTCGGAGCAGCTGTTCTTCCTCAAGCTGGGCGCCCTCATTAAAAGCACGCTGGAGAAGTGCCAGAGAGAGAACGGCTTCATGTGAGACACTCTACACACACCTATTAATGCTGACTCAGACACTTTCTCTGTTTCTTTCTCTTTTGGAAAAACTGAGATGAGCAAAAGAAGAGCATTCAGTTCTAGAACAAACTTTTCCAAACTAGACAGTATGAATTATAATTGCTGATTATTGCTTCATTATTGCTGTAATGCAGCCTTTCTTCTATGTGTTAATGTACAGATAATACCAGGTTTGACCATAATCTCATTAAAGAGACTCAATCCTCAGTGTTCTGACATAAAATCTGCTTAAACAGGATCTTTTTTTTTTAGTTGCAAAAATTACAAAAAAAAAGGAATTAAAGATAATAAATGTACTATTGAACAGTTATAACTTTACATAATTTTTGGGGCTAAATGCATTCATATAAACAATGAGCTTTGAGCTTCACATATTCTGTTTGTTCATTAAGTCTTTAAAACTCTGAAAATATCTTCAAGAATTCTTTAAAATGAAAGAAAAAAACTATGAAAACTCCTCTGGATGTTTGCAGATACTTCCATAAAATCCCCACAGAGCCTCCCCAGCTGGAGCTGAAGGCCAGCTACGGCCTGGCCGAGCCGGTCCCCTTCGAGCTGCCGCCTCTCAGCGAGCAGTGCACTCCTGAGGTCTACGCCACCTTCGACCTGACCAAGGGAGCCAAGAATGACAAGGTGCGCCGTCGCTTTTTGATTACATCACAGAAAAAACATGCCGTTACTGACTAACAGCTTGTTTTTGATCATCTCAAGATGATCAGAAATCTTTTCACTGGAAAAAAATGCATGTTATCTTGGATTATCTTGGATTGAGGAGGTAAAAGAGACATCTTGCCAATGGATGGAGACAATTTACACTTAAAATAAGAAAACACAATTCCATTGTCTTATTTTAAGTGCATATTATCTAATTATCTTATTTTAAGAGTAAAATTACTCACTCCATTGCCAAAACTATCTCATTTATCTACTCAAATTAAGAGTAAATGTACTTAATTTAAGACATTTTTACTCACTTTTTTCCAGTGTTTTTAATTGATATTGAATTAAAGGTGTCATGAGCCTGTTTTCCGATCCCACAGGCCAAACCCAAGGAGGAGGAGGTTAAGCCGATGAAAGAGCCTGATCTGAAGCCCCAGAAGGACACAGGCTGCATCGTCTCCTAAACCCTCCATCTTTGACAGCTCCGCGCTGAAGTATCAGCCTTTATAAAGACAGCATCTGTTTATCTTCCTCCATAGGAGACTTTTATTTCTCTGTTAATCCATGGTGTTTTACATACATGCTGAAACGTGTACATTATATTTGGAGATGATCCACTACCATGACAATCTAAGGTCTGTTTGCTACTCGTGGTGAACCAGGCAGGCCATAAATCCACTCCCACCTAAAAAAAAACATCCCATATCATCTGATTCTTTCTTATCTACTGGGGTTATAATTTATTGTTTAGATTTGAACAAATCTAACCAGATGTTTTCAAACTACTGCAGCACTTCACACTGTCCACCGTGGTTAATTCTCTAAACCAGATTAAATCCAAACGTGTGGAAAAACTTCGCTGGTCCTGGTTACTACAGAGCAGCTGAGTGTTAAGATGGAAACACAACTGAAGCTGATGCCTTTTGTTCGGTAACCAGTTAAATAATGAAAAGAATCCAGAATTTCAATCTTAAGGAAAGCACTTATTGCACTGCAGACAGCGTATGTATGGAACATTAAGCACTACACATCTAGCTCATCCTGAAGAAAAACAATCCTCAGCACCACCTGATCACAGTCAGACTATATGAGCTGGCTGTACGTTTCCTTTCCAATCTGCAACAATTATTTATAATAATAGGAAATCCAGACATGCAGTGGACAGACGCTGGACTGTGTGTTGGTGGCTGATCTGATTTTGTTTTTTAGCCTTTTACAATCTGTTTGTATTTGACATGAAATGGTTGTTTTCTACATGTTCTTTTCCTTAAAGGACAAATTATTATTATTGCTGGATTGTTATTGGTATCATTTTGCAGTGATGACACAACTCTGACAAAGTGTCTGTTTAGGATCCCTCGTTTGTTTTGCTTCTGTGTTGATTGTAATAATAAGAACCCATTCAGGTAGCTGATCGATACCGAGGCGTTAAACAGTTAATCCCCGACATTTTCTGTCCAACTGAGCTTAAAATTGTGAACTTTTTGTCATAAGATGACCCCTCCCCTGCCTGATGATACACACTGCTGGCCAGCTGACTGAAAGGAGGCTACTACTGTTTCCCTTCACTTAAAAAAAAAAAAAAAATTGCTTTTTAGAAATACACTCCCAGCGTCTCCTGTTAAAGCTGATCATGTCTGCCTCCTGCATGAAGCGCGCTACTACTAAATGATTTATTATACAATTTTCTTCACATCTCTGTATCTAAATACTAATATATGCTGCTGGTAACATAAATAAGACTTTAAATGCAGAAATTCTTTAGAATCAGTTAAATTTTTCCTTTTTATATATATATTTTTAAAAAAAATCAGTGATTATGTTGGGTTTTTGTTTGACATTAGGTTTCTAAATGTACCATAAAAGCATGCCTGAAGAGGGAACCTTAAAGTAAAAGATACTGTAAGATTCAGCGTTTTGTTTTCTGTTATTGTTCTTAGATCATCCCACTTTTCCCGGAGTCACTCCAGCTGTCTGATCTCTGCATCTTTGGCTCCAGTTCCAGTGGATTTTAGGTCCTGGAGGCTTGTATAGGCTGTATCATTCTGCTTACATGCACTAATTTAACCCACCTGTATACCTGCTGACCTAAGTTAGACTCAAAGTTAAACTCTGACTCCCTCCCTGATGTTTTCATGGCACATTGTAACATCTCTGCACTTTATCCAGCAGGTTTTAAAGTTGCGCTGGTTTATAGACTGATGTAGTTTTTCGCACCGGGAGCGCTTGATTCGCTTTATGAGGCTGTGGGGTCGGTCGGCCCTCAGTGCTAATCTATTCTCTATGAGGGTGCTGCACCAGAGCTGCAGTGTAAACTCCTCCCTCCTCCTCTTCCTCTGCTGTGGTGTCCTTCATGTAAAATGTTACTCATATGGTATTAAATCAGTCAAAAAAAACTTCCTTCTGTACTGTCTTCTCTTTCCATATTTATGCAGTCTTACATTATATACACAGAAAGGATTCAGCCTTCAAAATGCACAAATAAGCTTAAAAACGAGTAATAAAATAACCAAACTATCCTATGAATAGCTCTGGAATGATGTCAGAGGAGCACGCCTTCTTTCCAGTCAATCTGGAAAGCATTTGGAGGCCGTTTTAAAAGAGGCACAGAAGACAATTGCTAAAATCTACCTTGCTAAAGCAGATTTACAAAGTTTGCATCTCCATGTATTGCCTGGACTTTAGAACATTGATAAAAGGAGAACAAAACAACCCAGTTTTGCAATGTGGAGAGAAACGGATATTTCTGCAAGGCAAATTAAAAACCAGCTGGACTCGACTGTTATGAGAAGCTTTCAGCCAGATGTGAATCCTCTCTGGGAACCGAAACACAGCGATGCTTTGGGCAGAAATTATCACAGAGGAAATGTTTTTTTTTTTTTCTATACAGATGAAGCACCAGCTAACAGTAGTATGGAGTGAATTTTGTTTCAAATTTTTTTTAGGAAATGAAACTGAAAAAACTGAGCACTCCATCTTAATAATAAAAGGTTGTCAGGGTACATTTTTACAGGTTTAAAATATTCTAATTAAATTTTTTTTCTTTAGATTAAATTTAATAAATTCCATCCTTTTCCAATTGTATTTTATATATATCCCATTCTCTTCACTTTGAGCCAAATAAAAACACTTGTTTTTGATGCACACAATAACTAATTTAAATGCAGTCACTAACGTCCATATAGACCGATAGAAAGGCGTCATGGCTCCTCCCTCCAAAGGAAACCCCCCCCCCAGAAATAAAGAGAATCTGATATAGCAAAGACATTATAAGAAAAAAATTCAATTTCTAAAATCATATCAGAAAAGGAGAAATCTGAAAAAAGTTAAATATCAAAATTTTTTTAGGAAAAAAAAAAAGTTTGAAATAATACAATTTGAAAATAAAAATGGAATGTGAGCAAACAGCCAAGTTAATCTAAAATAATCTTAAAGTATTTTATCGATAAAGAACATCCATTTCTGGATTGCATTTCCTTCAGATTTTACTTTACCAAGTGGTCTATGCAAGAATTAGTAAACACAACAGACTTTTTAGCACATTGCTAAAAAGAACAGGTACCTCCACTTGTTTTAGCCAATTCTCACTTCTTCACACATCCTTCATATTTAGGTTTTATTCTAGAATGATGCCTCTGCCACGATTTATATCTAGTTAAATTTAAGATTTATATTCCAAAAAAAAGAATATTAAAAAACAATCCACTGGACTTTGTTTGAAGACGTTTCTCTTCCGATCCAGGAAGCTTTTTCAATTAAAAATGTCAGAAATAGCGTTGAGTTCAAGGTTTTATACAGTAGCCAAACAAAGCCTTGTTTTTGTTTAGAAAACAAGCAAACTAATACGGACGAAGGGGTCCACCCCTTTGGAATGGGGGTCGTTTGGCCTCAAAAACAAGGCTTTGTTGGGCTACTGTTAAAGAAAAAACATAAAACTGTATAAAACCTCGAACTTAACGCTAATCCTGACAATTTGAATTGAATAAGCCTCTTGGATGGGAAGCGAAACGTCATCAAACTTGGAAACAAAGAACAGTGGATTGTTTTTAATTTTTTTTGGAATGACTATGACCTGGATGACTGAGAATCTTCACCAACTTAAGACTTATAGGAAACAGCTTCAGCGGCCTTAAAGGTGCACACAGACCTGATAGAATGCAAGAACATCAATGCGATGGTATCGACAATAATGAATGATTTGAGAACTGATTGTATATCTAAATGTGACATCTATCCTGTACAGTTCTATTGAATAGTAAACAAAGCTGCCAGAAGAATAATAGAAAAGTTAAGATATTACTTTTGGTCACTCAGTGTGAGGCGATAGCATTCAGATGGACACAAATTTACAACAGAAAATAAACTGCACAGCTTTAGAGATCAAAATTAAAGTATTTGTGATTCTGAATAACCAGATTTCAGTAAATAGATAACTGATCAGGGTGATTTTAAATATGTACAGGTGGGTTTTTGTGTAAAAAAGGCAACAGGTAGTTTACAAGAAATAGAAAAACTGCAAATAACAGCGAGGATGTCTACACTTAATAAGTTTATGAGGAGAGGTTTTGACAATGAAGTCTAATAGAATCTGGGAGGAAGGATCTGTGGAGGCGCCGGTTTGTACATATATGCTGCAGCTATTCAATTCAATTAAAAAATACCTTTTTAACCCCAAAGGGAAATTAAATATTTGTCACTGAAGGAGCTCTTCAGTTAAAATGAGGAAAATAAAAGTTGATAAAAGCATCAGACTAAAACCTGTAGGTTTAGGTTGAATGTGAGCCACTGTGGATCTCTTTATGGTCCCAGTGATAGCAGATGGGTGTGGCTTCTTGTAGTGGCTGTAGATTAAACATTCTCTCAGGTCTCTGTGAGTTTTGGAAAGTAGGAGTGACAGACAGATCCTGACATTCCTCAGCAGCCAATCCCAGCCTCAGCAGGACATGAAGGAAACTGACGGCGGTAAAGTGACTGCCCTCATCATGAAATAAGGTTTGCACTGCCGTGTTTGTCCTCTCAGGTTTCAGGACTCAGCCTGTGTCCTCAGGTTGCGTTTCCTTCACAGATACCTGGTGTTGATGGACACGCTTCAGTGCGGATGTAATTCTCTATCAAGGTTCCACATAAAGAGACGCTTCAACTCATTAAAGAATGAACACCAGCGGCCACCAGGAAGTAAGTCATGTCATCAGTAAGTGGGACAAACAGAGCTCTTTGAGTTTCCCTTTGAAATGAAAGTTCATGCAAAGCTTTTAACAATGCATCAGGTTCTTGCAGAAGTCCAAGAGACAGGTTTTGGGGGTCCACCTTTGCACGAGCAGAAGAGGATCATCTACTTCTCCAGTGGAGAAACTCTGGAGCTGAAAGAACTTGGAGAAGATGAGGCAGAGAAGCGGCAGTCAAAAAGAACCGTCTGCGAGGATCCAGGAGGGAAGGTGGGAATCGATTTGTAGGAGAAAATCCCTGTTTGGACAACAGATAATGATGCATGCATGTCCGTCTTCCCTTAGACCAGGATATCCTTCAAGAATGTGGCCATTCTAGTTGGGAGGATGTCGCTGCTGGGTATGTTGTAACGACAGGAATCAGCCGCCCAATGAAAGAAGGACTAATGGTTCTGCCTTTGTCTTGTTTTCTTAAACCAGCTTGTGATTTCCTTGGAGAGAGACTGGCCGGTGCTCTTGGACTGAATGCAGCCAAATATCAATACGCAATAGATCAGTATCACCGTGAACACAAGGTAACCTGCAGTTCAGGGTCATTTTAGATCAAATCCAAGCATAATGCGACAGCTGTTGTTACCTTAGTAAAACGGAAGACAAGACCAACCCAAAGTAGAATATTAAGATATTCTTCTGCAGTAATAATGGCTGCAAGACCATCAGGGTCTCTGAAAGCATCCCCACATTATGATGCTGCCACCACCATGTTTCTCTATTGGGGATGGTGTTCTTGTTGATGTCCTGCTCCAGTTCTCTGCTTGATATTTTAAATGGATGCCAAAAACTCAACCTGACTCTCTTCTAACCAGATTACCTACTTCCACATGTTTACTGAGGGCGACTTTAAACAGTCTTTTAACAGTCGCTTTCTGTTGGTCATCTTTCCCTAAAGGCAGAATTTTTTTTTTCAAAGTTTTTTTTTTATTTTTGGCTCTTCTTACCTATCAGTTCAGGAATGGTTAGTAGTTATGTCTCATTCTTTTAATTTCAGATATGTGACCTTGTTTTATCACCTATATACCGGTACTTCCTTCCTGACCCGTCTTAGACTTGGACAGATTTTATTTGTCATTTTGTTTACACCGTGTGTAAAACAAAAAAGAAATTTCATTTGGAACAGCTCTCTGGACAACTTCACCTCTTTAAAACAAAAAAACAAAAAAAAAACTAATCTGTCTGCTGTGTTTCGTGGTCTTTATGATGGTGTTTATAAATTAATCTCTAACATACATTAAGTAATATAAGTAAAGGGGCTGGATATTTAAGAATGCCACCAAAGTCAGACTTAAAAAAAACAAAACAACATCCACATAAAATCCCTTCAAATCTGTCAAAGTTTCAATCATAAGCTAACATAAATTTAAAGAAGTTAAAGAGGTGTGAAAACTTTTGCAAAGTGGTGCAACTTCTAATCGCTTCCAGTTGTTTCACAGCATTATATAGGAGATTCCTCCCTGTTTTTCAGTGCATATATCTCTTTCTTATGATCTCACAGGAGAACCAGGCGGAGAACATCCACTTTTCCCCTAAACTCGATGGGAGCCATTATGGAGCAACAGGAGACGTGAGCCGTCCCTCTGATGTCCATCAGAGCTGCGAAGACAGACACAAAGACGACGGGTGTCAGAATAGAGCTTATCAGGACGATGAGGACAATAAAACTTAAAGCTGATGCAGAAAAACAGAGAAGAATGTAAAACCTGACGTGCAAAGTGACTGTTCTCTGTGCTTTCATAATAGCAACTGTTTAAATATACAAAAGTGATCCCAGGAGTAAAAAAAAATCATTCAGTCACATCATTATTTTAGTTAAAACAAAACAAACAAAACAAAGAAAAACACTATTTTCTCAGTGTTTTCATTGCATTTAAGGATCAACAGGTAGTTAGGATCTGCCCCTCCCCAACCTATTGGGGAGTTCTGCTACTTAGTTTGCACAAATACTTACCCATTCCCTACACTTACCATCCATCCATCAATTATAGATAAAACTAAGATGTTAATTTTGAAGCTGTGAGCTCACTACCTTTATAGATGTCATAATCTACCAGCTAATATCAGCATAAAAATAAAATAATCTACAAAATGAGTATTTAAAGTTTTAATGCAGCTATTTGTTGTGTAATGGAATAAATGTAACAACTGTAGAGTAAAAAGATTATTATAGCTAACTGTAAGATTAAGTTATGAGCTACTTTGATGACAGTACAGGTATTAGTTGATTTTCTTTTCAAACATAAGGATTTAGATCATGAAATTAATTACGTTTTTTCTTGTATATCTTACTTTTTTAAAGTCAATGTTATCACACCATGAGAATGTGATAGTAAATGAAAGTGCTGTGAAAAATACCTGCAGTTGGGAATAAATGCAGCTTTGTTCATCTATCTGTTGTACGTGAGCGCCCTCTTGTGGCGCCCATGGGAAATGCTCAGGAATTTTTGGGGAGACATTATGGAGAGGAGGGCTCACTTTTCCCATGAAATAGATAGTTTTATTCTCCCTGATTTTTCTTTTCTTTTTTGTACATAGACACAATAATTGTAGAATCTATTGCGTATTGTGTGACTTTTTTTTAGACCTGATGGCTCTAATGAACTGTGATTAAATTAACTTGAAGGAAAGTGTTTGCTGTGGGTTTAGTACAGGAAATATAAAAGTAAAGAGCCTTAAAAACAGTTTTCAGATTAGAAAGTAAAAAGCCATCTGTTGTTATTGTGCCTTTTTCTCTTTGACTTCACAGCATTATGTAGGATATTCCTCCATGTGTTTAAATGCATATATCTCCTCCTTATGAGAAATTAAATTATACACTGAGACTTAATGTATATATCTCTTTTAATTAGCTTCTTTATTCAGCTTTTATAACAATTACCTTATTTATTTATTGTCCATTATAATCTTCAACTTTACTAATTACTTATTTTTTAAATACATTTATTTATTTATATGCATGTTATAATATTTTTGTCTGTATGGGCAGAAGTTGAAATAAAGAGGATAAAAAAAATACAAGGGAAGAATAAAACAGACAAAAATATTATAACATGCACATAAATAAATAGGGTAATTATTACAAAGGTGAATAAAGAAGCTAATTAAGATATGAATACATTCACATCTCACTGTATAATTAAATTTCTACCTACATTTATTTTGTTTTTGTTGGCAAATAATTGTATGCTTATTATTTTTCTAGCATTTATTTCTGTCATATATGCCCACCCTAGCCACACAGTGCAAGCACGTAAGAATATTTAAATAAAAGTTGATTAAACATCATGCTGAAAAGACGGAATATTAAAGCGTTTATTTTATTTTATTTATTTTTTTTTTATGGTGGTGTTTTCATGAGTATTAATCAAGTTTATTGATCAAATCTTTCTGTCGTTCTCTCGTTGATGCGGTAGAAAAGATGGCCGCCTCTACTTTTTGATGTCGTTAGGAATGTGTTTGGACCACGTTTGAAGCCCGTTCGGACCTGTTCGGACCTTGTTTGAAGCCCGTTAGGACTTGTTCGGACCTTGTTTGGTGCCGGTTCGGACTTGTTCGGACCACGTTTGAAGCCCGTTCGGACCTTGTTTGGAGCCGGTTCGGACTTGTTCAGACCTTTGTTCGGACCACGTTTGAAGCCCGTTCGGACTTGTTCGGACCACGTTTGGAGCCGGTTCGGACCTTTTCTATGTGTAAGGACCTCAGGGGCCGCCCAGTAACTGGCGGCGCAGTCGTACTGTACTAGTGCTTCGCTATTTCTTATCAACTAAATCTGACAAATCCAGAAAAAAGTCGCTCCAAAGCGCCTTTTCCTACTATCTAAGTCACCCAGACAATAAAAAAAAAATGCCGAACCGATGTCCATGCGAGTCGATTTTGACAATTTTGTGCAGCGGGCTCATGTGACGAGGTGGCCGAGTGGTTAAGGCGATGGACTGCTAATCCATTGTGCTCTGCACGCGTGGGTTCGAATCCCATCCTCGTCGAATTTATTTGACTTTTTTAATTTTTTTATTTTCGGTTCCGACCAAACGTATTTTAATTTCTTTATCCATCTCCTTCTGATTAAAAACAATAATAGGCTTCTAATCAAGTTTAAATTATTAAAGAGGACGATTGGGCAGGGGACGCAGCCACTGCGTTACCTCTGCATCACCATCAAATCTCACTCCAAACCTTGGGAGTGAGATTTTGAAACAGTTTGGACAGACAGCCCTTGTCAGGATTAGATTGAAAGGCTATGAGGATAGGTGCAGCTATAGGCTGTAGGTTTTGAGAGGATTAACTGAAATAAAGTGGCATCATGTGAATTTTTTACAGCACAATAAATGTTACTCAACAACAATAAGTGATGTGAAATTCTTTCTACACAATATCCATTATTTTCTATATTCAGAGAACTGAAGTGAAGAATTATGGGCCCTACTAAAAAACTTGCATCTTAAATATGCTGTAAACTAAGAATTTCACAACTTTGTTTATTGATTATTCTACACAGTTTAAGTGAAATAAAAAATGGGGAACTAATAGATTATTACTGAATTACTAACACTAATACAGGAATATTTGGTAATAGGCTAATGATTTAAAATCTTAAGTCACTATCTAATCAGTTTTTTTTTACAGTTTATAAAACAGCTAAACAATTCAGACCTTCTAGGAGGCTGTAGATTCAATAAAAATCTAATTTTTATAGAGGTTTAATTTTGAAAATGTGATTGAAATGAAGTTTTCAAACATATTCATTGGACCAAAATAAGGATAAATTAATAACATAAGTAATAATAAAAGGAGAACTTCCCTGTGGTTCCTCCTCTATCAAGCCTGGATTGGTTGGTATTTTCTAGGGTTGCTGATTTTTGAAAAATAAAATGCAATGTTTTTTTTTGAGGACCTTCTATTGGTTTGTGAGGCATACCTGGAAGCTTAAAGCATTTAGATTATTTGTTTGTTTAATTGGGAGTTGGATTATTCAACTATACTGAGCAAAAATTATTTAACTTGTTAGCAAAACATGGACTAAAACTGGGACTAAATCAGGTGGATGGAGAAAACAAACTTTTTTTATGTCAATTTGTCTCCACATTGATAATTGAATCTAGCTGCGGTACATTTTTTCAGGCCACTGATATACTGCAAAACAAACTGCAATCTGTCACATGCATGATTTTTCCTCTGTACTTAATAGATCTGATAAAAGTCTGATAATCAAGAGGGTCGTCATTAAAGGTTGATATTTTCAATTTATAGCCTTGCACAAGCCGTGGAAAGCTGCCCCTTCAGCTAGCTCTACGATCTGGGCTGTAGATGCTCTTATTGGCATTACTGAGGTTTTGTTTTCAAGCATGGATGTTGGTGAAACATGAAGTGGTGAAGATTGAGATTATATTTCTGTCTGTGTGTCCCTTTTTTACCCAGCAGGTGGCGGTACTTGTATTCCAAATTGGTGCTCCTCCATTCACTCTGAGAAGAATGAACCACACACAATTTTTTCCGACAAGTTCAAATGTCTTAGTAATTCCAGGTCCAAGTAAAATGACTAATATCGATAGAGTAACAAAAAAGGTGGAAGAAGACATGTATTTGACAAATAACACTATTTAAAAGTACTGATTAACACACAAATAATTAAAGTGCCATACCATTTATCAGTTGCAGAACCTGGAATAATAAAGCAGCCATTGTATTCCACCTTTTGGTAAATCATCTACAGTGCTTCAACCTCAGTAACAATCAGCTGTTCCAGCATTAAAGCATTAGAACAATATAAAGATCATTGTTTCTGGATGAGAACAGAAATAAATATTTCACAATATAAACATGAAATAAAACAAGCAATAGATCAACGTCCTTATTACTAAAATACATTCCTTCAATAAAATCTGACACTTGATTGTTTTTGTTTTTTCTTTTTTTTCCCGTTCTGAACCAAACGATCAACATTATCATCAGAACCATCAGAGCCGCTGCTGTCAGTGGGATGAAGAGGAAGATCCTTCCTCGTCTCTCTGCTTCTGGAGTCAAAGTTGGTCTCTGATCAGCAGCTGCTGGAGAGAAATCAGAAATATTTATTCATACTTGTTCACGTTCAAAGCAGGAGGCTTCTTCTAGAGCAGAGGTCACGGATTAGTGGACTGCGCTCCGGATCTGGACCCACCTGCTGGGTAATCCGGACACAACGTGATTTAAAATATTTATAAATTACTGCATGTTGTCCGATGACAGCGTATAACTTCACTTGTGCCGCTTTTCCTGTTAATACGGTAAAGCCCTCCAGAGCGTCTGACACCAGGCTACACGTGATACAAATTATCCAATGAGCTGCTGTCAGTCTGGGTTGCTGCTGCTGCTTTTTATAAACAGCAGGTAAACCTGTGGCAAGCCGGGCGATGGGAAATATATAAGAACAGCAATGAACTGGTGAAAGAAAAGTGAAATGGTGCTCAAAGATCATCCTGCACATTTAGAGTATGTTTGGCTCAACCTGCTGCTGTGAAGCAGGATTCTCCACCATGAACAGAATCTAAAATAAATCTGGATCCAGGCTCAGAATGAGCTCCTTGATATGTGCTTTAGAATGGCTTTGTCTCCATTCAAACCCAGGTTTAAAGCCTTGCAGGGCAGCATAAAGCCCACTGCGAACATTAAGCCAGAAAAAAGAAAGACAAACGGTCAGTTCAGGTGTTTTATAAAATATGTGAATCAGGAAATTGTCTATATACCAAATTGAAGGATTGTTCTCTACTTCAAAAAACACTTTAGATTTCAAAACGGAAAAATTTTCTATTTTTTTCTATTAAAAAATTCAAAGTATAACATTGGATGCATAAAAACCTCATTTCATTTCAATGTTTAATTCTGTTTAAAGTAACAGATTATAATTAAAAACGTCTCCAGACCTTTACTGGTTGTTGATTTTCTTTATTCGGACCCCGCTGATTTTTAATCGGTTACCCCTGAACTAGAAGATGATGATGTTTGTTCATCAACTCAGTTCTCAGGATTTTATCAAAGAAAATTGGATTTAGACGATTTATTCTCACCAGAGATGTTGAGGAAACATTTTTCAGAGTCTGAGCCTCCATCAGTCTTCACCTCACAGACATACAGACCAGAGTCTTCAGTCCTCAGTCTGGACACATGGAGTCTGATTCGTCCTTCTCTGAGGACATCTTTGTCACTCTGGACTCGTCCTGAGAACTGTTCATCCTGAGGCTCTGGCACCTCAACACCATCATGGACATGAAAGACGACTGGATGTCTATTAGAAGTAAAGAAGCTGCAGAGAACAAGCAGCTGACTCCAGGATCCATGAGGTCTGGTGGTGAAGGTCCACTCCAGAGTGATGTTGTGCTTCTCCTCTGCCTGATAGGAGCTCTGGGTCACATTCACTACAAATGTTGGTGCTGAAGAGACAGAGAGAGGAAGAGAGGAGCAGACACACTGAGAACTGGAACATGGGAGCCTTTAAAGTCCATCTCTAGAGGTTTCTGTCTCATGATGGTCTCTGTGCTGTCAGAGCTCTGCTTGATTCTCTTCTAGTCAAACTGCTGGATCAAATGCAGCAGGAGGATTTAAGTGTTAGCTTCACTGACAGACTTTCCACTGATTACTGATAGATTTAGAACAAAGAGAAGATGGAAACTGACCACAGAGACACGAGCTGAGGATGATGATGAGCAGCAGGTTCCAGCAGATCATCTTCATCTGGTTGTCATCCTCTTTATCGCACTTTGCTGCAAGAGTTTACGCGCAGCCACTTTTTCCTGACAGCATGAGCTGGTTAATGTCTGTCTGCATAAAGCTCCGTAATTATTTCAAATCACATGTGGTCTTTAGTAACCTCACCATCAATCCTCAATTTTTCTTTCTTGTCTGTTTTTCAAGATAGAATAAATATGAAAAGTTCTTCTCAATATCAATCTAATGTGCTGGTGAAGATTCTCAGTCATCCAGGTCAAAGTCATTCCAAAAAAGTTAAAAAAAAAAACCCAGTCCACTGGACTTTGTTTCCAAGTTTGAAGATGTTTTGGTTACCATCCAGGAAGCTTTTTCAATTCAAAATGTCAGAAATAGCGTTGAGTTCCAGGCTTTATAGAGTGGACCAAAACAAAGCCTTGTTTTGGATGGGAAGTCCCTACTAAAACAGAAGGGAAGCCCAAAGAACAGAAACACATCAAAGATGCTCTTCAAACCTGTGGATACCCAAACTGGGCATTTGGCAAATCAGCAAGGAAATCCAAAAGATTTCCTTGCTGATTTGATTATAAACATCAAATGCCTTAATATACAACGTAACAACAATTAAAAAAAAATGAGTCAGTACAATCAACTGGTTTTCCTTAGATAGGAAACTTTAAATTAATTCAGCTGTATGATCTGGTTGAATTGTAAACTGCCTTGAGATGACGTGTTGTGAATTAGCGCTATATAGATAAACTGAATTGAATTGAACTGCTTTAACCTGGCATAAGCCACATTGATAGATGAACACGTTTCCATCTGGTAAGACTTCTGAATTGACAAAACTCACTACATTTCATCTTCTTGCTTCACATCTGACATTACAATAATGAAGAATAGGAAAAAAATAATAACTTACAGAACAACCACTTCCTGGTTGTTTGCAAACTGCTGCTGCAGCTGCCCTGCAGGCGAGGAGGGAAGAAATCCATCTCTGAACGGTGAGAAAAAACTGAGACACAACAACACATAAAGGAATAAAACATGTATAGATGATAGAAAATTAAAGCAAAAGTTTCATTAATAAACATTAGCAGGAATGGTTAAAATTATTTCAGTTTTTCAACAGGTTTCACCAGCCACCCACTCCTCCCCCAGCCCAGATCCCCCCGCTGTCACCCTCTTCCACGACTGACTACTTCACACCTCACAACTACAAACCATCATGCAAACCCCCCACTCCATAGAAATCCATCACACAGCCCATCCCCTCCCCCGCCATCTTGTTCGGACCTAAAAAGGTGAGGAATGAACTGCAAAAGATCAAGGTGTGAGGGGCTCTGGGTCCAGATGGCATCAGCTCCAGGCTTCTGAGATGTTTTGCAGATGAACTTTGTGCCATTCTGTGCTACATGTTCAACTTAAGCCTCAGGCTAGGAGAAGAACCACAGCTGTGGAAGACGTCTTGTGTGGTACCAGTGAACAAAGACAAAACATCCATAGGACCTCAGCAGCTACAAGCTGGTAGCGCTGACTTCACACCTGATGAAGACCCTCGAATGGTTGTTATTACACCATCTACGCCCCGTGGTGATAACTTCATTAGATCCACTGGAGTTTGCCTACCATCTTGGGACTGGTGCAGATGACGCCATCATCTTCCTCCTGTACCAAGCTCCGACTCACCTAAAGAAACCTGGAAGCACTGTGAGGACCATGTTCTTTGATTTCTACGATGCTTCCAACACCATCCGGCCAGAACTCCCAAGGGACAAGCTGGGGCTGTCAGTACTGGACCAGCACATGTCCCAGTGGATTCTAGACTGCCTCACTGTCACAGGGCTGTGTCTCAGATAGGTTTGTCTGCAGTATGGGGTCCCACAGGGAACAGTGCTGGCACCGTTCCTCTTCACCCTTTACACTGCAGACTTTTCCATTAATCCACCATACTGCCACCTTCAAAAGCTCTCTGATGATCCTGCCACAGTTGACCTCATCACAGCTGGGGACGACTCAGAAGTTGGTGCTCTGGTGCCAGCAGAACCACCTCCTGATTAATGCAGAAAAAACCAAGGAGCTAGTGGTGGACTTTTGCAGCAGCAGATCCAACCCATTGACACTGGTTACAATGCAGGAGGATGGACATTGAGATAGTGGACTCTTATAAGTACCTAGGTGTTCATCTGGATAACAATCTGGACTGGACTCACAACTCTGAGGCTCTGTATAAAAAAAGGTCAGAGCAGAGTCTTCCTGCTGAGGAGACTGAGGTCTTTTGGAGTGCAGGGGACGCTCCTAAAGACCGTCTATGACTATGTTGTGGCATCAGCCTTCTTCTATGGAGCTGTCTGTTGAAGCAGTGGCTTAATTGTAGCTGAGAGAAGGCGTCTGGATAAGCTGATCAGGAAGGCCAGCTGTGTGATTGGATACCCTCTGGACTCAGTGCAGGAGGTGGGAAACAAAAGGATCCTAACTATATTAACATCTCTGTTAGATAATGTTTCCCACCCCATACATGAAGCTGCAGAACTGGAGAGCTCCTTGAGTGACAGACTGCTGCTTTCTCGAAGGTTCACATTTGTGTGACAATTTTTTTCTACAATCTTTTTGCTGATTTAAACACCAGGATTTCCCCATTGTGGGACAATAAAGGAAATTTATTGAATTATTATTATTTTGAATTAACGCCGCATAAAATGAGCAAATTACAGAAAGTAAGCCTTTATAAAACAAATAAAACAAAAGAAGAAAGAAAAGATATGTGGCCTTTTTTATGCTCTATGGTGACCATTTGCATATAGGTAAATAGATTAAACAGTTTAAAAATATATCGTCAAGCTACTGGATTGAGTGTTATGTTCATTTAAAGTCTTGAAACAGACAAAACATGTTCAAACTACACGTTCAAGTAGTTTTTCTCCCTGAGTGCAAATTCTAGGGATTCCACCCACCTCTGTTTGCTCACTTTTCTGGATTTATTTGCAACCAGCTATGAAGTCGTCCTCAGAGATACGGACAATCCAGAGTTTTAGCTCTAGATCCGCCTCCCAGGCCTTTCTGGATAGATCCAGTTATAGAAAACATTATTAGACCTCCTCTGGAACAAGAAACTGAATAAACAAGGGTGGTCTGATCATTTCTTTCCATGATTGTATATATATTTTATTTGCTACCTCCAGCTTGATGCTGTCTCTGACGGTCAGTTCAAAGCAGAGTAATAAAGGCCTTCGGGCTGGTGAACCTCAGTGCAGCTTTGCTGAACTCTTAACAGCATTTGGAGCTTTTAGAATTGACCTTGATCAATGTTATTTCACAGAAGCACTTTAGTAATAAATGACTATCACTGATTGATGATGCTTATATTCTTCTTTAACATAGTGACATCTATCATTATATAGTTTTAACTTTCCTATGAGTTCTTCATGAAGATCCAGGATGGTTCATTTGGTTGGACTGTTTGTGTTTAGACTTCTAGCTGAACACTTCCACACAGTTTCTGTTGAATGTTGGTGTTTTATTGTGTTTAAAAGGTTAACCTGTGGTTTCATTGACGTCTTTAAGAAAGCTGCTGAGTTGGATTTTAAAGGCATTCTGGTTAAACAGTCCCACTCTCTGGGTTCTGTGTTAATTATCCTTTTCTTTAGGGGGAGACATTATTGGGCGACATATTTTCTGAAGGTCTGAGCTCATTTCATCCCTTTGGGTTACCTGACTAACGATACAGCTACATTAATTATGTTTTTGGTTCATTTATTTATAGAATATGATTTAAAATTATAACTATTAATGTTGTCTAGCTAAACAAAAATACATAGAAATACAACTTCATAGATCTAAAACATTTCAACTTCATAGATTTCAAACCTGTGAACATCAAACTATATCGCTGAAACATTCATCATCATCATTTCACATTAAACTATTAATTAAAATAGAAGAAAAAAATTGAAAGAAACAATGAGATGAATAGAAGAAATAGTAATGAATTCTACACTTCAAACAACTAAATACAAAATAATAAACTTAGAACCAACCCATGAACAATTTTGATGTAATGGACATTTAATATTTTTAAAATCCGAGTTAATTATAGCTACCAAGAATTTCTAAATTTTGTTTAACGTCAGAATATCTTATGTTTTCTTCATAGCAGACATGCAGAATGCTATTCTATATATATCAAGCACTATAACAAGTAATACTATATTAGTATATGCAGTATTTATAAAGTACTGCAATACCAGGTCGATGCGTGGAGTGGACGGAGCAAGCCCCTACTCCATCTCCCTGTTCCAAAAATCAATTTAATATATGGTCCCCGGGTAGGGGACGTATCAGATATTAAACTGATAAGAACAGATTTTTTTTTTCTGAAAACTTTTATTGTTACATTTCCACAGTATTCTTTTTACAGTTTACATATCATTTAATCAATTTTTAAAACATATTGCATGTGTACCGATAAAAACCACAAAAGCCATCTCAGAAATATTTAAAACAGCTAAAGCGGATATAAATCACACTATAAAACATGTAAAAAATGGTTAAAAACAATCTATATTAAAAAAAATGATTAAATGAGGAAGGGAGTGCAGTCTCTGAAACCAGCTTTTCATTTTTGTTGTGTCCAAGAGCTTATCCTTATCAATATAGTGAAACCTTGTCCACCCTTTAGAACAGTAGGTCTCTCGGGACCTCTGTCCGGTGCTCAGAGGGGATCCCACCCTGTTGTTCCACACCCGGAGAGCCAGGCCACTGCTGCCTCGACCTTTCTTGTGTGGCTTCGGCTCCCATGTCCGATGAGGCGCAGGCGATGCTTCTTTGCAGCTGTGTCCTTGGCCTGCTGCCTGCAGTCTTCAGTGCTCTCACCGTTTTTGCTGCCTTCCGGATCACAGCTGCGGGGGGACTCTGCCTTTGCCTCCTTACCAGCAAGTTTCTGGAGGTCCATATTTTGTTAATTATGATACCCATTATTGGTGGCTTAGCATTACCGACAGTTAAATTTATCTTCTAATTCTAGGTATTAATAAGGTCAAAGGTGAAACAACTATAGTCAACCTTGATTACAAAGATAAGATAAATATCAAATAAAACTCACAACTTTGTCGAGTTATCTTCTTCTGCTTGTCATGTTTTATGGCGCTTTGCAAACTAGTTAAAGTGCACTACCGCCACCAACTGGTAAGGAGTTAAACAAGGAAACAGGAACGACTCACCCAAAAATAAATAAATAAAAACATATTTTTATACAATTTTCTGAACTGTTTAACTGAGCCCTGCATAATAAATACTTCACATCAAATCCGTCCTCATAATTTCTAACTTATCTTTAAGTCATTGTCACTCTGCCAGTTTCTGATGGTCCTACTGGTTTTCCCATCATGCTTTCAACCATTTCCCAGCTTAAATCTCTCAGTTCAAGATACTTTTTTTTGCAGCTTTCACTATTATTTTGATTTTTTTTCCGTTTTTTTCTTGTTGTCTGAGCGCTACAATTGATCACTTCAACCATGAAAATGACATACGTTTTTTTTTTTTTAATCTCAATCAATCTTCAATTTTGGGACATTGCTCCAGAGATTTTGACTTGTCATTTTTTTAACTGTTGGTTTGGATCTTTCTGACAGAGATGGGATTCTTTTTGCAGCTTCAGCATAATTTATTCCGTGCTTTAATTTCACTTTTCTTATCTCTTCAGAGCCTTTACTTACTTCACAGCTGTGATATGCAGCAGTATGTTCTCCACCAAAGTTACAGCATTTAGGTTTAACTTCTTTCCCACATTTTCTGTATTTGTGGTCTTTGGCACACCTTCCACATCGCTGTTTTCCTTTACATTCTGTTGCTATATGACCACATTTTTGGCATTTAAAACTCAGAGGCGGAGGATTGTACATTTTTACATTGTAGCTCATGTAACCAAGGAAAACCTTACTCTTTACTCTTCAAATTTAATTAACACAGATAAACTGTTAGATCTTTCTCTCCGTTTCTTGTTGTTTTTAACTGTTTCACTTCTTTTACTTTTGCACCACTTATTTTTTCTAGAATCTCTTTTTCAGACACTTTTAGAGAAACTCCTCCAATGACTCCCTTACTAATCTTTTTGTTCTCCATTAAGCTGCACTGAACTCTTTTTCCCTCAATCTTGTTAATCCGTATGGCTTTGCGTAGCTGAGCGGTGTCTCTGCAGTTTATTTATAGGTCTCCACTATACAGAATTTTGGCACTTCGGAGTTCAGATTCCAATCTGCATGTTGGGATCCAGAGGTTTGCCCTCCAGAGGGCGACGTGGATCCCTTTCTGTGGGCTTCTGTTACTGTTGGGATCCAGGGGTTTGCCCTCCAGAGGGCGATGTGGATCCCTTTCTGAGGGGTTTTGCTGTCGGTTGGGATCCAGAGGCTTGCCCACCAGAGGGCGCCGTGGATCCTCTCCTGAGAGCTGGTGCTCATTTGAAGCAGCTGATCCCCATCTGCTCATTAAGCTCTCCTTACTTAAGCTGAAGGAGAGCTTCCCTCTGAGTCGGATTGTTGTTCCCTGTTGTGGTTAGCAAGCCTGAGCCACCCTGCCTGCCTGAACCTGTAAGCCTGAACCTGTTAACCTGTACCTGAACCTAACCTGCCTTGTCTCCTCCGCTCCCCAGGAGGACCCCTGTCTGTATCCAATTAACAATTGGACTTTTAACCTGCCTGTGTGTCTGTGAGTTCTGCATCTGGGCTAGTTAAACCTACCTGATCATGACACTGCAAAGGAGTCTGCCTGATTAACTACTGTGAATATGACTGTGTAATCATTTAGTTTTTCCATGGAATGTATAGATTGTTTATGACTTAACTGTTCTGAACTGGACTCCCCTTCAATTGATGTCTGCTTTTTCAGCCTGTTCTCATTTTTGTTTCTACTCTCTTCCAATCTTCTTTGTTTTCACTATTTCCTTCTTCCATCCCACAAGAATCGCTTCCTGTTTCCTCGCAAGTCACGACAGAGGACATTACTGACTTAGAAACACATGCTATGCACATCCGAATCACCATCGAACCGACTGTTTAGTTATCCTCCAGGATGCTTCATCTTAAACTCTGTGAGCTAACTTGACTCCTTTCTTCACGTGACCTTAAACATCTTTAGCTACTACACAGCATAAGGATCATTTTAAGTGACCAGTGTGAGTTTTACATACTATAATAAATAATGTTGTTAAAGGCACAGTAGCAAACATTCACATGGAGAGCCATACAGTATGTGCAAAGTTAACTAGCAGATTCTTATAAACACAACACAGTGGCAGTTTGGACTCAAAGCAGAGTAAACATAAGAACACAAGAATAATTTAGAAAAATTAAATCCTGTTCTAAAATCTAGATTGTTTAACAGAGAAATAATGAAAACTGAAGGTCCCAATAATATATTTGATTGTATTTTTTTCTATCCTTTAGTCATTTATCAAGTTAAAAGCTTGACGTAATTAAAAGTGTGGAGCCCTGAGTTCTCCAGACTGGACTAAATGACAAAAAAGGGTCTGCCAATGCCTGTCTATTTTCTAAATATTAAAAGTGACTTTAATAAAGAAAACATCACAACAGATCATAACAACATATTGGTATGTGACGTTATCACGGTCTTGGTTCTGTTATGTTTTACTTTGCTCCATGCTTTCTAGTTTTATTGGTTTAATTCGTATTTTGTTTTATCTGTTGCCCTCTTGTGTTGGTCTTCTTTTCCCTAGCTCCTTCCTAGACTGCTTTCTTCACACCTGCTCCCAATCTGCTCGTTAGTCCTCTCTTTGTTCAGTCTCACATAAATACACTCCTTGTGGCGTTCCTCAGTGCTGGTTCCTTGTCTTACTTCATCTTACATCGTCTTACCCTGGCTCCTCGTGACTGTTTTCCCCTTATGTCTCCATGGTTCTGGTTTGTTTTATATTTTCATGTTGGATTTTTTGGATTCCCACCTCTGTTACCTGTGTTTATTTCATTAAATTTACAAAAACTCACCTCTGCCTCCCCTGCCTCTGCATTTGGGTCCAAACCCACAACCTAACCCTGACGGATGTTGATTTTTCCATTGAGCATTTGTTGAATTAAAATGGTACAAATGCCTGTATAAAATTTAGAAAACAACCTCTTTTCCCGTGGGGTATCTAGCCACATCACAGGCTCACTAATCTGCAGTATTTAAGTATTTCATTTACTGCAAAATTTTTAAATGTGATTTTAAAGGCAGAAATCCCAGCACAATGTCTTTGTGTTTTCATAATGACAATACAAAGGATGACATCTGGTTAGCTCTTCACACAGCCCTGATTCATCTGCAGCATCATCAACACATCTGTTAGGGGAAGTGGTGGTCTTGCAGTTAGAGCAGAGTGCTCAGGGATCCCTTAAGGAGCATTGAACTGCTTCCCAAGCAGGTCCGCAGTGGGACTAATTTTCAGCCCTGGGGTTTCATGCCTCAGACAGCTCCACTTTAGATAATGACCTATTATTATTAAAGATCACGTAATTGTAAACTTAGAGGCTAAGTCTGTTAGACCAAAGATAACTCCACTTCTGGATCAGTTCGGGAGAACTTTATTTGTTTTTCTCCACCACCCACATACAGCCAACGTTCAACCAGAGAAGAGATAGCCTATCCTGCAAAGCCCCCTAGTGGGCTGGCATGATAACTGAACACAAACAAAAGACTAACAATCTCACTCTCTTCTTAAAAAAAACAACAAATAAATAAAACATACATAAAGAATTGAATGCATCAGAATATAGAACGTATGCATCAAAACAACACATAGCAAAGCACAGCTATTTAGCAATACTGCTAAGCCAATCTTCACTTTTTAACAACAAATTTGAAAAAGGTTCTTACTACATTTATGATACGGCCCAACAGCCTTCATAAAGAGCCTTAAGTAACAAAGTTGTGGATGCCCCCTTCTTTGTCAAGCAGTCGGCGAGCTGGTCTTTAGTTTTTGACCACAAAACCTGATGAACTCTCTTAGTTTGGATCTGTTCTTTAATAGAACTGATTTCCAGGCGTAGCCTTTTCTCAGCAACAAACTTGGTTGACTTTAGCGCATCTACAAGAGAGAAGTTATCAGTGACACATGTTATAGGCAAAGAATGTGAGGTGTCTCCAGCAATCAGTTCAGAAAACAGTGTGGAGACAAAAATAGCATTATCAATCCCCTCTGACATAGCCAGTGTTTCACCTGCAAGCGTGCCCATCACCCATCAAGACATTGTCACCCATCAAGACAATGAGATGCCCACCCTGAGTACCTCCATCTGAAAGGTTCCCAAAAGATGCATCTGTAAACGTAACTATCTTTAAGTTACTGTTTTCGCCAAGATGCTGAAAATTCAGTTCAACTGACTTGGCTTTGAGTTTACACACAACTCTGTTTGCCTCACATATGGTCTGTACTGTGGCCTGTTTGAGACTAGATGCCAAATTACTTGCATCAAACATGACATCAGGCCTGCTCTGTCTTGCAACCCACAACAGTTGGCCTATCTTTGACCTGAGCTGCTCCCTCTCCTCCTCAGTGAGAGGGGAAGCTGACTCTGCTGCTCTAGAGGGTGAGAGGTTGATAGGCTGCAGGTTTTGGATGTATGTCTGTTGATGTATCTTAACCTTGGTACCCAAAGTAACAAGGTCGACACCTACATATGAGAAGGTTTCATGAGCTTCATGACCAACATTAAACTGTGATCTAAGGTTCGGTATGACTGACTCTGAAAAAAACTGGGATCCTCCCCATATAAAATCATCAACATGACAAGCAAGGACACCCATAACATTCTTGCTCTCATCAAGCCAGTAGAAAACTTCAGGATGAACCTTAGACACAACACCTCCTGCTTCTAACATGATGCTCTTTACTCTGTTGTACCAATACAATGAAGCATCTGCTAGACACACATTTTCTCAGTTTTACAAAGCACACCTGTGCTATTAGCCTCCGGAGGTGTTTTGATGAAAATGTCTCTGCATAGTTCCATTCCTTGTAGGAAAGCAGATTTGATGTCCATGGAGTGAAGTTTCCATTGTTTCTGACATATCACTGCCACTAGGAGTCTCAGTGATTCTGAGGCACAGGTAGGCGAGTCCTTTTGTAAGTCAGAAACTTGTAGTTCCTCGAATCCCCGTGCAACACGCCTTGCCTTTGGTACTAATCCATTTTCACTTTCTTTCATAGTGCACACCCAGCGAGTGGAGATGCACTTTTGACCTTTGTCCTCAACTTCTTCAAACACTTGGTTTTGTTTCCAACTTTTTATTTCATCCTCTTTTGCTGCATCCAGTGAAATATCTTTGCTCAGAAAAATATCGTCATGTGTATCCATTTCAGCAACATTAGACCGAACACAAAGGTTTTCCAGCTGTGATAAATCAACTGATTTACTGTTACCAGCCCCCTCTGTAGGCTCAAGTTGTTCCAAGTTAAACCAGTTCTTGTATTTCCCGGTTGCTTTACCAGCTCGTCCCAACACCTTTGCTGTTTGTGATACACCCTCTGCATTAGTGAATGTCACAATCTCACCAGGCTTTATGTTGATGCTGCCAGTCTGCTGTCTTTCTGTTTCTGTGTGCGGTCTTTCCATATCCACAGCCTCTCTGTCCATTTCTGCAGGCTGTGTCTCTGTGCTTGTATGTCCAAGATTTTCTTCTGTCTCTTCTTCATTAATGTCCATTGTAGGTTGTCCTTGAATGTTGTCATCACCAGTAATCTGATGTTCTTCATCCTCATGAGTAACCTTCCTCAACCTGAGTCGGTGCACTCTGACACAGGTGCCTCCATGTCTAACAAACACCACTGCACCATCCTGCCCAATAACCACTCCTGGTCCTTTCCATTCTGGGCAGTCAACTCGTTTTTAGAACACTTTGTCTCCAAGTCTGTATTGGTCATCTTTGGGTCGCAGCTGTTTCTTTAGAGCTCTGCGTATTCTCTCTGAATACTCTGCTTCTGTAAAAGCTTTTCTTGCAGCATGTAGGGCAGAGTTGTGCTTGGCCACCCATTCACTTTTAGTAGTCCCTTCCAGAGCAGGGGCTTTATCTATCAACACTGAAGGTAGGTTGGGATTCTGCCCAAACACAAGTTGATGGGGGCTGTATCTATGGACGCTTTGCATACAGTTCTTTGCCATTAGAGCCCAGTCCATGGCGGTGCTCCAGTCGCACCCAGTACTTGTTTTTACTTTTAATATAATCTCAGTCAGAGTTGGATTGTGGCGTTCCAACAGCCCATTGCTCCAGGGACTGTAAGCAGGTGTTGTCTTGACTTCAATGTTAAAGTTCTCAGCCATGTCTCACTTCTTCATTATTAAACTCACCACCATTGTCACTGAATAGCTTTTGTGGTGGTCCATGTACACTAATCCAGTCATGAATAAGATGTTTGACGATCTCAGAAGACCTTTTGCTGGTCAAAACACTACCTGCACTGAAACGAGTAAACTGGTCAATGATGTGTAAATACCACATTTCAGGCTCAAGGTCATGTAGATCTACAGCTACAGTCTCATTATATGTAGACACTAGTGGCAGGCCAACAGCAGGCTTAGGCATGGTCTTGCAATATTTCTGACATACTTCACATTGGTTTATGATGTTTTGCAGGAGGCTGTTACAGTCTGTGTCTTTGTTGCAAGAATTGTTCAAAAACTGTTTCAGCTTTTCAGCAGAAGCATGTCCAAACTGCTTATGAAGTTTCTCCAGAACTTTGGTCTTCTCACTTGGGTTCATTTTATCTGTTATAGCCAGTATTTCTTCCTCCACCAACAATTGATCAGAGTGAGTAGGACTTTTACTTTCTTTATCCACAATGTTCACACAGTAGTGTCCAGAGCTGGTGAAGTCCAATTGCACTGGCTGGTTAAACATCATTGCTCTGTCTCTTTCCATGTCCAGAACAGTTTGTGCTCTCTTTAGTGACGTTTTACTCAAAAGCAGTGGAATGTTGGCCTGGAACGACTTCTGTTTCGATGTTACATCGTGTGTTGCCAATATTGGCTGGTATCTTTACCTTTTTGATGGAGTACACTATTTTTCCATCTCCAAACTTGAATGGCCTGTGGCTTTTCATTTCTGTTTCTCTCATAGTCTTGACCCCTTTTTGCTGCAGCGTAGCTCTGTAGTTATCCAGCCATTCTTAACCACAAACTGTTCTAGTGCAAGCAGTGTCTATTATTGCTGAACCAAAACTTTCTGTCATGAATATTTCTGCATCTGTTGGTGATTCTTTGGTGTACAGAGTAATATTGCATTCTTCCACATCTGTGTTATCTTCAGTGATTTTTATACTTTCTGCTTTATGTGGACAATCTTTGGCCCAGTGATAGGTACTTTGACACACAGCACACTTAGATCGTTTCCCATACCTGTCCAGTGGGTTGGTGCCCGGGTTGTGGGGTCTTTTGCCATGAGTTGGGCCTCCAAGTCCTGCCTTTCTGTCTTTGTTGTTCTGTTGCAAACACTGAATCCTGCTTGATGCTCTCTGCTGTTCCACTTTTTTTCTTATCACCAAATATTCTCTTTAAAGCGGATTTCATTGAAGCAAAAGTCACATCTGAGCATGCTGTTAAAGCCAACTGCCTGTCTGTCACATCCAAGCACGAAGTATCCAAAAGCTTAAATGCCAGAACTGCATCGGGTAGCTCCATTTTGTATTTTTTCATGCGCGAATAACGCTGTTCAAAGTCAATAATAAAATCCCCCATGGATGTGCTTGCGTCTTTTTTGATCCGATCAAACTCTGAGTATGCTTCATATATCATGTCCTTTTCCTCTTTAAGGAACAAATTATTTAATTTATTCAACAACGTGACCATTCCAGTGTCTTTATTTAAATCATCTACCGGAATTTCCATAGCGGTGTCCCGCACCTTCCCGGATAGCGCCAGAGCAACGGCGAGAGCTTGTTTCTTTTTTTCCAAGTCGGTAACTCTCGTCCACATATTGACTTCATTCTTCCAGCTTTCATAAGACTTTCCTTCCTCAAATGTTGGCGGAACTCTGTAGTTACTAACCATCCTCTGCTACCACTGTTAGACCAAAGATAACTCCACTTCTGGATCATTTCGGGAGAACTTTATTTGTTTTTCTCCACCACCCACATACAGCCAACGTTCAACCAGAGAAGACATAGCCTATCCTGCAGAGCCCCCTAGTGGGCTGGCATGATAACTAAACATAAACAAAAGACTAACAAGTCTACTACATCATATTATTCTGTAAAGGCTTTTAGTGTATTTTAAAATATGTCGAATACAGCACAAGTTAGGGTTGCTTTACAATGCAGATTTATTTAAGCAGGAATGCAAATTCCTAACATAATTTCTTTATAATATATTATTTTCAACTACATCAGAATCAACATTTTGTTAAAATGAGTGTTCACAGATATCCAAACCTTCAACGTGAAATAGAATCGTGAAATTGTAAATTATATTGAAAATTAAACAACAAATAAACAAATAAAAGTGCTGCATTTTCTAATAACCTTCATCTTCTTCCTTTCTGCAAGGAAACAGTTTTATCAGAAGAAGTATTTTGACAAATATGAGAATATGAGTTAACAGTTTTCTGATTGTCAGAATGTCCTTTTCTGCAATATATAGATATTTATTTATGAAAAAGGAATAAAAAAAATTACATTGTTCTCTGCATGATTGGTTTTTAAAATGTAAACTGTCCAATGACGCCATTATAATTTTTCCTCAGCATAAGAATAGTTTAAAGGTAACATGGCTTCTGCCAGGCTTGGACTGGTCATCTGTGATACCAGACGGTCCTAATTTCAGCATGTAAGTTCAAGTCAAAGCACCTATCTGTGACGGTAAATAACGCAACAAACGCAAGAAATAAGATAATCTTGACCATTTAAATGATGCATGCAGTATATATAGCCCTTCCTTGTCATGCACATCCTTGTGACAGTTGGCATATGGTGTCATTTTGCATTTCTTCAAACTGAAAATCCTTGCAACAAGCTAAATTATAATAAAACTAAAATGCTTTCTTTAAACCAAACTACAATATTCATCTTATATTTGACGAATTTATGTTTGAATATTTTCCAAAAATATGTTGCGGTGCATGATGGGGTTTTGCATCTAAAGGCGAATGTTTCCCGTGCATTGTTGCCAGATTGGGATGTTTCCCAATCTCTTCAAGTTGAAGATAGATCAGTTAATCCACAATGTGTATTCGTGTTGTGTTTCACATTTGAGACGCACGTGTTATACTGTGCTTCTATTTTATTTATTTTTTTCGCGCAGGGGGATCCACAAGTGGGCCGGTGTAGATGGAAAAATGCCAGGGCCGAAAACCGTTCCCAGTCCAAGCCTGGCTATCACTAAAACAATAATAAATGCCTGAGCAGAGCACCGGTCACTGCGACTTTGTTTATTACAGCATCATTGTCCAAAGATGTGAGGATTTCTTCCTTTGCACATGAGTATGAATGCCTTGAGTTTCTTCTGGTTAAAAGATCTCACTGGAATTTCCCTGCTGAGAAACATCTTAAACACATGGTAAGCATCAGTAAGCAGATTGTACTAAGAGAGGATGAGATGAACATAAATGACACAGTTTTTCCGGGAGGAACAAACCTTGCTCTCTAGTTCAACATCCTTCATTTCCATGAAAGGATCCCCTTTACTTTCTTGTGGCGTTCCACATGCAAGTTTCATGCCGCTTATTGCTGCAATTCTAGCAAGTTTTTACATGCTGTTGTAGAAATATGTCTTATCTACTAAAAAGCCGAATCAACACCAAGAAGTAGCCATGGTAAAAAGCAATGTTATCAAGGCTGTAAAGGCCAGAACACACCGAATCAGATTTTGTGTCCGATCCAACAGAAAATCATGTCAGACGGTTTTGTGGCGTTTAGCTCTCATTGGAAGACAATGGGGATGATCAGACCCAACATGATTTTATGTAAGGAGGCTGTATAAGTCCGACTGAGATTGACCCCAGGTCTGTTTTAGTCGGAAAATGCAGCAATTCAGCTGTAATTTAATGGGTCCGATAGGAAGAGAGACGCACTTACAAAGTAAAACAGATCTGCTTTGGGGGAAAATACAAAATAAAATCTGTTAATATCTCGGGGAAAGAGTCACTTTTTGAATTCACACATCGCGTATATAGTAAGAGGGACAGACCTGTGCAATACAATGAATGAAACATTAAAAAAAATAATATTTTACCTATGATAAGAGTTCAGGAGAACAGAAAATAGAGAGTAAAGTAATATTCCTCTTTTAGCCTCGCAAAATAACAAGGGACAGAAAACGCAGTTTATTAATCTCCTCGAAAAAAAAAATCTTCAGGAGAAGAAACAAAACAGATTTAGTGAAATAGTGATCCTCTTTGAGCTCACCATAAATGGTATAACAAGAGGCAGGCAAAGCAGATAAGCACAGCGTATCTCTCTGACCTCTTTATAAAAAAAGATAGAAAAACTCAGATAAACCCCCCAGATCTCTCTGAGCATAATCTCTCTGCCTCATTCAGTATATAAACCATCCCACAGCATTTATTGCTGTGTTTTTCTTTTTTTAGACGTTGATCTCATTATGTTTTAATACATGAACATTCTCTATCTGATCTGGTTTGAGATGCTGCACAGACTCCTTAAGTGTTTTATGTTTTTATTCATTTTTTAAATAACTTCTCATAATGTTTCCAAGTCAAATTTTATTTAAGTTAATTTGTGTATAGCAAAGAGACATAGGTGAAAACAATCTGCACAGATCTGCTGACCCTGCCCAGTCGGAGCCTCTCTATACTCAATCATTGTGACATGGAAAAAAATCTGATCGGAGATAAAAAAAAATTGTACGCAATCAGTGAGTTCAGGCCCGAAGCTGCCTCCTCTTTATCTGTTCTGTAGCTATGGCCACATTTTCCAGTAACTTGAATCACCTTCCCAATCCGCTCCATTTTCAGGCGTTTCTGTTTCACTCGCTCATCATGTAATGACATTTAGTTGCCAGTCAAAAGGTTTTTCACATCTGCCTGTCTCTTTCACAGCTTTGTTGCTCACTGTTAGGGTCTTCAGCCAGGTGGGGCGCTCTTTCTCCAGCATTCTAGGTGAAGACTGTTTAGAACTAAGATTGTTCTCAAACATTTTATGGTTTTCAGAAGATGGATACTTTTCCTGCCTTTCATGTTGAAGTGCAGCAAATCTGTTTGGAGAGGAATGTTATTATATCCAGCTGGCAGTCAGCTATTTAGCTGTGAAGCTGTAAGAACTGTTGTCTGAGTTCCAAGGAGAAGCCAAGCACACTTTATTTTACAAGTGGGTAATTACTATAATAACAACTTTTGCTCTGCTTGGCACAATTCGTAAAATACTTTATTCAGATTTGCTTTGTTATTTATTACAGAAATATGTTTATCTGACCTGCAACCAGACACCAACAATTCAGCATATTTCTATAGCGCCAGTTCACAACACGTCATCCTAAGGCACTTTACAGTTCACCAGATGGTACAATCAAATTGATTCAAAGTTTTCTATCTAAGGAAAACCAGTTGATTGCATCGACTCATTGACTCGAATGCAATCCCTCACACCAAGCATGCTTCTAGCGACAGTGGAGAGAAAAAACTCCCTTTTAACAGGAAGAAACCTCCAGCAGAACCAGGCTCTGTGTGAGCGACTATCTGTCGAGGCCGACTGGGGTTCAAGGAGACAGAAGCAGAGATACAAAAGGCAACTCTAAGAGGCGGTCCAGGAAACACACAGCCAGGCAGACGAGCTCTGAGCCAGCTCCCATGTCAGAGGATGAAGAGAGCACATCCAGCCAGTCACAGTCAGAGAAACAGGACTACACTGAAAAACAGGCTGATCTCCAACATCTATAAACAAAGGTGTTGATGGCAGCAGCACAGCTGATATTTCTCTCCAGGATGGAGTCGCAGCCAAACAGGAACAGACCAGATGATGCTAATTTGACAATACAATGACAAAATACAGTAACTTACTGGTAACAGATTGTCCACAGAAACTTGATTGGTGCATGTAATATATTGAAGAACTCCACTGCTGTTTGGTTTTCGATATTAAACATATATTATGGATTATTTCCTTTATAGCCTTGTAATCATCTCGATTTCACGGCGTGTTATATTGCAAGATGACCGTAGTTAAGGAGGGCTATTTCATGTTAACGATTAGATAATGCTGTAAGATACAGTTCAATAACAAACAAGCAAGCACAGTGAGAATCACTCATCAATAAGTAACAGAAAAAGTCAAAGTCCTTTGGTTATTCTTTACTGATGCCATAAAACTCATTCCCCCTCTAAGACCTTATAGTCTGCATTTTATCTGAAACAGCAGCATTTAGTCACTCAGAGCTTCCATTAAAATGGAGAGAGGACTCTTTCTGCTTGGACTTGTGGCTTTGACCACATCATTCACTGTAAGTACTGAATGTATTCTGAATGTGATTTTTTTTAAAGGAAATTACACCAAATTTACATTGGCTTTGCTTTGTGCAGATCCCTCGTTCAAGTAGAGTACACGGTACGTAAAAAGGGTAAAAATAATGATAATCAATAATCAATAATGATGATAGGATAGAATTTGTGAGACACATCCATAGACTCCACCCTATGTGCATTTGTTGCAGAGGTGTATGAGAATGGTGAGGATGAGAACCCGATCCTTAACATAGGTAAGAAATGATGCTGAATGGCTCCATAGCAGTAATATTAAAACAAAGATGCTTGACTCATTCACATAATGTTGAACTCTGCACTTTTCTGTAGGTTCTGATGCCAACCTCCTCGAGGGAGACATTTTGATTCCTGTAAGTTTGAAGAAGATGACTTTTCTTCAGCGTAACCATTTTAAAATCCAAATGTTTTATTGGAAGCTGCTGTTCCTCCTACTCTTCAGCCCAATATCTTCTACAGTTAAAAGTATGGGATGCCAAATGTGAAAATGTACCAAAAAAATCTCATTGTCAAATTTCTGCTATTAATTGCTTTCTTCCAATTAAGTACTTTTTTAACAATTAAGCAGAAAAAAACTAATGTTAAATCTATAACTAAATGTATATTTTAAATGTATTTCTTCATCCTATATCTATTTATAAATGTTATATTCATACGTAAATCATAACTCTTACTTATATGTACATTTTGAATCTTAATTTAGATATATATCTTAAATGTAAATATATATTTAACTCCTAAATCTAAATATACACTCACCGGCCACTTTATTAGGTACACTTGTCCAACTGCTCGTTAACACTTAATTTCTAAGCAGCCAATCACATGGCGGCAACTGAGTGCATTTAGGCATGTAGACATGGTCAAGACAATCTCCTGCAGTTCAAACCGAGCATCAGTATGGGGAAGAAAGGTGATTTGAGTGACTTTGAACGTGGCATGATTGTTGGTGCCAGAAGGGCTGGTCTGAGTATTTCAGAAACTGCTGATCTACTGGGATTTTCACGCACAACCATCTCTAGGGTTTACAGAGAATGGTCCGAAAAAGAAAAAACATCCAGTGAGCGGCTGTTCTGTGGGCGGAAATGCCTTGTTGATGCCAGAGGTCAGAGGAGAATGGCCAGACTGGTTCGAGCTGATAGAAGGGCAACAGTGACTCAAATAACCACCCGTTACAACCAAGGTGGGCAGAAGAGCATCTCTGAATGCACAGTACGTCGAACTTTGAGGCAGATGGGCTACAGCAGCAGAAGACCACACCGGGTGCCACTCCTTTCAGCTAAGAACAGGAAACTGAGGCTACAATTTGCACAAGCTCATCGAAATTGGACAATAGAAGATTGGAAAAACGTTGCCTGGTCTGATGAGTCTCAATTTCTGCTGCGACATTCGGATGGTAGGGTCAGAATTTGGCGTCTACAACATGAAAGGATGGATCCATCCTGCCTTGTATCAACGGTTCAGGCTGGTGGTGGTGGTGTCATGGTGTGGGGAATATTTTCTTGGCACTCTTTGGGCCCCTTGGTACCAATTGAGCATCGTTGCAACGCCACAGCCTACCTGAGTATTGTTGCTGACCATGTCCATCCCTTTATGACCACAATGTACCCAACTTCTGATGGCTACTTTCAGCAGGATAATGCGCCATGTCATAAAGCTGGAATCATCTCAGACTGGTTTCTTGAACATGACAATGAGTTCACTGTACTCAAATGGCCTCCACAGTCACCAGATCTCAATCCAATAGAGCATCTTTGGGATGTGGTGGAACGGGAGATTTGCATCATGGATGTGCAGCCGACAAATCTGCGGCAACTGTGTGATGCCATCATGTCAATATGGACCAAACTCCCTAAGGAATGCTTCCAGCACCTTGTTGAATCTATGCCACGAAGAATTGAGGCAGTTCTGAAGGCAAAAGGGGGTCCAACCCGTTACTAGCATGGGGTACCTAATAAAGTGGCCGGTGAGTGTATGTCATAATTCGAAATCTTGTGGCCAGGTATCCTGCACCAAGAACATCAAGAGAAGGGGAGGTGGGCGGGGCCCCTCAAATTATTGATAAATTTAAGATTTGAATATAATTAAAGAAATGTAACACTTATATTTTTGCATTTGCCACAAAATATTTAAAAAAAGGACTTAATGTGAAGAAAGTAAACAAAATCACAGAACATGATAGTGACATTTTTTTGCAAGATTTTTACATTTGGCACCCCATATTTTGTATGAGTACTGTATAGATTTTGATTGTGTAATCGTCTTGATGATAGTGACTTTTAAACCAGACTTTTGATGTTACAGAAAGGAAGGAATGCCTTGAATGACCATAGATATCGGTGGAAATTCCCAATCCCTTACATCCTCGGGGATGATTTAGGTGAGTTAATTCAATGTGGAGGAGACTCTCTTGAATAATTTACTCTATCAAAACCCACTGGCTGCAGAGTTAAAAAAAAAAAAAAAAAAAAACATTTTGAAAAGTTCCAGATAAATAAATAATAATAAATCAATGAAAGCAAATTAGACACAATTCATTTAAGCTGATTTAAATGGTTTCAACAAAAAGAAAACAAGAGGTAAAATGGGTTCTTATCCCAGTGCTTTTAATAATTAACCTTTGAATAAAACCAGGAAAAGTGGTGAGAGAGTCAGCAGTAGGTAGTATTTAAAAAAAATATAAAGTCTAATTTACATGCCAGGAAACAGGACGGGCAGTGGAAGAAGAACTGTACGATAAGAGCTTAAAAATATAAACAAATTTTATCCCAACCTTTAGTGGGACACAGTAATATCTTTCATGCTTTGGGACTGTAGTTCACACATGTAATAAATACATTGAACACAGGAATGAAATCTATGAAAGTAAAATGATTTTATTTTTTTTGGCGCCTGGATTGGCCTGTTTACATACTAGGTCAAGAAATAATATTTAACATGATATATGCAAACAGGTGATAGCTAAAACAAAACAAAGATTTTAAAATCAGATTTGTTTTCCCATTTCATCATCACAGGCCGTTAAACCACATCCAAACATCCAAAAGCTTCCTCGTCAGGAATTGTTTCTCTTTCACTTATTATCAATATTCCACATTGTTTAGGCTCAGGAACGTTTTGAATTTTCAATATCAACCCATTAAATTTTTTATCAGGGGAAGTTCTTTAATAGAAGGTAGCTATTTCCTGTTACTCTCTTTTCAAGCAGTTAATCCAAATCTTAATCCTAATTGAATGACGATCTGAATCAGCAAATTATCAGTAGGTCGATAAAGGACTTTAGAGACTGTTATACTGATTAATACATTTAGGCTACATTTAATGCTGCTAGGTTGTTCTGTCGTTTCCTCTACTGCTTTCAATAAAGCTGTCTTGAGATGTACCCATTTCATGGAGCAAGTAGAGTGTTTAAATTATTTTTAAATTCTGGTGTGCTATTAATTGCACCAATCAATAACAATGAACACCATTATACTGTATTTGCACTGCAGTAGATCTTTCCTTAATGTCTTTATGATTACTTTATGGTATATAAGACAACTTTATTTCTTATCTAGTAACACACATATATGTGTATATATATATATATATATATATATATATATATATATATATATATATATATATATATATATATATATATATATATATATATATATATATATATATATATATATATATATATATATATATTTTGCTGTTGTTGTTTTTAGCCTGTGTTTGTACACTTACTGCTTTGATGCACCTTTTCCTTCTTTGGCACCTCCTGGTGTTTATTAGAGCTGATGTTACAAGTAGATATCTCTGTTGCGAAATCAATAAAGTCCTATCTTATCTCTAACACATGTTGTGTATAAAAAGTAAAACCTCTTATGTTCTTTGTTTATGACTCCTCTGTTCAGATCTGAACGCTAAAGGCTGTGTCCACCAGGCGTTCGAGATGTATCGCCTCAAGTCTTGTGTGGACTTCAAGCCTTATGAGGGAGAGAGGACTTACATCAAGTTTGAAAAGAGGGGAGGGTATGTCAGGAAAATTATTTTGTCTTTTCAAAACTGTAGAGGAGCAGTTGGGAACTCCCTGACTCAACTTGTTATATATCCTAAGATCACAAATGTCAAAACTACAAGAAATATGAACTTAGCCATGGCCAAGTGCAAGCTGGCCCTTTAAGTAGCCCCTAACCATAACACTACCACCACCATGCCTGACTGTCTGCAATATGTTCTTTTTTAACAAAACATGCTCTGTATAAATAAACTCCATTAAAAAAACAACCCCCCCCCCCCCCCCCCCAAAAAAAAAGAAAAAAAAAAGAAAAGAAAAAAAAACAGAAAAAATGATTTTTCTGCCAGGAACTTTTCTATTTGTTAAAAAAAAACCTTATCTGTTTTTTTTACAAAACTTTTTCCTCTAAATTATTCTCTAAAGTAAATTACTCTAAATTGTTGCCCATTGTCATTGAGCTTTTACATATGCATAGATATACGTACAGATATATATACAGAAGAGCTATATGTGGATATATTTTATCTCTTTTTATTCTTATTTTTTATCTTTATTATATTGTATAGTTGGATGTGTGTACATATCATATAAAACTGTAACTGGAGCGTGTAACAAAAGTAATTTCCCTCCCGGATTATTAAAGTATTTCTGATTCTGATTTTGATGATTGTCGTCAGAACTCTCTTTCCTAAATGGCTCTGATAAAAACGGTCGAAAGATCTTAAAAAAAAATTATGGAAAATTCCTTCAAATAAGTGCAGTACTTTATACTGTGAATTTACGGACATTTCTTACATTGTGTCTTAGCTTTAATACAATTATAGTTAGACTCATACTGCTAAAATATTTGCATTTTAGTCGTTTTGGGTCCATAGCACAGTTTTTGAAAACTCTTGGGGATTACTGGATGCTTTTTGGTAAATACGAGATGAGTTTACAGTTCTCCATTTGGTGATGGCTCTCTCCAGCTTAATGTGAAATTTACTTGATCGAAACCATCAAATGTGACCAAGAAGCAAAAAAAATAAATTTGTATTGCCTTTTCACCCCAGTGTAACACAAACACAAAACTGGCGAATAAACTGTTAAATGTCATCTGTTCTGTAATTTTAAGTCATTCCTCCTCCTGTCAGGTGCTTCTCCTCGGTTGGCGACCAGCAAAGTGGTCAGATCTTGTCTTTAGGAACAGGCTGTGACCACAAGGCTGTGGTGGAGCATGAGCTGCTGCACGCTCTTGGATTTTACCAGGAACAGTCTCGTACAGACAGAGATGACTACGTGGATATTTGGCTGGACCAGGTCACGCCAGGTAACTTTGGAATAAGCACAAATATTAATGACACATTGTGTGGCTGTCTTAAATATAAAATCCTTTGCAGGGTTGGAGCACAACTTCAACAAATACAATGACGACTTCATCACCGATCAAAACACTGCGTACGACTATGAATCTGTCATGCATTACAGACCTTTCTCCTTCAACAAGAATGAATCCATCCCAACCATCACCACCAAAATCCCAGAGTTCTACTTCATCATTGGCCAGTACCGTGACTTTAGCAAGATGGACACCCTCAGGCTCAACCGAATGTATAACTGCTGTAGGTATTCCTATTCCTATTTAGCAGCTGATTAGAAATAAAAATCTGAAGAACTAAAGCTCCATTTACACTACCCTTTGAAACCGATCTGTGCCGAGTTCGGACCGAGCTTGGATCCGTTAACCCTGTCGAACTTAGTTTCTTACGACCGTTTACACATCACGCTAGCACGGCTCCTCTCCTCCTTGTGACGATCTAATCAACATGGCAGCAACTGTAACATTTAGAAAATTTGGTTATAATTGTGATATTTCATTGTTTGTGGAGAGTGAGGAGAAGAAGACAGTCTTTGGTGAATTTACTTGACAGAAGTGGCTATTGGGAAGTGTATACGACAAACGATAGTCTAATCAGGGCTTACAGGCGCAGGAAACGACAGATGTCGAGGTTCATCACACTGCTAAGCAGTGATGGGAGTAAAGGCGTTGAAAGTACGTCACTAACGCTGTTACCTTTTTTAGTAACGAGTAATCTAACTAATTACTTTACTGTAACTATTACGCAGTTAACATTGCCATCACCCCGTTACTGCACATTACTCAGGACGCTCAATTAACCTTTTTCTCATGGTAGGACTCTGCGCACCTTGTCATGAGAGAGGGGTGGATGAGAATGGCTGATGTATAGTGAGATTCCGTCTGTCAGTTGGGTAGGTGTGTGTTTCCGCTGGTGGGTGTTAACGTACAGCACACACAGAGAGATGGAGAGTGAGGAGGATCCAGCAGCAAAACAGCATTTTCCAGATGGAAATACCGGTGTTACGTCGAGGTGCGTTTCCCCATCACATACGGTTTCCTCTGCATCTCTGCACACCTCAGGCGGCACGATTTACCGCGCAAGCAAGGAAAAGTGCTTGCTCGCTAAGAGAGTGTGAACGATGAAATGTCAGTCTATAGGTTGAAATTAGGATAGATAGATAGACAGACAGACAGACAGACAGACAGACAGACAGACAGACAGATGTTGCAGTATCTATAACAACCCAAACACACAGGATTTCAGAATTAGACATCCCCAGTTATTAATTTCACACACTCACCAGATCTGAACGCTCTGTTAAAAAACTGAGTAGAGGTAATGCAGACTTATGATATTTACACCGCATCAGCTACTGTTCCCCCCATGTTAAGAAGAGGGGAGCGCTGTCTGACGGGGTATATAGGCCCATCAGATACAGTTCACCCCCATGTTAAGCAGGGGAAATGTTGTCTGACGGGGTTTATAGGCCCGTCAGATAGCATTCCCCCTGATGTCATTTACGTGGAGTTGCAATAAATGCAAAACTCTCTGCAGGTTCTTGTCTTTGTCGTCCGCTCTATTCCACTGGCTTTTGAAACACACGGCGAGAAGGTGGGGGCCGGGTGGTGAGGGTTACAGGGGCGAGAAACGCAAAAGTAACGCAATAGTTACTTTTACTAGTAGCTAGTTACTTTTATTGTGGAGTAACTCAGTTAATAACTCAGTTACTTTTTGGGAGAAGTAACTAGTAACTATAACTAATTACTTTTTCAAAGTAACGTGCTCAACACTGCTGCTAAGCAGAATCATCACTGGAAATCGAGTGGCAAGGTAGGGAAGCTTATATTTTTATGTCTGAAATTTTATAAATACGGATGCGGACTGTAAGGGGATGACACGGTCTGCTCATGCACACTTTGTTATCTCAGCCAAGCCAGAACAAAACTGCACCGAGCCCTGCTGATGAACTAGTACCAATTTAGCTCAATTCGGTAATGTCTGGTTTGCTCCGGTTCAGTTTTTTGTACCATTTACACTCAACAGTTATCAGTAGTGCTCAGACCAATCTCAGCACGGTTTCAAAAGGGTAGTGGAAATGGGGCTCAAGTGTCTTAGTTGTATCTTGCTTTTTCCCCAGCTGGCCCTCTGACCCTTCTGGATCAGTGTTCGTTTGAGTATGCAAGCATCTGTGGGATGATCCAGTCTTCTACTGACGATGCTGACTGGGTCCATATGCAGAGCAGCACTGGTGACGAGGATCATACGCTTCTGGGAAGGTGCAGAGGTCAGAGTTGAATTTGTTCACTTCTAAAATCCAACAAAGCTGCAATTCAGGCAATCTTAAAAAGTAAAAGTTCATCAACACTGCCCTTTTCCTTTCAGATGCGGGATATTTCATGTACTTCAATACCAGGACTGGAGACCCTTTGCAGTCTGCTTTGCTGGAGTCCCGAACCCTTTACCCCAAAAGAAAGTTCCAGTGTCTGCAGTTCTTCTACAAGATGACTGGAAACTCTAAAGACAGGCTGGTGGTTTGGACCAAGATGGACGACGGCACAGGCACTGTCCGCAAAATGAAGAAAATACAAACTTTTTTTGGTAAGCAGTGGACATCTTTACAGGAGCTAACTAGAGTTCCACCTTCAAACATACTTACTTACTTAATCTGATCCATTTTACATGTGGAGAGAATTTCCCCACATGTAATTTAGTACTTGCCTGAATAAAATGTTTAATATTAAACTTTCCTGGAGAAGCAACACAATTACAGTGCAACTTTTAAGGGGCTACTGCTGTCTTATGGCATGATTTTAGAATATGTAGTTTTAAGCCAATTATGTATTGTTTACACACAGCGAAGTACATCTGAACATGTAATACCCTTTTTCTCAGCTTTCAGTTATGAATAAGCAAAATAAATGATTGGTTAAATAGTAAACTATCTGCAATATTTTGCTTCATTTTTATCAATAGTTTTTTAGACAACCAAAAAAAACCCAAATATCTTTAGACATAAGGTAATTATTAGAGCAGACCTGAATATATAAAACACTGCTGAACCTGATAACATATTCATTTTGCATTTTGATCACTTTAGCAACTTATTTATGTTTTCAGTATGTCTTTTTAGCTAATGAGACAAAAAAACAGTTTTACTCCCTTTTTTTATAATGTCATCCTTCAATGTTCTCTTTCTGGCTTAAGGATAAGAACACAAAAGTGTGCAGTTTTTAAATATATTAACAAACAAAACACAGTGTTCCTTAGATATATCAAACTACATCCAACCATATTTGGTGTCCTTCACAAAATAATGCCCATACTGGAATAATAGAAATCTGCAAGGTAGTACTCTGATCAGATGTGACCAAGATTAACTTTGTGCTGACATGCAAAATGCTGTGTCTGTGAAAACTACCAGGGTGTATCATCCTGAACACATTATGTGTCATATTATGAAGGAAAACTAATCCAAGTAAATGGGAACTTAAATATAGGAGAAACTATTAAAGAATGTAAGAAGGCGGAAAAAGACTTGAGACTATAACCCAGAGGTTTTCCGCAATTTCTTGCTTATAGCAAACAATTATAACCAGGATAAGGTTTGATGGTGTTGTGTAGGTCTAAGTCACAACTTTTATGTGTAAAGCTGATTACCACAATACTGAATAATATCTTTAAACTGACATGCATTACTTTAGTTCTTAAACAATAACGTTTGCTCTCTACCCAGCGGATGGTGAAAAGTCATGGAAGATCGCTCATGTTCCTTTGGAAGTTGGAGTTAAATTCCGCTATGGCTTCCAAGCCTCTGGAGGAGACCCCACTGCTTCCGCTGGAGGTATCTATATCGACGACATCAGCCTGACCGAGACACGCTGCCCAAACGCCGTGTGGACGATCCGTAACTTCTCCAAGATCTTGCAAGAAGCAGACGAAAACACCTTTATTGACAGCCCTCGTTTCTACAACCGCGAAGGCTACGGTTACGGCGTACGCGTCATGCCTTTGTCCAGTTACAGTGATTTCTCTGGGAACTATGTCGGGCTTTACTTCCACCTAGCCAGTGGGGAGAATGACGTTGTGGTGAAGTGGCCAGCTGTAAACCGACAAGCCACCTTAGTGGTGATGGACCAAGACCCAGATATTTTGCAGAGGATGTCCTCTGCCCGCAGTCTCACCACTGATATGAGAACAAGTAAGTTTGTCTTGTTGCCCAGATGGAAAAGACAAAACTCGAATTATACAATATATATTGAAATCGCAGTTTATAGAGTTCATTCATGGAGCTGTTTTACCCACAAAAAAATAAGATGACACATACTTTTATCATGTAGCAACAGGACATTGTTAGGGTTAGGATAGTCACTTTCTTAACCAATGTTTTTTTTTTATCCTGACTACCCCCATGTTACTACAAATTTGTACCCAATTACAGAGTCACCTTTACACATTTAACACTTTCCTTGATGGGTCCTTGGCTGGTCCCCTACAATTCCTTTTTAAACATTAATCTTTGTACTAAAATATTCTTTTTGTCATGATTTTTGGACATTAAGGTCTAAATAGAAGCACCATCTCCTGGTCAGACACTGTATTTCAGTCAAAGGGTGGAGTCAGAGTAAATAAATATGCAAGAAGGGCTCACTCCAGTTGCTGGAAGTTAAAGGGGATTTTGCTGGGAGTTGGAGGGAAGTAGACTGCCATTCGGCTGTATTTGACTGGGAAGTGCCATTTTGAATGGCTGCTACTGTATAAAATATGTTCTTTAGTGACCAAGGACTGAGATGCTATGACCTGTCGTGGAAAAATCCCTTCAACGACTTAAAATTGGAGCTAAGTTTTGTAAAAATTCAAAGTTCTTAAAAGGCAGAAAAGTCTTCAAACAATGATCCAAAAAAATCAGGCAGAAGCAGCTGAAGTCCAGGTCCAATGTGATTTATTGCAAAATACAAAGAATCACACACGAGTTGCCTACCGGCAGGCAACTGAACAAATGATGAAAAATGGCCCTTATTTATACACTTCTTGGGGCTTGTGGACTCCTCCCACAAGCCCCCTCCTTTTTTCATTATTCTAAGTACTTTTTCTTCGGGTAAAACCAATTGTTTTTATCTTACCGGTGGAAAACCCCTTTCAAAGCATATTTTTTATATATTTAATCAACAGTCTTTGTTACAGGTCATGGTGACATTTCTTTGCAAATCATGATGACATATATTGTCATTAAATCAAAAACACATAATTTTCTTAATTATTAATCTTTGAAAACAAAGCTTTCATCCAATGTAACTTATGATTAATCATTTCTTTGAGAACGGTCTTACAGGTCATGATGACATCTGGTGCACTTAAATCAGAAACATATGGAAATTTCAATCAATAATATGTAAAAACTAAGCCTTTCTTCCAATGTGATCTAAGATCATAACATTACTTCAAACCAGGTCAGCATAACCCTGGTGTTCCATGTCTCAGTAAAACATCACCCTTTCTGTGACCAATACTGCACAGTGTGTTTTGAAGATGACAACTCAATTCATCACAATTGGTTTAGCTGAGCTTAGCTGAGCTGTGCAACCTTGATATGACAAATAACTCATTTTTAATGAGTGTGCCTCTTTCACTAAAAAGGCCCATCTGCAGCATTCCCAATCTTGGATTCAACCCAATACCTGCTTTTGACTGGATCCCAATCTTCAAAAGGCCAGGTGCAGAGTCATACACACACTGCTTCTCTATTTCTCCCTTTGGCCTCCATAAATGTATTTATGAAAACAACTCTTTAAACATTTATAAACATTTAATTCTGTTTTATTCTAATTATTGGTGCAGATTAATACACTACAGACCTACAGTCTCAAAGGTGCACTTGATCATGGCAGTAGAATAGTCCTCCTCGTTCATTGTGCTCTTGAGCCATTAAATACTTTAAGGGTTGCAGAGACAGAGTCACAGATGACATGAAAAACCAAACAGTATAGTGGCAGGAATGGGAGAGGCAAGGCAAGATTAAGCTGTAATTCAAGTTCATGTTATTTAAGCTTGGGAATAAATTTTTCTGCTCTGTTATTGTTCTTGTTGCTTCTAGATTCAGCCGGACAGTTGTTCTGGGACAATCCCTCTAAGGTGGGCAGGTACGACCCTTCCTGTGATTGCTACAGAGGTGAATCATGGGGCTGGAGGAACTTCATCAAGTACTTTGACCTCAAGAGACGCAATTACCTGAAGGATGATGACCTCATCATCTTTGCTGATTTTGAAGGTTTATTGCATTTTTCTCTCCATCAGTAAAAGCTTAAAGTCCAACGCCACCATAAAGCTAACAAGATTTGTATCTTCTCTATAGACTTAACATCGCTAATTAAAACAGAAGTCCCGATTGTTTCCCATGAATAAAGTCATACAGGCTTTCATAACAAAGCCAAATGGTAAGTATTTACAAACTTTATTATTATTATTATTATATTTAGTGAGATAAACGCAGATAATAATGTGAAATGTTTCTTTTTGTTATGACAGGATGGTACAGCTGAAATGAGGAAAAACATCTGTGAAGATAACTATATGGAAAGTGTTAGACAACATGTTATTAAACTGTATCATGAAATTTTAATAAAAGGCTAAAAAAAGAATATGTTTTTTTCTGTATAAATAGCTGACATGTTTAGTTAGGTGAATACACCCGGGCGTGCAGGTGGCGCAGTGGTTAGTGCGCATGACCCATGTACGGAGGCCTCAGTCCTCGACGCAGCCAACCTGTGGTCCTTTGCCGCATGTCTCTCCCCTCTCTCCTGTCAGCCTACTGTTGAAAATGAGCCACTATTGCCAAAAAAAAACAAAAACAAAAGGTGAATACCCCAAATAAAGTCCTGTTCAAGGGGTTTAGTGTTTTTCATGGCGGCTTTGAGGAAATGTAACAATAATTGACCAGTCAGAGGTCAGTAAAACTACTTCAAGAAAGAATGGAACCAACACATTTACCCCTGTCTTAAAGTACATTCAAAATCCATTTAGCCAATGCCTTTAATAAATACTTTTGGAAATGTAGCAACAACAGAAATAATAATCCAATCAGCTATACAAGGTATGTATGGAAACTGTTTTCAAAAACTACCATAATTTATTTGGGAATTTATGTTATAGATCAGCAAAGTAGCTCAAAACTGTAAAGTAAACGAAGAACATTTGGAAAGGGTTAGGGTTAGTTTCTAGGGTGAGATTTGGCCAAAAAAGCCTTTGAGCCAAATCTTAGAATATTATGTGTGAAGGCAAAAATTTACCATAAACATATCATTTTCAGGGTGAAACATGGTGTTGGTATCATTATGATGTGGGACTTTTTCAAATTAGAAGGAAAAAGGGGGCAGATGAAATGAATGGATTATGAATCAAACTTAAACCTGGAAGAACGGAGGCTTCTAAAGACTATTTACTCGAGGGAAGGTTCATATTTATATATATCGCCATTCATTAGTGCTGCTTGTGTCATGATTTTTCTAAGGGCTTGGACCCACATGCAGCAAAGCTAAACAGAGAGACACAGTATAAAAGTTCAACAGGTTTTATTGAAGAGTATATGAGTTCGGTGCAGAGTTCCACCGAACTCTGCTCAGCCGGAAAGTTTCCAGAGAAGGAGAGACACGTAGACTCCAGTCTGTGTGTTGGTCTTCCAGAGTTTGATTGATTCGGTGGAGGGCGGAACAGGGTTTACCCAGAACTCGGACGGAGTGGAATGATACAGCTGCTGGTTGCAACTCAGTTTTCCTGTGGTACTTGAAATGGTCGTGGTGAAGATGACTTCCTTACTCAGAGAGTGATCTCAGCTTGGCTAGAGGACAAAAACTCAAAATGCAAAAACTCAGATTAGACTCAGCATAAACAAGGCTTGGCTAGAATACCCCAAACTGGCAAACACTGGCGTCGAAGTAGTGGCAACCAGCAGCTTAAGAACAGTCCGGTGATGAGGCAACAGCTTGCAGGTGTGTGAGGAGGCGAACCAGAGCCAGGCGCCTCCTGGTGGTGGAAGGGAGAAACACAAAAGACAAGACAAACAGACGAACACAAACACTGGGATCCTGACAGCTGACTTCTTTTCTCAGGTGGTCTTCATCCAGTCTGAGCTTTAGCTAGAATAGAAATTTGGGGAAACTTAGTTGTGTCAATGGCAAAACCAACAGGCAAATGAAAGCATAAAGGACAATAAAATGAAAATAAAGAAATAAAGTTAGATTAGACTGCACAGATAAGGAAAACCTTTTATGTACAGAACATAGATATATTATTGTTTCACTGCTGCTGCTATCCTCTGAAACTGCCGCTATACCTTCATAGCAACCTATTGCATTTATTTAAAACTGTGTTTAGGTGTTGCAATTTCTGTACGTAACGAAGATTATAAAAGGAGTAGTGACCTTTAAGTTCACCCTATGAGCTGCTCAAAACACAGTTCATGATAAACAGTGTAATTGTCATGATCAAATGCTCTGTCATATGCAGAGTGAGTCTTACAAAGAAAATCAGCTGTTTTATTTAACCTTTTTTTCTCTTTAATAAGGTGAAAATCCCATTTGGCACAGTTTGGGCACCTTTAAGTAAACTGTGCCAAAATTTTGATGTTTTTAACATTAGATGATCAGGGGATAAAATGAATCTGTCAATGGTTGAAGCTGTTAATGCCTGCCATGTCGGCATCTTGACATATTTAACTGATAACCCCCCAATTGAAAACACGCACCAAGGCCTTTTTCACTTTTTATCAAGTTGTTGCTTGTTTTAGTTTAATCGATCATGTAATGTAAGAGTTTTAAGTTTAAATGTATCTTATCAGATAAGAGTGTTTTTCTTTGCGTTGCCCCCCCCCTTTTTTTTTTTTTAGGTTTTTGGCTATCAAAATGCTTTCATAAGACTCTGTCAGGGTTTTGTGCTCATCTTCATTTCATAACATACAGTTTATTGTTTTATCACCTAAACATGCAGTGTCAGCTGTAGCAGCTCCAGCAAGGACACAAGTAAAATCTGTTACTCATTACAATAACAGCCCTGATTAAAGTTCTTGTTTGGCACTTTTTTGATGGCTGTTTTCCACACTGCAGTCAGACAGAACCATGTCCCTGATCAACATGGGGTCTGGGGGAGATTTAAAGAAAATTTCCCTTCTGATTGGAGTGTTTGTCCTGTTGAAGGTAAGGTGTGATTTCAGTTCTTTCTATGAGGCTGATAAATTTTTTGTTTTGGTTCAGAGTTTTTATTAAGAAGAGCTTGTTTGCTATAGGTGCAGGCTGCTCCACTATTAACCGGTTGGTCCTTTTTAAACTTTATTCTTCATAAAAATTAGACATTTTGGTTCCTATCTTTTTGCTCTAACACTGACTTTATTCTTTAGATGATGAGGCAGATCCTGGTGAATTGAGAGATGACATTCTTGATATTAACAGAGGTATTTCTATTTATAATTCATGCACAGAAGCAGTGTATTAGCTTTAATTATTTATTAATTACTTAAATTTTTATTCGTGATATTCAGGATTAGAACATCTGTTTGAGGGAGACATCGCCGTCAATGTAAGTGCAAAAGATTGCATTAAAAGTTTTCACTGAAAACTCAAATTTTAGCTTTCAAAGTATGGCTTTTGTTGCACAGCCCAAAAGAAATGCCATCACTGATGAGACGAGAAGATGGAAGTTTCCCATACCTTACATCTTGACAGATTCGTTAGGTATACTGAACACATTTAATGCAAATTGCCAGCTGATAATTTTATAAAAAGGTTCTGATTTTCTGTTTCATTTCTCTTTTGACATTTAGAGCTGAATGCTAAGGGTGTGATCCTCCAAGCATTTGAGGAATACCGCTTGAGATCCTGTGTCGACTTTAAACCCTATGAAGGAGAGTCCACATACATATCGTTCGTCAAGCTCTCCGGGTGAGAAACTGAAGCAAGGTTAATGCCTACATTTTTGCACCAATGGTAAACCACAAGCTTTTTATGTTGATTTGGTGCTTCCAACATTAACCATGCAGTTGCTGGTCATACGTCGGAGATGACGGAAAAGGCCAGAACGTGTCCATTGGACAGGGGTGTGACACCAAGGCTGTAGTAGAACATGAGCTTCTCCATGCTTTGGGCTTCTACCATGAGCAGTCTCGTTCAGACCGGGATGATTATGTCCAAATCTGGTGGGATGAGATAGAGGAAGGTGGGTGTCTGTCCTCTCAGCTTTACTACGTTTTGTTTCTTTGTTTTAGCAGAGAAGAAGCTAAGTGTCTTTTCAAACAAAGTTAGCTGAATTTCAGTTTAACTGCTTTTTTAATCCTTTCATTTCATTCACGGGTTCTAGAGTTGCATGAGGTATTCATTTATAACCAATGGCAATAATTATGCACGTAGCCAACAACATCATGGTGTGCCTGTTCACATTGTCTCCCCTTTTGGTTTGCATGCAAATATTTGTCAACTAGCCTAAATAACATTAATAGTTTGGGTGCATATTAGGATAATGATCATTGCATTTCTCTATATTAACAGATTCAAATCAGTGTTATTAATGATAGTACCTGTTGCTGTGGTATCTGTAGCCATGACTGTTAGGATACTGCAGCTAACTAGGGCTTATCTTGCTTTTTTCTTTTCCTACCAGTGACTTTTTTATTTGGACGCTGATATTGAAACGTTTTAATTAGCAAGATGTAACTTAATACTGCTTAACAATGCAGTGGTAAAAATTTGTGTGGATTAGGTCACTTCAAAAATTTTTAAGTCTCCAAACTGCATTCTTGAGGCCCGGTGCACATTACAGCAATCCATCACAAAAGGACAATTTTTCAACGTCTGCACAAAACACTATTCAAAACTTTAAAAATGTGTTAATGTCTCTGTCACTCCATTAGTTGGCAGTGTGTTCTTGGAAACACAACAAGATGCACATGCTTACCAACACTCCCTGCTCAATAAAAAGTCAGATAACATTTTTCTAGTCTATATTAGAGTAGAGACTGGGATTTTTTATAATGTTTTCAGATAAAAAAAATGTGCTGCTGTGGTGTACAAAAAGTGTGTAAACACAAACTGACTTTCTTTTTTAACAGAAACGTTAAGCTGCTAGAGCTTTCCCATAGCATATAAATAGTGTTAGTTTAAATGCAACATTTCAGAAGATTAGTGGTAAAACATTTATACTTGTATGTTACGCACCTCGATCCCGCTTTTTTCAGAATGACATTGCTAAAAGGCAAAAAAAAAAAAAAAAAAAGTAAAATGCAGCTTATGGCATTATTTCAAACATAGCTTAGAATCTTACAATACCTGTTCTGCTGTGTTTCAAAACTATATTTAGGTATACACTTCCATTGCAAACTAGGTGGTCTGGCTTCCAATGGAACTTTAGTCTATTTTTCAACTTTATCTGCTGATCTTTTATAAACATTCCTCCACGTTGGTGATACTGTAACTCTGTCCCGACAGGGAAGGAGCACAATTTCAACAAATATGATGATGACTTCATCACTGATCTGAACACCCCATACGACTATGAATCCATCATGCACTACAGGCCGTTTTCCTTTAACAAGAATGAAAGTGTCCCCACAATTACAACCTCCATACCATACTTCAATGATGTCATTGGTCAGCGGCTGGACTTCAGTGAAGTAGACATCACCAGGCTGAACCGCATGTATGACTGTGGTGGGTATTCCTACTAGATGCCGTATTAAAGATATGCTGATGTTTATTGTTCGTCAAAGATCTGACCCAGTTTTTCACAATGCTTGGATTCTCTCTGTTGTTATATCTGTGTAATTTGAAGATGCAAAGACACCACAGAAATATTTATAGATTGGAGAACAAATGTTTGATAATCTAAAATGTTCATTTAGAATAAATGTCCTTTTGTTATATAAATTACCAATTTTTTTTATTTCTGCTTTTTAATATCTAGCGATTGACTGTAATTTCTTTTCTAAATCCTTCCTTGTAAAGGGAATACACTGTTGCCATTCTGTTTCAAAACTTACCAGTCTTTTTGATATATTTGGTAAATATATAATGTTCTAAATATCATAAAATAAAATGAAAACCTACATAGAAAAAAATATGATAGACGATGCAACCCATTTTATACACCTGCATCTTATTTTATTCCTCTTAACCCTTGCCTGACCATCTTGGGCTAATAGTTTAAGGGTCTATCCACTGTTCCTGAGGTTCTTCAAGATATAGATAAAAAAAAATCAGAATCATTTATAAAATAGGTAATCTCGTGTTCAGGATGCTGAGGGGAGAAAACTAGTGCTGACAGAGGCTGCAAAGTTTTGAAACTTGGATAACATTGCCTGCTGATGGTGGTTAAAGGCCATTGGTAGTGCCTGCATATGTCAGTGTGCCCTGGGGCAGCTGTGGCTACAATGTAGCTCACCACCATCAGTGTGTTAATGTGTGTGTGAACGGGGGAATCACTGAATGTACTGTAAAGTGCTTTGGACTCTCCTGATTATTGGTACAGACCAATTGTTCTTATCAACAGGTCCGTTCTACGGCAGCTGACGGGTATTTGTTGGACGCGGGTCAATGTAAAATGGGTTGTATCAGTTTGTGCTTGTTTAGTCATATCAGCCTCTCAAAGCACTTTGTTCTAGAGCAGGGGTTCCCAAAGTGGGGAGGGGATCTCTGAGGTATATGTGTCACTAAAATATATAATGAAATAAGTAAATGTGAATGTCCCTTAAAAATTAATAAATGTACCATGAAATAAGCAGATTTAACATTTAATTAATTATGTATAATCAATCATATTATCAATATTATAATTAATTTACCATTAGACTATTTAAATGCTATTAAATACTTAAAACACATTTTAAATTATGAATTAAATAATAAATTGCATTTAAAAAACAGAGTAAAAAATATATAATTGCTTAACTTTATATTTATAAATATATATAGATTGAAGTAATTGTATGTATTTTTATTGGGTTCCAACCTTAATAAGATTGTATTTTGTTTTATATCAATCATGTTTCAGCTGAATCACATACTCTCTTGGATCAGTGCTCCTTTGAGCTCATAAACATCTGTGGAATGATCCAGAATGAGGATGACAACGCAGACTGGGTCCAGACGCTGAGCAGTCCAAGTGATGAAGATCATACCCTGGTGGGACGCTGTAGAGGTGCTACACAGGTTTTATAATCATAAAAACATATAAACTGCATATTAAAACTAAGAAAAAAACACATAAAATACAATTTTCACTTGATAAGGAATAATCTATTTCAGATTCAGGCTACTTTATGAAGTTTGATGCATCTTCCGGTGCAGCAGGCAACACTGCCCTGCTGGAGTCCCGTATCCTCTATCCAAAGAGAAAAGAACAGTGTCTCCAGTTTTTCTACAAGATGACCGGGGCAGCTGGGGACAAACTGTTGGTATGGGTCAGAAGTGATGATGGGACAGGGGCTGTGAACACCTTAACAAAAATCCACACCATTACAGGTATACCACACTTGAGTCCTGAGCTCGGTCAAATCAGTGTGTGAGTGTGTGTGTGACTGGGTGAGTGACTGAATGTAGTGTAAAGCGCTTTGGTCAAGTCTCCTGACTTTAAAAAGTGCTGTATAAGTACAGGCCATTTACCATTTACCAATTAGGAAGGTCAATGACAAATAACTGAGTTTAGAATATGCCTGGAAAAACTAACCATTACTTCAATAACTTGTTTCTCAGGTGAAGGTGATGATGCCTGGAAAGTAGCTTATGTGAATCTTAAGATGACCCATAAGTTCCGTTACATCTTCCAAGGAACCAGAGGATCAACAAGCTCCACAGGCTCCATCTTAATCGATGACATCACTCTCACTGAGACTGTCTGTCCCAGTCTTGTTTGGCAAATCCCCAACTTTTCTAATGTTCTTGCTACGACACCCCTTGGCACTGCTGTAAAAAGCAAATGTGTTTATAACTCTGAGGGCTACTCTTTTGGAGTCAGTGTTTACCCTAATGGAAGACATAGTTCATACCCAGACTATGTTGGTGTTTGCGTGCATCTCTGCAGTGGAGAAAATGATGGAGTGATGCAATGGCCTGCTGAAAACAGGCAGGCCACAGTTGTAGCTCTAGACCAGGACCCAGATGTTACTCTGAGGATGTCGTCTACAAGAAGCTTCACTACAGGTAGGCAGAGGATTGACAATTTTATGGTACAACTTCAACTGCTAGATTGGCTTATGCGATAGGTCCATGAGATTTGTTGATTTAATTACAGATAAAACAAAAAAGTGGAATATGATATGACAATCTGGATTCATGCTATTTATAGACGGTAACTAAAAATCATAAAAGTTTCCAAGCTGAAAGAAACTTAATTAAATCAGTAAAAACTCAAATTACTGAGATTACTTTGTCCATTTGGTTTTGTTCCATGTTTAAACAAACAAACAGACAAATAAATAAATAAATAACTGCATAATGATTAAGGATAACATTGTTAGCTAATATTTTCATAAGTGCCATTAACTGGTCTCAGAGTTAAGCAGTTCAGCTAACTAACCAGCAGGTTCTAGCTAGGAATAGCGTTTTTTCTAAACAAAAACAAGGTTTTGTTGGGCTACTGTATAAAACCTCGAACTCAACGCTATTCCTGACATTTTGAATTGAAAAAGCTTCCTGGATGGGAAGCGTCTTCAAAGTTGGAAACAAAGTCCAGTGGATTGTTTTCATACATTTTTTTTTTTTTTGGAATACCCACAAAGTTCTAAAGGGATTATTACATCATATACTTGTGTATAGGAGACTTTTAGATGTTTGAAAAAACTTAATACTGGACATTTAAATTTGTATCCATGCATGGCTAATTTAGGAAAAAAACACCAATGCTGAAGTAGCTAGAACCTGCTGGTTAGTTAGCTGAACTGCTTAACTCTGAGACCAGTTAATGGCACTTATGAAAATATTAGCTAACAATGTTATCCTTAATAATGATGCAGTTATTTATTTATTATTTATTTTGTTCCTTTATTGGATGAAAGAATTGTATTATAGCATAGTTAAATGCTAAAAAAGCAGATTTTGCAGGATTATAGACCCTTTCATCTCTTGCTCCAATCCATTGGCCTACAGTATTCAACCACAAGTTTTACACAGGCTACCTAATTATCACTAACTTAAGACACATATCTATGAAACAACTCATACAAGCATGGTATTAGGCTGTGTGACATCAAACGTGGCAAAGGAGAATAGCTAAACACTTTGTGAACTGAACTAAGTGCAATTCCTTTGAAAATGTTAAGGTAGGATTTATTACCGAAATAATTTTGTTAATTTTTTTTCAGACTTAATTACTATAAAGTAGACTATTATTCTTGATTAAACTGTGATCATAGAAGTTAACTTCGACCATGTTTAGGTGTTGATCTTGAAAACAATTTCAATGTTCACAAACATCAATCTTTTTCAATTAGGACCTTTTCTAAGGTTGTAACCTGCATCTGTTGCTAAGCAAAAATTGCAGAAAAAATAATAAACACTCAGGAAAAGAATCTTTTTTGTCATTTTAATGTTTAAATAACTGACCAAATGCCTCGATATGCATAACATTCAGGGAAAGAGATGATCAACTACATCCATTACCATGGGCTCTATTTTAAACTACTGTGCAGCCCTATGCTAATTAACAGAAACTGCATGGTTGTTTGTTGAATTACAAGTTCAAGAACTGCTAAGAAATTTTGGGCTTCAAAATCATATCTCTTAGCTATTGGCCTCTGATTTGCAACCTTCACAGTAAAATATATCTTTTATGTCTGGTAAAATGGATACGATATAATATACTTTTGACTTCACAAAACCAAAATAAAATAATAGATACATTACCAGATCATCAAAAAAAAAATTTAAATGAGTCACACTGCTTGTTCAAGAGACTTCAGCTAAAAAAGAAAAATCCTATTCTCTGACTTATACTGGTTTGCTTTTATATTCCACAGCTCTGTAATGCCTTTTTGATGGAAATTTAAGTTCAAAAGGTTTATCAGTTGTTATGGCAATAATTTCACTTCTTGGCCATCGTCACCTTCTTCAAAGGAATTTCTGGACAGATATGACTAAACTATGAGGGTTTCTGTGCAATCCAAGCTTGATTTCTGTCTTTACCAATTTTCACCTTAGATAATAATACCAGATTTGGCAAGCCGACTGCTGCGTCTGGAGCAGTTTGGGACGAGAGTTGCCAGTGCTTCCGAAGTGTGGACTATGGATGGAGCACATTTATTTCTCACAGCCACCTCCAGCGGAGGAACTTTCTCAAGAATGATGATCTTATTATAACTGCTGACTTCAATGGTAATGAGTTAAAACCACACATTCCAAGGTGTATATGTTTTGAACATAAAATCTTAAACCTACTTTTAACTCTCACATCTCCAGATTTGACCCACCTGATTAAGACTGAGGTACCGGTAGAACTTTCGTCTCAAACCAAAGATCTTTCAGATCCAGAGCAAGGGGAAGACATGAGACAGAAACCCTCAAAGCAGAGCGAGGCAGCTATGGTTTAAACTAAGGCATGTGTGCGGAGGCTGCTGGAAAAGCATTGTTGAGGTTTGTGTGTTTTCTACTTGGAAAAATATAAATATCAGACTGTGATTGGTATTTGTATCAAGTATTATTTAAACTAATACCCTACATAGAAGTTTTTTTTTATCATTTTATTGAGGCTTAGGAGAAAAAAAGAGAATAAATAACAGGTATTCTGCTGCTGCAGTCAATACCAGTTTATATTTTATTTCAAATAGAGCATCTATTACACTATGATACAAATATTTTAGCTTGAAACTTTAGATAACCTTCGGAATTCCTTGAAAATAAGCCCAAAACAGAGATCAGGCTAGAACCCTGTGATTCAGAGATCAAACAAGATGCTTTCAGGTGGAAGACCTGAAGAGATTCAGATCTTACAAGGAGTCCTGGTTGGGTGACCTTAGTATTTGATGAAGCACCAGAGGATATTTATGAGGATGCAGGAACTTAAATATTAGAATCTGGTTAGTATGCCATTTAGGCCATAGTGGCATTATATCAAATATTTTTTAATAATGAGAATAAAGACATTTTAATTGTGACAGTAGACAGACAGCAAGTCCACCGTCCTTACTTTTTACTTGTGGACAGACCATTAAGAATTGAATCAGAGGATCAGGGAAAATTGGCAGAAAACACATGATGCACCAGTGGTCCCATATCCAGTATGTCAGTGATCTCCAACCAAGGTCCTCCAGAGCTACTCTCCTGCAGCTTTTAGCAGTATCCCTGCTTAACCCTTTAAAGCCTAGACCAATAAGTAATTGTTTTAGAGTTGTCATTGAACTTCCTGACAAATGAGGCTCACATTAATTTTAAAACATTGGGCATATCTGTATGATATTTAATGTGTTTTTTTTTTCACTACACATGTCTGATTGTGTGAATCGGGGTTTTCGAGAACAAAAATATTTAACTAATGATGTGGAGGTCTCAACAGCTCATGTATCAAATATGATACACTTGGCTTTCAGCTCACCATGATCTGAGGGTAAGAGCAAGACTGGATCTAAAAGGCAACACTGGCTTTTTAAGAACCAGCATTATATAAGCCACCTTAATTGGATAAAAGAAATGGTATTCTGTCTATACCTTTTTTGTCTACATAATTATTTTACTGCGTCATAGAAACAGCGCCTTTTTGTTTCTCTGTGCCACAACTATTTGTTTGTTGCTCTTGCCAACCGTGTTACACAAGGCTGTATGCAAAGCTGTTCTAATTTCCATAGAGTGCACTTATTTGGTCTCTGCATTTCAAGGAGGGAAACCAGAAGGGGAACAAAGATGAACAAAAACTCAGATGCCTTATCTCTTTTTCAGGTGTTCACCATCTACACCGCTGTGATTTATCCTCCTATCTCTAATGTGGTGTAGCAGAAGCAGTATTTCTAATGCCGTCTATTGGAAGACCTCACACCAACCCATTTTAGAGGATTTACAAGTTTTCCTTCCTTATTCAAAAGATAAAAGTGGACCTATATTGGAATATCCTTTAAGAAATACACTTTGTTTTTTTTCTTCCAATTATATTGTAAAATAACTGCATGCCACCATTTTAACACAATAAAAGTGTATGACAGAGCTTTCATTTCTAAATTAATCTTTATTCCACTACAATGTCTAATAAATACAGACATATACAAGCACTGTATACAGCTTACATTTCATCTCAAACTATGTAAGTTAACATTTTTATAATTAAAGGATCACAAACAGAAATGATTTGATAAATGATGAATTGTTCTATATACAGTGACTTGGAACAGAAAGTAAAGCTGCTTAGTTGCTGTTTGTATTTTAAATCCTCCACTTACAGCTAAATAATCATGTTTTGCTATTTGATTTATTTTTCAAAAAATATAATAAGGAAAATCTATATATATCTGTCCTACCCTTGACAATGTTGGTGATTTATGTATGACAATGACAAAAATAGAATGTATGTCTACCATATATTTTTGTAAATTCAATCACCTCACTGCTACTCAAACGTTAGTCTTCTACTTGATAAACTTTCGATTATATTTAATGTTTTTGTTAGATCAATCAGCTACACATATGTATCAGTCCGAGGACCAAAAGCAGAATGCAAACTTCTTGCCTCCTGGGATGCCAGGGAAGCTTCAGACATCAGCGCTGCTCTCTCTGCCTCCACAGTCTGTAACACACAGATTAAAGCATTTAGTGGGAATACTGAAGAGTTAACCTTTAAAAGCTCAAAGGTTTCATTTTGTTGCAACAGAATGGAAATCATTAACTGAGTTCTTTAATTAGATAAGTGCGTAATGCCTTTGTTCCCAAGGATATGGTAAGAATACGGACCGCTATGTGATTCTAAGGCAGGGGTCAGAAAATTGTGGCTCCACTGTTTTTTTTTTCCTTTATGGCTTTGCAGTAAATTTCCAGAACTACAGTCAGTAAAAGTAGTAATCTATTTTCTATTTTCTTCTCATTAGGTTAAGAATTTTTTTTTTTTGTTCATATAACTGTCCAAACTAATCAACATCTTACAGAAATTAATTTATTCATCCTCTTTTTGCAAAAGTTGAATTCAATTCAGTTTATTTATATAGCGCCAATTCACAACACATGTCATCTCAAGGCACTTTACAGTTCAACCAGATCATTCAGTCAGATTGATTCAAAGTTTTCTATCTAAGGAAAACCAGTTGATTGCATCGACTCATTGACTCAAATACAATCCCTCACACTAAGCATGCTTGTAGCGGCAGTGGAGAGGAAAAACTCCCTTTTAACAGAAGGAAAACCTCCAGCAGAACCAGGCTCAGTGTGAGCGGCCATCTGCTGAGGCTGACTGGGGTTCAAGGAGACAGAAGCAGAGATACAAAAAGCAGCTGTAAGAGGCGCACCCATCCAGGAAACACACAGCCAGGCAGACGAGCTCCGAACCAACTCCCATGTCAGAGGATGAAGTTTAATTTTTCCATTATTTTTAAGCCTTAAAATTAAAATAAAATTCAGGTTTTACCTATTGTAGATGTTTGTAGTTAATCATAAGTTTTAATGTTTCAAAGGCAATTTCACATTAAGGCTCTTTGGTTGGTACAGGTTGCATAATTATGTTTTAAATGGTTTTTAAATTTATGTAAAACATGACATGGTCAAGTAATTCCTACTTGATAACTCAAAATATTAACTCCAATATTATTTTGTTTCATTAAACTAGTGCTATTTTCCCTAAAAAGGCTTTCAAATTGAATATGTGTTACAGAAGTTCTATTATAAGTTAAGTTTTTGATAATTAGCAAAAGTAGGAGCCCAGCACACTGCATCTCAATGGAAGTTAATAGGACATTCATAACTGATCGTAGAAGAAATGGTGACTCAGTGTGACTCTTTAGGTCCAGTTATTGGAGTAAGCTAATTCAATGTTGCCCACTCTCTGAAGTTGAATCATTGACCAACTGATGGACGTTCAGGCACTGTTCCTCCTTCTGCATGCAGTAGATCCGACACAAACCAGACAAGCAAGTTAGCAATGTAGTAGTTTGCATTACTTTTGCAATTATAGCCACAGTATTTCCTTAACCAAAGAACACCCATGTTCCACAGAGACTATAATATGGTCCCTCTTATAGAACTGGATAATGCAAATCAAGTTCTCTGGTAAATAGCTGTTTATGACACAGACAAAAAATACTCATCTAGTTTGTGCATAAACCTATGACATACTAGAAGTTTGAGATTTTAAAATTTAATTATCCATTTTCTAAACCTGTAATTGCAATGAAATGCAGTTGTGTGATAATATGTACTAGGAAGATGTAATTTGGAATTATTTAGCTTTGATTAGGAGTCACGATCAAAATAACAGGACAATAAACATTGAGCGTTACACATTTTTTAAAGGAAGAAAAAACAACTGATGTGGTAGAACAAAGTCATTCCCGATGAGAATATAGTATTAATATTTTGATCATAGATATAAAAGGACAAAATTAGGGGTATGGGAAAAAAAAAATCGATTTTACGATATATCATGTTTTTTTGGATCCCAATATAATATCGATCATTTAGCTTCTAATATCGATTTAAAAAATGAATTTTTTCCTTAAATCAATGGTGGGGTAATGCACTACTTCACCGCAACAAAGCCCAAACAACATGGCTACAAAAATAACTGAATGATCAGTATCTTGTAATGAGTATACTGGACTTGTTTTTTTATATCTACATCTCACCCAGAGTCCCTACAATATGGTGTCATTAAAATAAATTCTGTAAAGCTGTGTTGGGTCCATAATGTGGGGTAAGCTAGTCTAGGCAGCTTGATTTAGTCCAAGATAAAAGCAATATCCCCAGAAACCTGTACAGAAAGTACAAGGAAATTGTTGTTTTGTCTCCATAATGAACCCATGACAGCTAGCTAAGAATTTCCTAACTTACTCTCTTTTGGACTCATTGTTACCAATTCTTCTGTAAAGGAACATTTTCCCTTAACATTTACATTTAGCAACATCACTTTTCATGTCTTAGTCAACAGAAGAACATGTATGTCCCTGGAAATCTTACCTTCATCACTTGTCTTTTGTGTAGGTTGTAGCTGAACTATTGGTAAATTTCTTGATGCTATCAGTGTCCCGCCCAGTTTTTGCCTAAAAAAGGATGCAAAAGCAACATTTATTTTTCTGGGAGTTTCTTTCATTTTATGGTTCAGTGTCTAAGCTAAAGGACTTACCATTACAATCTTAACAAGTTCCTGCCTGACCTGGAGATAAAAAAACACAAAATCAACCTCTTTCCATACTGGCCACATGGTAAAACTTTATTTCATATAATGTATTTGTTGTCTCCTCTAACGCTTTATAAGGATTCTCTAAATGCACAAAATACAGTAGTAGTATGTAGCATGTGTTAAAAAGACAAAATACAAAGTATGTAGTATGTGTTAAAAAGACAAGCATACCTTCTGCTCAGCCAGACCTGTTAGCAGAATGAAAAGGCCCTGCATGAGAAAACAAAGGTTCATGAGGCTTTAAATTACAAGCAATAAAAAAGACCTATTATGGTATTGTTGCTTTCCACCAAGGCAATCTAGTGTTAGTCACAGATTTAAGCTTAGGGACCACTGATGGACATTCATTTTCAGAAAATGATGACATGTTCCACTCTTAATAGACCTTTTGTAATCACAGAATTAGCTCTCTCCCTTATTTTCCTTCCTAAAACGTCAAAACTTTCCGTCTAGAACCAGGGTCTAAATTTAGTTGGTTTAATCACTGCTTCGTTACTGATACTCTAAAACCCAGCTTCAATTTGAACTCAAACAAATCTCCCACTGGGAGAAAAAGGTTCAACAACCTTGCTGACTCCATGTGCACATTCTTTATCTGTAACACAGTTAAATAACCTTTTAAAATGAAGCCTTTCCCTTTAATGTTAGGGGCTTTCATCATGTCTCATCTTGACTTTATAATCTTTGCCCCATCTAACTTGCAAAAGTTCTCCAAAACTACCAGGTTATGAAGACATCTGACCAACAGCCCTCTGTGTGTGAGTCTACAGAGTTCCTATCATATTTTGGTCAGGCATTTCAAAACATCAGTTTTGAGTATTTTATTGTAAATTCAGATGAAAATTAAAGGAGGAAATCCTCCAGCTATCTAGAACAGAAGGCTCTGGGCCTATGCTGACAACAAAACTTGGTTTATGATCTCATCTACCTTTTTTTGGATGTGTACAGAGCAATGTGGTGCCATATTACGCCTTTGAATTTGTGGTTCCACTTTGGTTCCTGCTATACCCAAACAGATTTTATCATAAGGTTTATGTAGATTTTAAAAAGGCTGACATGGTGTAATTGCAATAAAATCTGTTCAATAACTTTACTTGTCAGTCGAGACATGTGGAAATTACAGCAGATTATTGTCCCACGGTTGCATGGCTTTCGGTGTTGCTATTTGCTGCTTTGCAGCTCATCTTTCTACTGACTGATAAAAATCATTTTAAGGTTGTTTTGATCTTCGATGACTATTAATAAAGCCTAAAATTATATATATGATAAAATAAAGAAAATAATAACAACAAAGGATGTAGTGGTTTAAGGATGCAAAGCCTTTTATTTCAGCTGGGATGCAAAATATTTAATAATTATTAATTAATGTCCCTTTTATCCAACTTACTGAAACACCTGAATTCTCACCTGGGAAGTTTGCACTTATGAGAGCAACTGAATACTGAGTTCATGCAAAAGCTTTTTTCAAGATGTTGCTTTTGGGCTCTTAATAATTTCAGTAGCTCAATGTTTGCTGATTTTATTTATTTACCTTCAGGTAGCATCAACATGGCTGCCATTTTATAGATTTACTAAAACAGTCCTTTGTTAGAGATGAGCTAATATTTCAAGATATGTCTTTAATGGTTTTAGATAGCAAGGACTGGCTGCAAGTTCTGATTTATGGTGTATTTTTATTTAATTGACAAAATGTAAACTTTTTAAGAATCCAGACCAGAGTACATTTATATGCACTTAAGGAATAAATGCTCCTCATTGATAATAAAGATAGTTCATATCTTAATTGGTGTATGTCTACTGTTGACTTTAAATTTCCTTTTGAATTGGCATTGCTAGTCTTTGGGAATCAATTTGGGTTTTAGGTTTCAGTTAGTATCTTTATGACCTAGAAGCCCCTTTCACATCATAAATCTGTAATAAATACACATGCAGTAAACGGCCATTACCCATCACTTTCGTATCTCTATTGAGAATAAGCCCAGGTCAGCGCCGTTGTGACAGTCCAACTCATTATGATCTAAGCAGCTTAATGTGATAATTATGACTAAATTACCTGGAAAGAATTGAGGATGGTGAAAATGTAGTTTACAGGCGTATGCAGGGGGCTGTCATATTCCAGGATGAGGAAAACAAAGCCAAAAATCCATGTGACCCCAAAGACAGGAGTTAGAAAGACCACCACTTTAAGAATGCTCTTGGCCGTGTCCTTGTCATCTGCTTTGCTGCTGTCTGGAACTGAAGTCTTCACCAAGGTGACAATGACAACCACCATGGAGAAGAGATTTGACAAAACAATGGTGCCTACAGGAAGAAGAAATGCATGAATGGAGCCTTCTAACAGTCGATCATACCTTAGCCAACAGCTCTCTTTATCAAAGTAATCCTGCTCAGTGTATCTGTAATACACATAGCTTGATCCCACAAGTGCCATTGGAAGAACATAGCCTACAATGCTGGAGAGGTACATGAAGACTCTTTTCCTGACCGGACTGAAAACAAAGATGAGCTGGTGGACCAGCATCACACTCAGACACAGCATCCAGCAGAACATGGCTAGATAAAACATGTGTTTGCAGACGGTTAAACCGAAGCACGCGAATTCAGAGAGGCTATCGGGCTCAATGGAAGCCAAGAAGCTGCAATCAGCAAGCAAGCGAAAGACGGCAATATTGACCACTGCTGTGTGACGGAAATGCGACAGGTTTGACTTTGTCACGGCCGACCAAACCAGGGACTCAACAAAAAGGAATATTAGCAGGGAAAAAATGGATACACCTAGGCCGATATATGTGATCATTTCAAGACTTTCAGAGGACACGTTGGCGCTCTTGGCCATAAGGACAGAAAAGGCAGTAAGATGGTTGCATATGCAAAGTGTTTGGTTGTCATCTGTGACGTTTGCAACACAGCCTTCACTAGACCAGTCTTTCGCATCATTGTCCCAGAAAACACATAACCGTTCTGTGGCAGATGGTTGCTCATCAGGAAAGAATATTTGGATATTTATATCTGAATCATTGCTGTCCACAAGGGTGGCTGAAAGCACAAGGCTGCTGTGGTTTTTTCCGTGGAATTTTTTGCTTTTCAATTTATCCATCAGATTCTTCACCGCCATGGTCTTCACTGTTCCATTGGTCTTGTTCATATTCACACCAACGCCAAAAATAGATATGCTGCAGTCATCCCTTGAGCAGAATCTGAGCTCCAGGTTTGAACTGTTTAATCCCTCACTGTTGTTGACCTTGATTTCCTTGACCAAACCCTCCACATTAGTTAGGTACTGAGAGGACATCTCAAGAATATTTTTTTCAGGTAGCTTATCCCAGGAAGCATTCACCATATTGCTTGCTGCTTCAACCACGTCCTGGAAAGCAGTTTGGAAAACAACAAAAGAAAGAGTATGATCACATGTTGAGTTATATTTATTATATTTTACTATAGCATAAAAATTAACTGTGCTTTAATTCAGTGACAATTAGATATGACAGAAATATATCTCTACAGTCTCTACATATCTAAGATGATTTTATCACACTGTCATAAATCTAAGTCATTTTTTCTTAAAATAAGTGTATTTTTTCTTGAATTGAGTAGGAAAGTGAGACACTTTGCCAATTGAACAAGACAGTTTACATTTAAGATAATAAAAAAAAACAATAACATTGTCTCATTTCAATTGCATATTATCTAATTATCTTATTTTAAGAGTAAAAAACACTGATTATTTACCTGCTCAAAATGAGGGTAAATACACTTATTTAAGAAGTGTTGACTTATTTCTAGATTGTTTTTGCAGTGGTCGTGATCGTGATGCAGTTTGCATCTATTTTAGACATATCAGATATAAATCAAACATTTTAATGTATGCATTTCAGGATAAGTACCAATTTTGTCATTTCTATTAAAATATTTATACAATTTAAGGAACAAAAATAGTTTTGGTTAAATGCTTTCAACAATGATTAAATTCCTTCCACAGTATTTAATTGTATTAATCAACGAACAAAGCCTGATGGCCTTTAACTTCCAAATACATGGGTTTCAAAAGTTTCAAATTGTGTAGTGGAACACAAAAACTAAATCTACTTACATTCAACATGTCTTCTCCCAGTTCAATGTTTTTCGATGCATCTTTCATGACCCCAAAGATGTTGATGGAAGCACCAATGTCAGCTAAATCATCAACAGAACTACCAGAGCTAGCTGAAGAAGAGGTGTTCTTAATCCCTTCAAATATGGATTCAGCCACCTCTGGAGTAGCTCCGAGTCCATTCCGAAAGTTCTGCACAAAAAAAATAGAAATAAAGAGGCAAAATATGTGCAAAAAGTGCAACTGCGTGAAAAAACAAAAACAAAACACATCCTCCAACATTATGATGAAGTACCCTTGTTTTATAAATAATTCTCACTAGTGCTGAACAGCGGGAAATAATTGGATTTTAATTGTTATATGCGTCAGCTAACACAGCATAAATCCATGCAAAGCATCTGAAAAATCTCTTTGATTAAATTGTTTCCTGCAAGATTATAGCCAAACTCACTTCAGCTGCATTTGATACTTTTCCAAGTTCCTCACTGATACACTGGGATATAACACCCTCCCACTCTGCGTTTTTATTACAGGTACGGCTCCTAAATCCTATCCGGCCTGCTGGACATTTTGGATTTTGCACTATTGTCTCAGGGGGAGTTTTAGGCCATTCCACTCCATCTTCAGTTAACAAGTTGCATGATTTCTGGCCTGGAGGGAAAACAATTAAGAAGATGTGAGAATAGGAGGAATATTTAAAAACAAATATCTGGAAACGTTGGCAAGGAAATATTTTAAAGCTACACAGTTCTAAATGTAATAATACTACATGGCAACATTTTCAACAATTTTAAACAAATGAAATATGGAAAACCGTATTCCTTACCGTGCAATATTGTGATATTAACTTGTTTTTCTTTGAATTGTCTCTCTAAGTTTTGAAACCTGACTTTCACAACATGGATTTTTTTTGTTTCATCTTTACACAGGATAGTAGCAACGTACTCATATTTGGATTGGCTTGAATCTGTAAAGTAAAGATAGATTAACATGTTATGTGATTTTACGCCCATAATTAAGTTGGTTTTTTGTTAAGAAAGTAAAAAAAAAAAAGTATCTGTTGTACTTGTTTTTTTTACAGATGTTTTTCCATTTTCCTCCCATATCAAATCATATATTTCTTCGGTTTTTGGAATCATTGCTGTTACATTGACTTCTTTAGGAGTCTCTGGATTTTCTGAGCAGTCTGCAATGAGTGGATTGTATGTCATGGTGATTTCATCCGGCAGAAGAACCACATCCAGGGGAGTGCTGGCAGTATGTCTGATTGTCCCAATGGTAAATATACACATATATGTACCTGTTGGGACACAAAGGAAAATTCTAACTTTGTTCTTTTGAACTCCCAAAGAAATCTGCTAACTGTAGATATGTCTAAAGCAAAATTCTGATCAAATTAATTGTAATAAAAAACTTTTAAATAAAAACTATAAGTCGATGATAATTGAAATAAACTATACTTTTTCTGTCTCATATCTAAATGTACACTGCAAAAACAATCTAGAAATAAGTAGAAATGTCTTAAATTAAGGGTGTTTACTTAATTTAAGTAGGTAAATAAGATGATCTGCCAATGGATTAAGTATTTTTGATCTTAGAATAAGATTATTAGATAATATGCACTTGAAATAAGGCAATGCAATTGTTTGTTTCTTATTTTAAGTGTAAATTGTCTTGTTCTATTGGCAAGATGTCTCTTTTACCTCCTCAATTCAAGAACAAACTTGCACTTTGCATTACCTTTGTACTGAATTGTGCTATACAAATAAATTTGCCTTGCCTTGCCTATTTTAAGAAAAAATGACTTATCTAGATTTCAATTTTTTTCCCCGTGTACTGTTAGTACTTTACTGACATGGATAAGGTAAAACATGCCTTTTTTTATCTTATCCACAGGATAAGATGAAAAAGGCATACAGTATTATAGCCACTTGCAGCTATTATAGCTGCAAGTGGGAGGAGGGGGTCATCACAATAAACCCTATATATATTAGTGTTGCACCGATACCAGTATTGGGCGGGGCGACGATCCAGCACTAAAATGGTGGTATCAGCGAGTACCAGCTAATAGGGCACCGATGCCATTTTGAGAGCCAAAAGTTTATTCAACCATTATGACCCATTCCAGGAGGGCAATAAAAAGTTCTACTGGATTCACTTTGTATTTGTCTTTTTCCTGCTTCACAAATGTAGGCAGCAGCTTGACAAAGCCATGATAGCAATTATTTTATATCCAAGTAGTATGCAGTTCTTCATATATATATATACACACACACATCAATTTCAAACAGATGGTATCGGTATGGGCCGATATATATATATATATATATATATATATATATATATATATATATATATATATATATATATATATATATATATATATATATATATATACATATGTATATATTAGGGCTGCAACAACGAATCGATAAAATCGATAAAAATCGACTTTTAAAAGCGCTGGCAACGAATTTCATCATCGATTAGTTGTGTCGCGCGATTAATGCGTCATCCGCCGCCGTCGGCAGCTGCCGCCGTGGGGCGCCTCCCCCACCCCAACCTGTTCTCCCGCAGGAGTCCCTCTCAGCGCTTCAGTCAGAGCCGCAGCAGGATGTTTACCCTCAGCGTCCAGACTGCAAATGAAGCGCGCATGCGACGGGATTGACGGCGCAAATTGATCACAATAATTAAAAGAGCCTGCGCTTTGTAAAGTGAAAAAAAGTCGTAACATGCAACTTTTGTAAAAACAAATTAACATAACACGGAAGCACCACTGTTATGATGCAGCACCTGAAAAGGAAACACGTTGGAGCCTTCGATGGCAGTGAAGAGAGCTGATCAGCAGGGTGAGCGACCATGTTTGTTATTTTTTGTTATTTTACTTTTAATTTCATTTGAATTAGCTTAAGCAGCGTTTATATTTTCTTTATAAATAAATAAACTTGCAAATTATGAGGGCAAGGCTTTTAAAGTTTAAATCTTCTGGCAAAGATAAAGTAAAGAAGATCCTGCCATTTATGGAAGTAAAGCAGAATAAAATCCAGCAAGATCAGTAATATGTTAATTAATTATATGCCACATTTCCATGTAAATATCTGTCTTTGGAGGATTTGTTTTTTAGCACCCCTAGTTCTCTAATTTTTATTCCAAATACAATTTATAATTTGAATCACAGGGCTATTTTTATCTCTATGGTTCAGTATTTTCTCAAGTAGCAACTTTAACTGCTATACTTTCCTGTCTTAAAAGGCAGAACTCTTCTAGTCTAAAAAAAACTCATTTGTTGAAATGGGGGGGCCTATTGTTTGAACCCCTTAGGGGCTTCTAAAAACAAAAATGTCTTTTTTGTGCTTTATGAAACAAAGTACCCTATATTTTGTGGATGTACAGCTACATTTCTCATGTAAGTTTGCGTAGTTTTAACACAAACATTTATTTTTCATATTGCACCAGTACAGTTAATGAGCAACCTGTACTTGTGTGCTTGTTTGTTCTGTCTAAAATGTTTATTTTGGAATAAAGAGGTTAATATAAAAAATATTTTTTGTCCGATCATCGATTAATCGAAAAAATAATCGGCCGATTCATCGATTTTTAAAGTAATCGTTAATTGCAGCCCTAGTGTATATATATATATATATATATATATATATATATATATATATATATATATATATATATATATATATATATATATATATATATAAAAGAAATGGGTTTCCATTTAAATTTAAATATGCGTGAAAGCAACCATGCAAATACCGTAGGAATATAGTATTCATGAAATGCAACTGTTGTATGCCCATGGACAAAAGGTAAAAAAAAAGCATTAAAAAAAAAAAACTTACCTTCCCATGCACCAGTCACATTTATTAGAGTAATTTGAGCGCAGGACTTGTAATCCACTGTGGTGGGACAGTTCTTTATAACTGTTAGTCGTCCTTCTCTGACCCCAAGGTTCTGAGTCCCTTTTGTTTGGTTCCAGCTAGCACTGTCCGAGTCGTACTCGAAAGTGCAATTAAAAGTTTGATCTGACTCATATTTCACTTTACCTGAAGGTCCTTTAATGTTTACCATTCCTATGAAAGGAATTATAGACAGAGCAATTGCTAAATTAAAGCATTTCAATATAGAGAAATCATATTTCAGCTATTTCTGCTTAATCTGTACCATGCTGAAAGACAAAAATATCAGCGATTGATTGAAAAGCATTGATTTCATTTAGTCTTTTTGAGAAAAAAAAACATAATTAACAGGTAAAATCAACTGTATATACATATAAGGTTCTTAAACATTATCAATTTATCCAAGCAATGCAAGCTTTATCATTTAACATGAAGTGATAAAGATGTTAACATTAACATGAGCATCACTTAGAGCCGTATTTATGCTTATTTACTTTCCTTAAGCTCATTTTTTTTTTTTTTATCTATTTTGATATTTCCTACCAAAATAACCTCCAAAGATCAACAATTTTGTTGGAAATCAGGGTCCAAGCACCTAAAATATTTCTTGTAATACAATAAATGAAACCATTCTCCAAAATCTGTGGGATGTTTTCAGGGACTTGTTAAAAAAATTAGTTTGAGTAATTCCACTGCTAAGAGTAATTCCATATAAAACCATAGTTAGCCACTATACAGAAATTCTTTTAAAATCAAGGTTTTAAAAACATGAAAAAATGCATCAAAAGATGTACTGACCTTGTGTAGAAACTAATATTGGACTAGATGATAGTAAACTATCCAGAAGCTCTTGAAGCTTGGATGAGTTCACGTCAACATTGACTTTCACCTCAAATTCATTATAATCGGGAATTGTGGGATGGACTCTAGATAATTTAAGGAACAGAATAAAAAAAAAAACTGTTAATAAACAGGGATGTTTTTAGGAAAAATAAAAGTAATATATACAATAATGCTGTGAAGTATGGGTAAAACTTTTGCCATTAGGAACTGAATTTGTCAAACCCTACATGAATCTATATTGACTTAATTTCCAATTTAAGGCATAAGCTTGAAAGTAAGTTTAATTAAATTTAACTGAATTTAATTTTTTTAAAAATTTATTTGTTTGCTTTGAAAATTAGCAGTTTGTGTATTTTTACTTTCAGTTCTATAACTCAGTGTCAGTTTAAAAAATCTGGGTTGTTTTGAGCGTTAGACAACCTGGTCCTTATGCCAGGTTTGGTTATGTTTCATTAACTGCAAGAGATTTTCATTCCATGCTATCTGAAAACAGAACCTAGTGACACATAGACTCCAATTTCTATGCTATGTGTATTGGGCATATGCTGTAACTGGAAAACTGCTGGCATAAACACAACCCTCCAATTTGAAGGTTTCTGAACCATGACCTCTAGCTGTGCATTATCCTCACCACTATAAGCCTGTCTGTCTCTCTTAAATCTGATAAATCTGATGTTTAGGGTGTAATTTTACAGCCAACCATCTGTTTTGCCAATAGATTATTCAATTAATGAACTTTAATGATAAAATCAGGAAGTACATTACCTGTTAACGATCGAACCATTCACGCCATTAATCTCCTTCAGTTTCAACTCAATCTTTGAAAAGAAAGAATTTCATTATTACATGAGCTAATATTGGAACGGATATATCAGCTTTATTTTTAGAAGAGAGAGACATACAGCTGTGACTGTGATACTAGTGGGTGCCGATACGATGATGAGAACTGTGTTAATTACAAACATTGCCATTAGTTTATTCTTCTATAACAATTAGAACATGTCAAATTATACACTGTACAGTATTCTAGTGTTTTTTTTCTCCTTTAAATAACAGATTTTTATTTTAGAAATGAATATAGATGTGCTCATTAGTATAAGAAAATACTTTATTACCATTAGTCTTGGGCACACATATGGATGTTGCCTGAGACACATTTTGTTTACATGTACTTTCGTTGCAGCAACGATAGCTGTAGCAGACCTCGTTACTCCAAGCATAGCCTGTAGAGCAGTTACAGCTGTAGTCCTCCCCAATGACTAGGCATTCTAGGAGGTGACAGAAATACAGAAAACAAAACCATGGTATTTAACTTTCAGCTGACAGAACAATTTGACATCAATCTAAAAATGTTTGCTTTATTTCTCAAATCCTGTATTGGTACCATTGATATCTTAGTAAAAAATGCAATCCAACATGGCCTTTGATTTCAACCAAAAATGTATTTAGTTTTGGCCTAAATCTGCCATCAATAAAAATAACTAGAAGTTTGAATTTTTTAATCTTTAGTAACACTACACAAACCTTAGCCAATTTTTAATGTTATACACCAACAGAATGTAGTGCATAAAAGTTAGCTGAAAACGAAGCTGGGAAAACCAGGCTTTTTGGTCTACAAAAAAACACTATGAGTTGAAAAAGTTAATGCTGATCACCTTCCCTTTGACACTGCATGAAAAGTGGGATTTTCTTTAATATGCGGCACTGTAGATTGTCGTGGAAGTTCAGGTTAAAGGTAGTTTACGGTAATTTGCAGGGAACGCCGAAAACTCCCACAAATTGTCAGAAATTGACGTGGGCTTTCTTACAGGTGCTGGTCATAAAATTAGAATATCATGAAAAAGTAGATTGATTTCAGTAATTCCATTTAAAAAGTGAAACTTGTATATTATATTCATACATTACATACAAACTCATATATTTCAGATGTTTATTTTGTTTAATTTTGATGATTACAAATGACAACAAATGAAAATCTCAAATTCATCATATCAGAAAATTAGAATATTACTGAAGACCAATAAAAACAAAGGATTTATAGAAATGTTGGCCAACTGAAAAGTATGAACATGAAAAGTATGAGCATGTACAGCACTCAGTATTTAGTTGGGCCTCCTTTGGCCTGTATTACTGCAGCAATGCGGCGTGGCATGGAGTCGATCAGTCTGTGGCACTGCTCAGGTGTTATGATAGCCCAGGTTGCTCTAATAGTGGCTTTTAGCTCTTCTGAATTGTTGGGTCTGGTGTATTGCATCTTCTTCTTCACAATACCCCATAGATTTTCTATGGGGTTAAGGTCAGGAGAGTTTGCTGGCCAATTAAGAACAGGGATACCATGGTCCTTCAACCAGGTACTGGTAGCTTTGGCACTGTGTGCAGGTGCCAAGTCCTGTTGGAAAATGAAATCTGCATCTCCAAAAAGTTGGTCAGCTGCAGGAAGCATGAAGTGCTCTAAAACTTCCTGGTATGTGGCTGCGTTGACCCTGGACCTCAGAAAACACAATGGACCAACACCAGCAGATGACATGGCACCCCAAACCATCACTGACTGTGGAAACTTTACACTGGACTTCAAGCAACGTGGATGAAGTGCCTCTCTTCTTTTCCTCCAGACTCTGGGACCTTGATTTCCAAAGGAAATGCAAAATTTACTTTCATCAGAGAACATGACTTTGGACCACTCACCAGCAGTCCAGTCCTGTTTCTCTTTAGCCCAGGCAAGATGCTTCTGACGCTGTCTGTGGTTCAAGAGTGGCTTGACACAAGGAATGCGACAGCAGAAACCCATGTCTTTCATACGTCTGTGTGTGGTGGTTCTTGAAGCACTCACTCCAGCTGCAGTCCACTCTTTGTGAATCTCCCCCACATTTTTGAATGGGTTTTGTTTCACAATCCTCTCCAGGGTGCGGTTATCTCTCTTGCTTGTACACTTTTTTCGACCACATCTTTTCCTTCCCTTCGCCTCTCTATTAATGTGCTTGGACACTGAGCTCTGTGAACAGCCAGCCTCTTTAGCGATGACCTTTTGTGTCTTGCCCTCCTTGTGCAAGGTGTCGATGGTCGTCTTTTGGACAACTGTCAAGTCAGCAGTCTTCCCCATGATTGTGTAGCCTATAGAACTAGACTGAAAGACCATTTAAAGGCTTTTGCAGGTGGTTTGAGTTAATTAGCTGATTAGAGTGTGGCACCAGGGGCCATCAATTTTGAACCTTTTCACAATATTCTAATTTTCTGATATGATGAATTTGAGATTTTCATTTGTTGTCATTTGTAATCATCAAAATTAAACAAAATAAACATCTGAAATATATGAGTTTGTATGTAATGTATGAATATAATATACAAGTTTCACTTTTTAAATGGAATTACTGAAATCAATCTACTTTTTCATGATATTCTAATTTTATGACCAGCACCTGTAGGCAGTGTTCCCCCCATGCCTCCTCCCCATAGGGGAGGCTTTAACATGTAAATGAAAATGCTGTGAGCTATACAAATGCAAATCAGGGTTGCAGGGGGAGTTTTACCCCAAGTGACATTTTTCTAAAAGGTAAGAAAATCTCTGATACAAAGAGATCAGGCTCAGTATAGACTCTTACATTTTAGCTTGAATTGATTTATTTAATTAAAGTATAGAGACCAAAACAGATCTTTAGCTGACAGAGCAATACATTTAGAGCAGTAATTATTAAAAAAAATTTGCATTTAAGATAAAAAATAAAATGTTGTCTGTCAATATGCTTAATTCACAATTACTTAAGTGGAAAAGTTTCAAGAAATGAGTCTGAGATGATTCACTTTATAACATGGCGCATTATCCTGCTGGAAGTAGCCATCAGAAGATTGGTACACTGTGGTCATAAGGACATAAGGTCAGCAACAATGCTGAGGTAGGCTGCCTCATTTATTTGATGCTAAATTGGTATTAAGTGGACCAAAGTGTGGCAATAAATATCCCCCAAATAGCTTGAATTGATTTATTTAATTAAAGTACGCTAGATTACTGTGTATGCAAATGTTATGTAAAAAAATACACAAAATAATTTATTTCAAAAATTAGTTTTAATCAGAATCAGTTGGTAAAATTTTCTTCCTTAAAACGGTCTTCACGAGGTAGATTCAAAATGACCAAGTAGATGGCTCCAACTGAATATGGTGCATCTTTGAAAGGTTGGAACCAGTCCACATTCAGCATCAAGGCCAAATTATTTGGCTCTGCTAAAAAAGGCTAAAAAATGGTAAACCATTGTTTTACAGCAACTCCTCTCTCACATATACAATATTGCATCTCCTAATGTTTCCTTAAAGACTGTTTAGGACAGGAAGCTACAAAAAGTTAAATTACCATAAACTCAATGTAAACCCCTAGCTATTATTATTTTATGTTTATTTTATTTATTTGTTCATTTATGTATATGTTTGTTTCCCTTGTTTTATTTTTATTTATTTTTTACATTCAATGCCTCATTTTTTAAAAAGTTATAATGTCACCAACTGCTAAGTATCTTTGATTTTTTAATTACTCTGTATTGTTACACGGAATTGCCAATAAAGCAAAAAAAACATTAAAAAACATGATAGAGTCCTTCCGTATAACAATGACCTCGTATGTGATTGGAGGACCTATACTCAGAAGAACTTTATCTCCAGTTCCTTTGTTTAGATTTTGCTGGTACGTGATCAATGGCTGGACGACGTCTAGCGTTCAACTCGCCTTCAACTCCTCTTGGACGCGATGGCAACTCTACAGTCGAACAACTGTGCGGGAGAGACGAACTCAAAGAAGAGAAGCTAGTGGTAAATATATGTTCGATTACTGCCTGCTAAGCTAAAAGCAGCCTAGCCTAAGCTACGGCTAATAGCAGCCTAGCCTAAAGCTACGGCTAATAGTAGCCTAGCCTAAAGCTACGGCTAATAGTAGCCTTGCAAGAACAAGCTTTATTAAAGTGTATTTTTTGTGATTCACAGGAAGCAGTACGCCGTCTTCACAACTCGGAGATAAATTGCAGGCGCTATGAAGCGGAGCAAGGGTAAGATTTAAAGAATATGCTTTCATTCTGCGGTAAAAGGAAATAGATACGGATGGATACCGATCATAACTGTACATTTTGTTTTCACAGACTAATCTCGCCTCATAATGAGGCGGTGACCTCCTATTATTCATACCGCTCTCATTTAATTGTTTTCCAGCTGCCTGTAAGACGTATTATGAGACGGTACGCAGGAGCTTCACATATACGCAGCCAGCGAGCACGTTGCGCGCGGAAGCTGCCAAGCATTCAGAAAAGAAAGAGTAAGACATTATTTGGTGATTATTTTTCAGGTGCATTGATAGATGTGTTGTATCCATATGCAGTTCATCCCATCGCATAGTGCTGATTCATTGTTTTTTTTTTTTTTACAACTGCTGGAATCGAGGCAGAGTGTGCTAGCTGATGAGGAAGGGGAACTCTGGAATGGCCGCCGCCATTTCGTAGGCCGGATCTCTCTGAACTCTGTGTTAAGCTGCAGTCCCGGTTAGAAGCGATGCCGAAGTACAGGGCCACGCACAGTAGACGTCTGCACATCGGACCTGCCTCGGAGGGAATGCTGCCAGTTACCTCCAACCCCGAGGAAGCAAACGGACCGTTCACGGACTTGTAATTTTTGGATACGCATGTGTTTGGATACGCGTTGTATATAGTTGTGTGTGTTTTAATAAAGCTCTTTCTTTGCATAAACAGCTTCCTGGCAAATGTTCATTTCCTGTATAAATTCATTCATGTCCTTGATGGTAGCCTAATAATTGTGTAGTAGTGTAGGATAACATAAATACACAGCATATGAATGAATAAATATATGAATGAATAAATATATGAATGAATAAATAAATAAATAATTTATATATATATATATATATATATATATATATATATATATATATATATATATATATATATATACATATTTATGTAAATTTATATGTAAATATATATATATATGCCAACCAATCACAAGCGACTTTACTTGTTTAAAAAGAAGTGGTTCCGTCCAATACTCAGTAAGAAAATTAAAGCCTGGCCTGGCCACGTGTGGTTTTGCTGCCAATCACGAGCGATTTTACTTGTTTGAGAATAGTGGTTTCAGCCAATACTGAGCAGGTTATTCAAGCCAGACCTGGCCAGCCGCGCGGGTTCGCTGCATTCATATGCTAGTTAGGGCCATTACTACAGCTGATCGCTCTCCACATACGTCAGAGTCCGTTCCCGACAATTTGTGTCACTGACAACGGGGACAAGCGCGGGTTGCAAATTGTCGGAAACTGACGAAAATCAGAGAGATCTGCGGGAGTTTACGGGGACGAAAATCTCACTTTTCATGCAGTGTGAAACATAATATTGTCTGCATTATATTGTGAGGTAGCTCTTGTTTTTTAGTAAATGCCAATGCAGTATAGATAGTCATTCCTTGCTAATGTTCTGCTACACTGAACGTTTGCATTTTCAGAGAATGTCTGTAAAAAGTATTAGCATATTTGCAATAGCATATGCTTCTGCCCATTATAGAAAATACGTTGTAAAAAGGGTGCCCAAAATGAGGCAATTAGCAGAACTTGAATACATTTTTATATAGCCATTGTCTGCAATTCCAGTCCTAAGTCATACAGGTTGGAGCTGCTGGCTCTAGAGATACCCAGATCCTGAAGGATCCAACCATAGAAGGGGGACAGAATCTGATTGGTAAGTTAGTTTTAATAATTTAGATATTTAACCCCACTCCATTCACACATTCCTTTAAATTCATTTAATTCACTGGCTTTTTATAAAAATAGTTTATTTTTGGTTTTCCATTTTTTCACGTGTTTATCAAAAAAGATGAGTGACCTTTAACTCGTTCTCTTTTGTAATAAAGGACTTTAAAATGTCTTCCACACCCAGAATCAAAAAGCAGACTCTCCAAAACACAAAAATCTTATGTACCTTTTCCTGAAAATTCAATTTTTTTTCTTCATAAAAAGGATTAATAGGTTTGACCAACTTCAGTCATTAAGAGATGTATACTAATTTAAACACTGCTGAATCAAATGAATGGTTCACTTTACAACCTCTGTAAAACATGGTAACGTACTTATGACATAATTAAGGTTCTATTCAGCTGTGTTGGAGCCAGGAACATAAAGGTCTCCACATCTTAAGGATGTTTTTTTGCCATCCCTGCATTAAGCTATCGCATACCTAAATAACTTTCCAACAGGTAGAAACAGATAAAAAATACTTTTTTATTTAATTGATTTTTGTGTTCTGCAAGTTTGGACACCACACTAGTGATACTAAAGCAACTCCAGACTGAAAGTATTGTTCAGAAAGAATACCTGCAACCAGTTCGCTGCTGCTTATCGTCAGCGTCTGTCCAGTGTCTGTTGTAATAGTTCTGTCTTTGCTCCAACTTGCCAGGATGTTTTCAGATCTCAGTGTGACGTTGCTCTCCACCATTACTTCAGCGACGTAAATGTCTTTAGCACAGGGGCAATTTCAGAGGGAAGAACAGACCAAAAGCAAAGATTTAGTTTGCCATCTTTAATAAAATGACTGACTGTGGATGAAAGGAATCAGTTATTGATTAAACCAAAGGATACAGGCACTGAGTTACAGTAGAGCAGAAAAATGTGCTGTCAGCAATCTCACCTTGTGAAATAACCTGCGAAGGCAAAAACAAGGAAATGCCAAAAATGGGTCTCAGAGTGTCAAATATTTTATTGAATCAAATCTTGTTTGGCTTATATCTTCTTTACATTTTCTTATGAGCAAATAATGCAGGCTGTACATTTATATTAAATTAGAGAAGGGATATCTCTACCTGATACATGCCCAGGATTACCACCATGAACAGAAACTGTTTGGTCCACATTGTCCCTCTGGTAGGATAATACAGACGACATAGAAGAATAATTGTTAAATGAGATCTCTATATGTTCTGTCAAACTCATTTGGTGGGGGATTACAAATATAACAACCAAATTCACCTTAAATATGATAATAATTCGTTTAAAAAAATAACTTTGAATAAGATCTTTAGTTTTAGTAATAGTAGGAAGTGGCTGTAACAGGTATTGAGTCATTAATGCATGTGGGAACTTTCCATTTAAAGTTAAATTCAGACCTGAACCGGTCTAATAAATAATACTTTCACTTCACAACCACAGCCAGAAGAGCCAGTAAAACCAAACTAACAAGTTAATGCGAAATAAAAAAAAAAGGTTAATGCTGCCCTTTTGTAAAGGCATTGAACTAAATGCATAAAAGTATTAACGTGAATAAATCATATATTTATCTCTACTCCTTAACCTGCCAGGGATAATATGCATATAAATGTCCTTAAAATTCCCCCAAAACAAATAAGCAACAGAACAAAAGAAAAGTTGTATTTATTCTCCAATACTGACATGCTTAGTAATACATATATGTATGGTGAGGCATAAAAAACTGGATTGTTTTAACTAATTTATACATACATTCAATTATACATATATTTACATATTTTTGTTTATACAACAGTAGAGTCAAAATAGTCCTAAATATGTGAAATAATCGTTCTTCTGCTGCTATTTAAAATCAATGGAAAAATATATATGCTTGCTAATGTTGTTTAAAAATACATAGATATATAGATAGATAAATATATTACTGTTGCATTTTGATTTTATAAAAAAAAAAGTTGGAAAGAAGACAAACTTTTTGTGACCTCGTATTTCACTACATAACTCATGATTTAACCATTTAGCGCTACACTGGTATGGTCAAATCAGCATTCTCTATTACGGCTTAGTAAGTCAAACTGAATAACCCCAAACGGTTATCCTCTTCAGAACAATGCCATTATGCTGGTTTATTTAAGCTTCTACTGCATTTCCTGGTCTATGTTTACCAGTTTTATAGACTGTACTTTTTTTTATTCATTTCATAAACCCTCTCACCTATTTTTCTGCTGAAGCTGCTTGACTTGTATTTTCCTAGGCAAACACGTTTGCATTACTTTGCATCTTGTCTATGAATGTAAACAAGTCGGTGCTTTTTTACTGCTTCTGGTACAGGGAACTGCTAACTCCTGACCACAGAGGCAGCTGTAAAAAAAAAACCCTACATGAAGAAACCTGTAAATAGCTCATTCTTTAGCCACAATATTTTACTGTTGGATGATGACAGTCCCTGCTATTGGTCATTGTTCCACAGCTGATTTTTGAAACAGGACTGAGGCTACTGGTTATAGTTTTTGTGTAACATCAGTACTTCTATTACAAAAAAACAAAAAAAACAACAACAAACAAAAAACAAAACACAAGTTAAATATTAATTAAATAAATGTACACTGCTGGGATAAAGAAGGTTGTTCTATAAACCTATCCACTAAGTCACTATAGCAGATTTCTCAATAAAATCCTGCAGAGTGCATCTATTATATTTGAAGTAGATGTCCACCTCTATATTATTTAAATAAAAGTAATAGCTTTGAGGTTTAAAGAGATACTGGAAATATAATATGCTTTTCCATCAATATAATTCTAAAAAAAACTTCAACATAGGCTGCCTTTATTTGTGTAACTTTATCCATTGAAAAGTAAAATTTACAAATATAAAACTGAGCTCATTTTAACAGATTAAAATCCTTACATAGATGTCAAACAATGTTAAGATATCCATATTAAAGTAATGAATCCATTAAAACAGCTCTTACCTCTGTTTGCTCTGACCAGCACTCAGAAAAAAAAAGTTTTTAAAGTATTTGCTTTGCTGCAACTAGCTAACCAAGTAAGAATGTAGTTCCATATCTACCAACAGCCGATCAGCAATCAGAAATAAGTGTTCACATTCGTCTGCAGCACTGGCTTATGCTGAGCAGGGAGGTGCTACTGTTTTTTTTTTCTTTTGGGAGTTTTGGGGAGTTGCAGGATGCTCATGTGTCACAGTTTTCTGTTGGAAGCTTATTTGCATTGATGGTACGTCTCCATGCATGCTGCACTGGCTAGGCTAGGCCCAGAGCCTTCAGATTTTCCATGAATATTTGTCTAGCAAATCAAGTCCCCTCCTTCAGGAGGTCATAGAGAAGCTACTTGTCTTAAAAACACATCTTAGAGTTCGTTTGAGGGTGTTATGTAAGATGACTCCTTAAACCTTATTATCAAAAAACAAAAAAAAAGTTCTTTAAAGGTTTTGTATTCTCCCATGTAAAAAGCATGTAGTTTATTGCATTTAATTGGTGTTTTATGTGACAGAAGGAAAGCAATATACTGATATTTTACATATTTCTATCATAAATTCAGGTTGTTGTTGTTTAGGTTTTTACAACAGAGTATTAGGGCCAGGCTAGAGATTTTTTTCTTCTATTTCGAGAATAAAGTTATAACATCAGGAGAATAAAGTCGTAACATTACATGAATAAAGTTGTAATATTACGAGAATGAAATCAGCATACAAAGACCCATTTTGGAAACAAAGCTTTGAGCTCTGACCTGCTCCACCAAACAGCAACCTGAGTCCACTTGCAGGACATGGTGCCCAATTTGATGCTGGTTCGCTCAAAGATTTCCTTATTTCACATAATGCTCCACATTTCTCATTTTAGTGAAGAAAGTGCTTCTTGTAGAAGTTGTCATAAAATACAACTTTTTTCTCATAATTTCAGGACTTTATTCTCTTGTAATTTTATGACTATTCTCATTGTGACTTTTTTCTCATAATCTTAAAACTATATTCTCGTAATCTTACAACTTTATTCTTGTAATTTTTTGACTTTATTCTCGTAATTTTATGACTTTATTCTCGTAATCTTATGACTTTATTCTTGAAATAGAAGAAAAAGAAAAATCCCTAGCCTGGCCCTAATACTCGTATTGAGGGGCTGATTTAGCTTAAATCAGTCAGATTAATTTTCAAGCCTTCCCACAGATTTTTCAATTTGATGAAGGTCTAAATTTTGACTTAGCCATTCTAGCAGATTAACTTGATTTCTGTGTGATGTTCTGGTTTGCTCTGCTAACAGGAGAGCTTACACCCCTGTCAAAAATTCTCTCTGTTTAACCCCATATATCATCAGTTTAACCCAGACAAGGATATATGTGAGTGCTAAAGGAAACCTGCATTGTTCTGTCTCTACTGGGTTTTACCATGGATTCTTTTTCCCACACAAATACTATTAACACATAGTTTATAAAATAAAATGTAGGCCTTTTTTGCAATATGTGTTCTCATGTGCTTCTGTACTCTAAAAAGTATGTTTTATTGGCCCATTTGCCGATCTTTGGCCCATTTGCCGTTTTAATGCATAATTAAAAAAATTATTTCCGAAGTTGAGAGGACTGCGGCAACCGAGGGTAACGACAACCAGATCTAATCTCAGCCCGTCTGCAGCAGCCCTCTCTCTGCATAGTGGTGTGTTAACAACTGCTGGCTATGATGGTGAGTTTTTTGTTTTATTTGGCAAAATGTTCATTTGATTTGTGTTTATCTGACTGTATTACCTATTATTCCCCAAATAAATAAAAAAAGTAAGAATTAATTATAATCTAGAGACTATTAATACCAGGAGGTGAAATGCAGCTCCAGACGAGCCGAGCCTGTGGTGATGTCATAAGTATGCTTCTGTTCAATTGACCCATTTTTATGCTGCGTGGTCTAGTTCTCCCCCAATCCATACTTTTCTGTGTTCTTCTCAACACAGAAAGTTAGCGAGGACATGAGTCCGTACTCACATTCTTGTGAATTTAGAAACAGCCTTAGTTTTAGAGTTTCTCTACAGAAACACCTTCCTTTTCTTCTGGTCCTACACGTGTCTTTTGAGAAACTGCTGAGAAGATTTCTTATGGCCTTCATTGAACAATGACTATATTCTTGTCATCCTTTGATAGAATGTGTGAATGGAGTGGGGCTAAATATCCAAATAATTATCACTAACTTGCGAATCAGAATCTGTCCCCCTTCTATTGTTGGAGGCCTCAGGAGGCTCAACCACACCAGTGGCATTGGGTATCTGTAGAGTAGCAGCTTCAACCAGTATGACTTAGAACTGCCTGATGCATCTAGCAAGAAGTTTATTCTCCATCTGGATTTTCCCGCTGTACCATTGTACATAATATTATAGGATCACTACAATACAAGAAGAGGTAGAAAAAACAGTTGTTTCCAATATTTATAGCTTCTTCATGTCATCCAACAGTGTCAGTAAGTTCTTCTCAAGGCTTAATGGTTGTGATACTAAAAGACAATACTTCCACAAAGCCATAATTTTTCCTACAAGCAGAAATGTTGCATTTTGTGTTAACCTGGCTAGCTTATATCAATAAAATAAAGTGTTAAGATGACGAGAAGAGTGCTGATTTTAAAAATCTCAGCACCCAAAACCAACAAAGGTGCTGGTAGCCTTGGTTGTAGCAGGCTAGACAGACATCCGCTGAGGAAGCTCAGTAGCCAATATTACGAGGAGAAGCCCCAAGGATAAACAGTAGATAAATGTGTTGTTTACAACATTTTTTGTCTCATGCAACAATTATAGTAATTCTTTTCTAAGATCAACCTTTATTCATGCGCAATTACACATTTACATCAAAGAGCAGTGCCTCACTCTTTTAAAGTCGACACAGGGCCTTTCACCCTACGTGCAACGCCCCTGGTTGTCACTACCAGAGTCCAATCTCACCCAGCCAATGAGCCACATGTAATATTGGGAGGAACATGAACAGGGTAAACAGGGTTCTCTTAAAACACTAACATATTTTCACTTTTTTTCCAATCAACTCATTACAATAAATGCTGAAATATGATCCAATGGTCCTTTAAAATAAGTTCTGATGAGTCTGTTATCAGTTTTTACTCACCTCATACATTTATTTTTTAATTTGCTTCATAATTGTTAGATCACGCTGGTATTCTTATAAAGATTAATGGTGCTGTTTAATGTGATTCATGGTACTTTGTTAAGCTTGAATCCAAATAGGCTTCCAGCTTGTTTGCTACTGTTTACTCTGACACATTATTGTCTATCTGTTGTTTGCGTCCACATGCTCATAGTTTCCCTCTGCTGTTTTCACTGTTCCTAACCCCCCTCAGGAATAATTACGACATTGAGAATCAAATATCTGAACAGGCACTGGATTCTGATCAGGAAAGTCATTCTTAAAGATATTTCACCAAAATAATGATTTACCTGCATATTTGATTTCTATTAATAATCACATTGAACACATTCCAACTAATTACAATTAGTTTTAGAGATTATTTTACCACTTTTGTAAAAAACTTTGGTTCTCAAACATAAAATCTATGCTGACCTGTAATATCATTGCATCACTTTAATGGTAATAGTTTCAAACCGTTTTCATTGGTTCCTTTTCCTTCTAGGTGTACATAGAGAGTTGTAATTTAAGTTGAGTTTCACTAGCTTAGTTATGAGTCTTTCACTGAAATATTTTAACCTGGAGTTGTTTTATTTTTGTTAATAAATTATTTTGGTTGAATTTCTTAATTTGTTTCATATGTGTGTAGATTGCTGTTTGAAAATGATGACGACTGAATGTCTTCGTTTATCTGTTGTCGTAACACTCTAACCATTTGATGCGTGTGTTCACTGGAAAGATATTCCAGATGGAAAATCATCTGTTTAAAAAGTGACATCAACAAGTACATCAGTTTGTCAAAGTAAAGCATTTAAATGATTTGTTTTAAACTTCAGAAGGCAAAGTTGAAAAAAAATATTTTAAAGTTGGTACAGCAAATATTAGTAAGTGTGCAATCAGAGCAATACAGTACAGAAAACTATTGACGGTGTTTAAAAGAGTCCATGCTGATCCCATTTTCTTGGAATAAGAAAACTTAGACACACACACACCACACACACACACACACACACACACAACCTTGTGCAAATGATGTCTTTGCATTTTCTCAAGATTTACCTCTCATTTTAGTGTTCTGAGTTAAAGCACGCCACTGCTCCTCAACAAGGCACTGCAATATTACAACACAATGATATCTATTTGGCAATGTACTAAGCATCAAGTTCTCACTCTCTTAAGCCAACCCTTACACTATTTAATAGACTCTAGTTTTTTTTTAATATTTCACTGCTTTACTTTGTGTTGGCAAATGAGCACCGTATATTGCATATTTGCATGATAGCAAAGATGAAGCCACAGTTTATTTTCGGACTTTGACTTCTCTTAGAAGTAGATGTGCCTTAGCTGGAAGGAGACATATAATAGCGTTACATAGATAACTCCATCAGCAAATAAAAAAAAGAGCTATGATATGTTGAGCTTCAATGTAAATACTGGTGACATGTGCTAGGCTAAACCTCAATGCAGGAATCAGTCTAAAGTAGAACCATATTTGTGGCAAAAATGATATAGTTTCTGATTCTGTTTAATTTCGTTTACGATCACCTCACCAATCTCTTGAATCGTCGGTAACCAGACATTTCCAGTATGGTTCTGAACAGGTTAAAACAAAGACAGAAGGCGATGATAAAGAACAATCAAATTTAAAACCTGTCGAAATCCTTTTTCCCTGTTTTAAACTAGTTTTAGAAGTGTGTTCTCCACATCTGCAGCTGCAAATAAGATGCAAATGGAAATTTTGTCCTAATTCTTGATTGATTTTACCACACCAGGGTTGGTATAGTAAAACTGGATAGGTTGTATCAATAAAGTACAATGTTAAGATGATTAGAAGAGTTGTGACCACATCAGTTGCAGCAGGCCCAGTCAAGCAGACATCCACTAAGACAGCTCAGTAGTGAAGAACAGGAGCAGCTCCCACTTGGATAAGACAGCTAATAGGTAGACAAGCAGGGGTCCCTTTCCTAATGTCGGAAACTCTGACTTTTTGATTTTACAACAGCTGCTATGAATTAGTTTAATCAACTCTAAGTAGGTCCACACAGAGTTTAATACGTGTGTAAGTTAGTATGAAAAGCCATTATCAGTGGCGCACAGATTCAGTGTGTCACCTTGACAACAGGCATCAGGAAGTGCCTATTTCACCCCACTGGAACTAGACATTTAAAAGCAGAAATAAAATAAAAAAAGTGAGAAGGTGTTTATGCACAGAGAAACAGTACTACAGCTGCAAAAGAGAGGAAGATTATAAAAGAGAAGATTGTTGCTCTAGTAATGCATAAGTTTATATGAAGTGGGCTATGGCAGGCCGTATTTACATTTAATAAAAGCACTCATCTCTGTTGTTTCATTTTTAGATCACTAAAAAGATTCATCCTGATCAAAATCACACTCCTAGGTTAAACTGTAATAACATATTTTCTAAATTACATTTTTGTAGCAGAGACTGAATTTTAGAAAGTAAAAAAAGAAAAAAAAAAAAAAATATATATATATATATATATATATATATATATATATATATATATATATATATATATATATACTAATAAGAATTAGTATATATTAGTAAAAAGAATAAGTTTTAAATATCTAGAATGGTTCACAATTTTAAGTGGCCAGTTTGAAATTTACCAGCTTGACTGAATATGCATTTATGATATCTGAAATACCTTTCTTCATAGTCAAAATAATACAAATGATGTCTGTATATTAGGAATGTGGAGATTTGAAATTAATTTATAGACATCCAGAATGTTTATTCTAGGGAATGACATTTTGCTTGAAATGGTCAGTTAGACAAAGACTTTTTTTAAAAAATATATTAGGAATACATTCTACGAATACAATCTATGGTTCATAACCAATGGACAGAAACTCTGGAACCAAAGACCTAGGAGACACTGGGGAGGAATAATCCAAAGGTATGACTAGAATCCACTGATCTCTGTTTATTCACTGGATTGCTGATTGCCCCTTGGTAGGTACTTAGTAGTAAACTAAATGAAATTGATCCTCATTATCCTCCCTTGAAGCAGCTAGTGGTTTCTACTTGATCCCCCTCCATCTTGATGATTGTGGTTTAACAGTTAGGCATCACCAGTAAACCAGTGGTCGTATAGCTGAGAGTACTTGTAATGCTAAGAAGGTGACCGGGTGTCCTACTCTTATTAGATGTTTTTTTATTTAGGATGATGCGGTCATAAGCCATCAGTTTTTAATGGATTTGTTTTTCTTAACTCACAGATTGTTGCTATTCTGAAATTAATGCCTTTTGTTAAAAAGCAGCTAAAAAGAGTTCGGGTTTATAATTAATCAGAGTGAGACATCTCGTTTTTGTTAGAGCTTTAAGGTAAATACGTTAGGTAGTGAGTGCTCTCACATCGAAAATATCTTTGACGTATTTTTTTATTTTTTTCTCTGGAAAATCCCGTTTCAGCAAGTTAGCTTCAGAAACGGTTCATGTTGAAGTGAAATGTTCTACACACTTCTGCCTCGGAAAATATTTGTCTTTGTGAGTATTGTTTTGCTCAGAAAACACTTGAATATGTGTTGAAATAATTTTTTTGTAAAGTATGAGAAATGTCTCAGATAAATTTGTGTTTAAGTTAAGCTAAGTGTAGAATGTGCTGAGGATGTTCAGATCTGAATATTAGTCAGTGATTAGTTTTTTCTTCTGTGTATTTCAGTTACAAAATAAAAAAGGATATCAAAACCAGATTATTGAATAAAGATTCTTCAAGAATGCAAGAAAAGCAAGCCTTGTGAGGAGAACTTTTTTTTTCATGTTGTTCGCTGGCTGTCTAGCTTCATATGGTCACGTGTTGTGAGGACAGCACATACATATTACATATAATTTAAAGATTACTAGATTACAAAGATTACAAAGTTTACTACATGGACATTTCAACATGAATTACTTTCCATTTACTATACAATCTATTTTCTAAACCAGACTAATGTTATGCTACATACTATACTATAGGATACATTGGCGTATATATGGTTTTTCTTGGTGAATACATCCAGTGACTGTTAAATTAATTGTGAAACTTTCCAGAGCCAGAAAACTATTTTTTTTCACGTAGGCATTTCAATAGCACCTCTCCATGAAAGTGAGAATTACCAAGATGGTAGGAGGTGACTTCACTTTTTTCTGGCTATCAGCAATCCAGTGAATAAATAGAGATCAGTGCTAGAATCCAGCAAAGAGCAACTGAACAGGAGGTGTATATATATAGGAGAAAAGAACAATGGGAGGACTAATTAGTTTAATTGGTTGAGTGGTGATCTAGTGGTTAGAGCAGTGTGCCTGGGTCCCAGAGGTTCTGAGTTCAAGCCCCAATCATTCCCAGAGACTGTCACTCTGGGTCCCTGAGCAAGACCCTTAACCCCACACTGCTCCCCTATGAAATGCAGAGACTGAATTTCATTGCTTTGTACTTCTGACAATAAAGTTAAATTCTTCTCCTTGATAGGGAGCAGGTGTAGAGAAAAATAACTAGAAGGAGCTAAGGGGAAAGGAAAGGGCACTAGGGGGCAGGAACGATAAACACATTCTACAACCTATTTCATTGTTTCCAAATAAGGGGCCCTAAATTTGAGCATGCAATAAGTGGACATGTTGTGAGAGTGTCATGATGGGTTATGGAGGCAAGCCAAAGATGCAGAACACACACGGAGGAGGCAGGGAAAAAGTTAAAATGTTTATTAAAAGTTCAGAAACACAAGGTTAATGCACTGGGACTGGAATTGGTCAGGGGCTGGTTCACTGGAGTCTTGACTGGGACTGGAGACAGTTGGTTAGCAGAGTTCATGAGAGGCTAAGCATCTAGCTTCAGGCTTAGCATGGCAGTCCTAGATTTGAGCTACCAGCTCACTGCAGAGAACAACAGGGAATAACCACATAGGATTCTTCAGGCTGAGCTTCCAGCTCATTGCAGAGAACAACAGGGGAATTTCCACATTTGGTTCTTCAGGCTGATTCCACATAGGAACCTTCAGGTAAACTCCACATAGTAGTCTTCAGGTTAAATTCACATAGGAATCTTCAGGTTGGCTCACCAGGGCAGATAGCAGGTTAAGCTCACCTAGAGCTGCAGGCCAGAGACAGGTTGCCTGTGAGGCAGCTCTTCCAGAGCTTCACGAGGAGACAGGAGGTTAAGCTCATCCAGAGCTTCACGAGGAGACAGGAGGTTAAGCTCATCCAGAGCTTCACGAAAAGACAGGATTCCAACTAAGATCAACACTGCGGCGTTGAGGCAAGGTCTGAAGTCAGCTTATATAGGAGAGGTCTTCTGATGAGAGGATTAGCAACAGGTGTGCAGGGAGGTTCCAGCTCCAGAAGACCCACGGCGCACTCTGCTGGAGACAGAGGGTAGTCTACAGATCCCCACAGTAACTCCAACCCTAAGGAAAAACACAGAGCAGAAGAGGATCCTCGGCGCCCTCTGGAGGGCAAGCCTGAGGATCCTAACAGAGAGATCTACAAAGACTTCTGTACAAATGTTAAGACACGGAAACCGGATTGGCTTTCCCCAGTTAGAATGAGGAGAATGATTGTTTTACAGGAAGTTGCAATGATATACTTGATATTACTTGTAGAGCACTTCACACTGTTAGCCTCAAAATACCACAAATAAAAGTATTAAAGATAAATATAAAAGATAAAATATCTTAAAACAGAAAACTCGTTTGGTAGTCTAAATACATTTTTGGACCTAAGGAAGAGTTTTTAAATCTTAGTGCAAAACTTTGTTTATTACAGGTAGAAACAACCAATCAGGCTCTAAATCTGGGTACAGTGATGGACTCAGACCTGAACCTTCAGAGGTTCAACAACACACTAACAAAGTCGGCCTTTTGTCACCTTAAGAATGTGTACAGGATTAAAGGACTAATGTCTCAGCTGGACCTTGAAAAACTAATCAATGCGTTGATCTTTACTAAATTTTATCACTGCAGTGGTGTCTTCAAAGGTTTGCCTAAAAAGTGGATTAGACTGCTGCGGGTGCTCTAGAACACTGCTACCTGCGTCCTCACTAACATTAAAAAGCTAAGCACATCATCCCTATTATATCTGAGAACAGACTTTAAAAGACTCTCGGGTCTAGCTCAAACTTACAATGCATACCCAGAACGAAAGAGGACGCTAGGGCGGCAGAAACTTGGTTTGGTGTAGAAGGCTTACAGCCGTACATGTTTAAGCCCTTGCCTCACAACGCTGCCAGTTCTGTTAGCTCTATGCCTGCTGAAGACACAGACGTTCGTCCCCGTGAACACTGGGACATAACTCAATGGGAAAGGAAATTATTTTTATATCTTATTTCAACCGTTGTGTGTATTAATCAAAAAAATTGATTGACAGATGACCTTTGGTATATGATTGGGCGAATTTAGCTGTTCAAGCTGACATATAACTAACTTGCCTGCATAAGATAATGAGAAAAAACCCCCACAGAATTTAAGGCAGGATTTTTTCTTTTATAGAAATTTTCTAACTTTTGGGACTGTATAATCTGATGAAGAGTACATTTATATACATGTTAAAGCCAGAATAATTTGAAATTTAAATAGGACTTCCTTATCACTTTAAGTCTTTTTTTTTATTTTGAATTCCCCTTATAGATATAGGGTGTATGTTATTGTATTTTATCATGTCAGGAGATTGTTTTAATTTATAGTTTTCTGTAAAAGATACATACAATTGTGAATGGATTGATTTATGTTGTTTTATTTACTTTGTTTCTAATCATTTCAACTGGGCACTTTACATTAAAGCTCCATTTACCCAGGTAAACTCACAAACATGCCTTTTTCTTCACTGCTGAACAGATTCATAGACTGCTTGAAGTTATGCATTTCCAAGAGCACATTAACATGTTACAAGAGCAAGCTGAAATCAAGCCTTCAACCTTTAAAAGACCGAGAGAAGAATACTTTTCCCACTAAGTCACAGTTTCCCAAAATGTGTTTAAATTAGAGGATGCAAAGTTTTTCTGTGCTTGTGTGCAAGTAAACTTTGAAAAACAAGTGCTATTCTCAGCAAACAAAATACCGGCCTTAGAGACTGATGTATGTCTTCTCTCAATATTTTTCAGGTGTTTAATCCTATTACTGCTGTTAGTTTTAATCTATTTATGTGATTTTAGCAGATTCTGCCAAATTAATTTTCAGAAGTAATTAAAATAGCGATATTTAACTAATATAAATAAGTTTGATCCAATAACATTAAAAGGTTTTAACTAAAATGTCGTTGTTTGGTGTGGGAGGACATATCTCTCCTGGATAAAATGTAAAAAAAAATAATAATTACATAAAAATTAAAAAGCAGCTTAATAAGCAGCAGGAAAGTTTGAGACTCTTAAGAGCTGGACTTCAATTTGACTGTGCTTTTCAAATCGTCTCTGTGACGCAGAAAGAAGTACATATCGGTGTAACACAGCCTCATTTGATTACCAAAGTAAATAAAGAGAGGAGCCATTTTGCATGGACTTTGTGGAGAATTCTGTACTATACAATCACCAAAAACGTTTAAACAATTTAGACATGCTCTTTGTAATAATGACAGAAAAGTATCTCTGAAATTTGCACACACATCTGAAACAATATTGGAGCTTTTTGATCCAGAAAAACCCCACCATGAAAAACCATTTAAGAATATACAGCATACTGCAACATAACATAACATAACATAAAATAACACAACACAAGGCTTTTAAAATATAGGGGAAAACAGGAACGTGTAAAAACACAGACTGTCTAAAAATCAGCTGAAAGTATACTTTAATGTTTTTTTTTATGTACCCAGGTCTCACAACAAAGCTAAGTTGTTGGAGTAAGTGGAAAATCATATAAAACGGATGAGCATCGAATTAATGAACTAGTAAAAATATTATAAGAATTTATGCGGTGCAATTATACACCCTGAACAGGTCGCCAGTCGGAAAAAATATAAATCTAAACAAATAATTTTTTCTAACAATAAGTGCATTTGTTCTTGAATTTAGGATGTAAGTGGGACACTTTGCAAGTGGAACAAGACAAAACCTATTGCAGCCTCTTATTTCAAGTGCATATTAATTAATTATCTTATTGGAAGAGTAAAAAGAATCCTTCCATTGGCAGATCATCTTAGTTACCTATTCAAATTAAGGGTAGATACACTTAATTTGAGAAATATTATTTCTAGATCGCTTTTGCAGTGTAGAAAGAGTTACGCAACTCACCTGGAGATGCGTCATGATTTTGGTTCTAATGGCTGACTTGATTGCTCATTTCATTCACCTGTCCAACTCTGCCCACTTTCTCATCACTCATCAGATCCACCTGTTCCAGTTACCAATTTAAGCTGACAGTTTCCCAGCCATCGGTTCCAGATTATTCTTGAGCCTTTGGTGTTAGGAGTTCTCTAGCGTTACTATAGTTTTCTGATTGCCTGCCTGTCTTCAGTTTCCTGTCGGATTCTTCTGTTGACTGAACCTGGATCTGCGTCTTGACTTCCCCCTGTGGATTACCCTGTCTTCCTTCGTCAGCTTGGATCTGATATCCTGTCTGCTCTGCAGCCTTCTAGCTTGCCGTGTCTGGAACTCTCTGGCATCGTCCACTGCATATGTTCAGTCGACCAGTTGGAATCATCCTTGTTCTCTGGGCACGGACTAAACTGTCAAACTAGGTTAGTGACTCTTGTGTTCATAATCATCCTCTGTCAGATTATTGCAGTCACTAACCTGTATTTCCCTCCGATAGATACCCTAGTCGCTGAAGCCACTGCAGCCACTGCCCCTGCAGCATTGTTCCGTCTTTGTTTGAATTAAGTTTTAAGTAATCCACTGTCCGTCTTGCTTGAATTCTGGGTCTAACTTCTGAGGCATTACAAAGGAGCAAAGAAAAAAAGTTATCAGACTGATTAAGTCAGTGAAAAGAGAGAACACTTACTGCCCACTCCAAATAAGATCGCCAGTAAACTGTAAATTAAATTAGAGCATTATCCTCCCATTAACAGCTAGTGGTTTCTAGTTGGTCCCCCTCCACCTTGATAGCTGTGGTTGAACAATTAGGCATAACCAGTAAACCAGTGGTCATATAGCTGAGAGTATTTGTTATGCTAGGAAGGCGAGTGGCTGTCTTACTCTTAATAGATGTTTTTTTTATTTTTTTATTTTTTATGATGACGTGGTCATAAGCCATCAGTTTTAAAAGGATTTGTGTTTCTTAACTCACAGATTCTTGATATTCTGAAATTAATTTATGAACACCCGAAATTCCACTATGGCCATCTTAGATGTGGCCATAGTGGAATTTCAGTTTGATCTGGCAACTTATAAGGAGAAAGGAACAATAAATCATCTCCTATATCTCACCAAACAGTTCTTCACAGGGGTAACCCTTTGATTTTCAAATTTAACAGCTGTTAGCTTTTAATTAGCCAGGAATGTCAGCATATATCAACCAGTTAGAGGTTAGTTTTTTTGATCACTGATAGGAATCTGTTGAATTCTGTAATACCCATATCGACCAAAGATCCGAAAACTAAAACAATAAAAAAAAAATGCTATGCATAGGAACAGTTTTTATTGTATTTTAGTATTTTCATGACTGTTTCTTCATAAATCATGTCAACACTTAATGAAAAAATAAACTGACATAGCAGGATTTAATACATGGGTTTATTATAGGCAAGATATGAGATGTTGATATACAGTATGCTGAGTTTATTGCAATAAATGACTCTAAATAGGAGAAAACTATTCACATCTGCTGGACCTGGTAAGCATCTGCATGTATTCAGAGTGCAGTCTGCTTTGCAATCATGTACACAAATAAAACAAAAAGTGTACATCAAGGATGAAAAAAAGGGAAATTGCACTGCTTTGTGAATAACCCAGCCAGACACCCAAAAACACTGTCATTCTCATAAATCTAAAATAAATCACATGACTGAGGAATCTGATATTTGAGGACACTGCAATTGCACAATGCGTCGATGTTTAATAGTTACCTAAAAAAGCAGCTGTTTTATGACTGGCAATTGAACATATCATAAAAAAGCTGTGCAAATATATATAGGCATATTAAATATTCACAAGTACAATATGAAGCTTCTCATCAGAAATATACTAAATGAAGCTATCAAACGGCCTTTTTATGTAAGTATAATCTATTTTACAGGGTTTCCAGTTACAAAACGGTGGATTTCATGTGTCTGCAGGCATTTTACAGACCAGATGATTGGATTTGTCTGGCTGTGTTTTATTTATTTATTTTTTTTTGGTAGTATGAGTGGGAGAAAGTAGTAGTGCCATGTAGTGGAAATCCATGTAGTCATATGGCATTACGATTCCACACAAGAGAATAATCAGCTAATGTAGGTAGTTAGGTTTTATGTGCAGACATCACCATCTGCTGGCCAGAGGAGACATATGTCAAACAAAAATATTATGGCATTTTGTGATTGGAGTAAAAATGGCAGAAATTAATTCAATGCCAACTTAAAACAACTACAGTATGTAATATGGGTTAGTATTCAGGATGGATGGACGAAAAAAAAAAAAATCACGAGTCCTCTCCTGTGCTAGTTAACATCAGTAAAAATAAAGGACAAAAGATGAATTCCACTTCTATTTTGGATATTATTAATCTATTCTCCCTCCAAACATATGGGTTAGGGTTACAGCTACCTTAAAAGGCAGACGTTTTTAAGAAACCCTCTATTAATTAACATGACATCGTAAATTATCAACATGTTTCTAAACATTTTTTTTTTCTATCTGAAAGTTTAAGAAAAAAATGTTTATTATAAAGTGTGTTAAAATATGCACAGAATGACCTGTTTGGAGAGTTTCTGTTATGCTTCAGAGCTCATCATAGTGCTGATTAAAGTCACTAATGCTGTTCTCATAGCATCAGATGGTGGACTTGTCTCTGTACTTGTCCTGTTAGACCTCAGTGCTGCATTTGATATTCACCAGGGTGAGCTACAATACGAGACGGGTGAGTTGGGCGGGACAGGTCAACCACCTCTCCCTGTGGAAAACTCCAAAGTAAAAGAGAGTCTGGTCTTAAGGAGCTGGAAGCCAGAGCCTAGGCTGTGTGTAGAAGTATGCCCGACTATCTCTGGCCAATATCACTAAATATGCTTGTCAAGTTTAGAAAAATGACACTCTAAGTCCCCAGAGCCAGTTTAGGTGTTCATGGATCAGGTCACCTCAGTCTCCAATTGCGGCTCTACTCATCTGGGCCCGACGATGAATAACCCTCCTACCAGGCCTGGCTCCAGGGTGAGGTCTCAGCTCCCCTGTGCCAGGCGATATCACTTGTCCCATTTCTCTGGTCGTAATGAAAGCCTTTGAAGCGCACCTTATCTGGCATGTCACCCTGTTTAAGAGACCCTATCAGGAGAATCTAAGCCATTCATAACATAGCCTCTGGGATCACCCAAGCACTGAAACACCCTACAGTATTGAGTTGACAGTTCAAGGAGGGGATGTTTCTTTTTTTCCTCTGTTTGATCTCTGTCTTTTGTTATCTTTTAGTTTTCTTTTTGACTTTTCATTTACACTTTAATCTCTGTCTTTCTGTGCTTTCTAGCTCAGTCTTTTAATTTCCATGTACTTTCATCCTGGTTGTTCTGTGGTTGTGTTTAAGCATCATGTAGTTGTTGTTTACTCTCTGATGCCTCCTTTCCCCTAGCTCCCTTCTAGCTCCTTCTTTCCACACCTGCTCCAAATCAGTTGATCACACCATTCAATGTTCTGTTTGGCATATATTCTCCTGCTCTTCAGCTACTTTTTGCTGGATTCTGCTCATTCCATCATTCCTAAGTTGTTGGTTCCTGAGTTTAATCTGTTCTGGATTATGACTTCTGTATTTTACATATTTTATCAAATTCTACAAGAAATGATTTATGGTTCTTCAGCTCTGCATTTGGGTACCCTCTAATCCTGACAGTAGTCTTTTTGTTGTCTGTTGTTTCCTTATTTTATTTAAATCATTTTTGTTTATTATTTCCTATGCATAGCATTTTTTTTATTGTTTTAGTTTTCGGATCTTTGGTCGATATGGGTATTACAGAATTGAACAGATTCCTATCAGTGATCAAAAAAACTAACCTCTATTTACTTTAGATGAGAACACACTTGGAGCTACGATTTTGTTCAAGTACATGTTATATCCCTGAGGCCTGTGTTTGCCTACTGGCCTTATTAGAGAGGAAATCTTGTAGTTGCCTGCAGACCCACATTCAGACTTTGCGCTGTATGCATGTTGACTTCTTGGTTTGGCTTGTGACCTACATTTCGATGTTGGTCTGTATGCCTACAGAGGCTTGGGTTTGCATTACATATTTCTTTTGTATTATATATTCTGTTTTTTATGGTGGGGGGCCTCTGCCTGCATTACATCTCTGTTTCCTGGGAGCCCTCTTTGCCTGGGTACCTCTGTCAGTTCGGGCGACTTCATTTGCATTTACGCCTCCATTTTTTCTGGAGGCTTAAGTTTCATGGAAGGATTTTTTATGTACATTTTTCTGGTTTACCTCAGCTCTTAGTTTTGCAACTTGACTCTTTAGAGATGTGATTAATTCCTCCTGTTCCTTGAATCTGAAGGCATGTTCAGGGTTGGTCTTCAGCTGAAGAAGGCTGCAGAAGAACAAGGAGGAAAACTTGTCACTTGAGGTAAGGAGCGATATGACTTTTGCTGGAACCTTGGAAGAGTAGATACACAAGAAATAATAAGTAAGGACTGAACTTAGAGAAACACTGAGAACCAACAAGGAATAGTTTATTTTCTCATTAAAATGAAACAGAAGTTTTGTCCAACTTGTGATTATTTGCTTGTAACCCACAAACTAGATTCCTATGGTTCATACCAATGTTTCACTCATTGCTGGTTTGAAAGATTGAGATTTTTTTTCAGGTTCACACACACTGACCATTCCAGAAAGGAAAGCTCTAGAGATGAAGAAAAAGTTAAAGTCCTCATCAGTGACACAGCCACCTACCATTTATTGATACCACCAGCAGCTACAAGAAGAAGGTCATCAGCTGCCTTCAGTAGTTAGAAAAGGACAAAGCCATCGACAGGCAAGAATACTACTGGCTGTACCCAAGAAAAGTCATTCCCCAGATCTACAGCCTCCCGAAAATACACAAGAAAGGAGCTTGACTCAGGCCCATCATAAGCAGCATTAAATTTGTCACTGTTTAAAAAGACCTGACACTGGACACGGGAGTGTGCCTTATAACTAATACTAATCTTGATTTTGAGCTTTTCTATTTTCAAAAACTTGAGGATAAACATGGGAGCCCCATGCCTCAGTTGCAGAGAAACTCTGCAATAATCAGGGGATGATTTAACTGATGTTGAAGACTCCAGTGATTAATATCAGCCTCTGGATGAAGTAGCAGCATACACTGAATTCAAGACACTAAAAGACTATGCTTTAGAGGTTTCACTCTGGTGAAACGATCACTCAAAAAATGTTCCCAAACCTAGTATCGATAGCGCATAATGTGCTTGCCATTCTGGCATTAAGTGTAGATAGTGAAAGATAATTTTCACCTGCTGGGTTTATGATTAAGGAAAGGAGAACTGCCACCTTAGGAACAAAGTTTAAATATCATTGAGTAAACACAACAGTTATTTTATTTGTGTATTTTTGATGAGTTAATTTGAGCTCTGTTTTTAGGAGCCGAAAAGCTCTTATGAATTTTGCACACTAAATTCAGTCTTGTTCTTATACTGTCCGTGTTAAAGTTAATGTGAACTCAGACAGTTTTTTTCAAAAGAAGCATGTTTTGATATATATATATTCATGTCAGTTATGAGTGTGTGTTTGTGCTTGTGGGCAAGAAAAAGCCCTGCTTTGGCTTGTTTTCAGCAGTTAATCTGTGGGCGCAGCAGGCACTGCATGTGAGGGTGAGGCAATGTTCATTACTGCCTCTGTTATTAACACAGTATTCTGCTGCAACTGGAAAAATAAAGCATGTTATGTTGAAGCACCAAAACGGCTGTGTGTACACTTTGTGATCACAGGTTGGGTTGCACTATATAATTACGGTGGCCCACCGGTTTTTAAATTGGGATAATTGCGTGTAACGGTTCGGGACTTGGTTCTGAACTCTACCGGTGCATGCAGTCCCGGGTTTTAAATGGGGATAATTGCGGGTAACAGACTGGGTCTCGTTTCTGAACTCCACAGGCGCAGGTGGATACAGTTTTGAAAAATCAGACCCATGCAGGACTCTGATCTATTTCACCTAATGCCATTCCTTGCTGTCGAAATGGAAGACGGGAATTTCCATAAAACTCTTTTACTTTTTAAACTTTTACTTTTTAGGCAATGACTGTACAGCTGACCTGGCAAGCCAGTTGGTAATATGTACCATTCAGGTTTAGATCTACAGTATACCTTTTTAATCTAGGACTGATCCCATCAAATCTGTTTGGCTAAATGAACCATTTTGCAGAACCTTTTGAGCTTGTTAGATGAAGCAACACTTAATACCCTCCTGCCAAAGCTCACATTTAGCCCATCATGGTAACAACTGTATTAGCAACAAGCGTTATAATAAATTACAACTTAAGCTTTACATTTGCTTTTTTCTTTCAAAGATGAAATTATGGATTCTGACAAAACCGATGTTGTGGCAGCAGCTATGCTGAGAGCTGCTCTTTTTCAGTTTTTCTTTTTTGTGTGAATACAGGCTTCTCAGTTGTTCTTTTTCTCACATAGGGTGACAATGGCGTAAGATGTTATAGTTTGCCCTGCGACCGGGTTGTTATTAGTTTGAATTCCAGCTCTGTTTGCCTCTGTCCTTGTGTCTATAAGCCAGAAACTTCACCCGCATTGCCTGTTGGTGGTCATTTCTTTACAAATGGCAGATTTTTTCTCCATATAGGGACCTACAAGGTGAGTCTAAAAGGAAGTAAACACTAATTTACCTTAAAACCTCAATACATGCCCTTTTTATGTAACTTGTCCAAAACCAAAAATGTATTCATGTATGAAATATATGTATTAAATGTATCAAAACAAAGTTTTGCAGTAAGTAAAAATGAAAATGTGTTAAAAAAAAATCAAGATTTATTTTAAAACAAATGCAAACTGTTTACAACAATTGGTAATAAAACTATACAATTAAAACTATGACAGTAAAAGATGTGATATGTAAAAAGCACCCATGAGCCTATAAGCTCATCTATAAGCATCTATGCGCTTATAAGCTATAAGCAGGTATGTACTATAACATATATATATATATATATATATATATATATATATATATATATATATATATATATATATATATACACAAACATATATACATATGTGTGTGTATACACACACATATAAACATATATATCCAATAAATACACATGACTAAGATGTAAGGAAAGATATGATACATAAATTACACATTGAAGAAAAGAATCAGAGAGTCTTTAAGGCAGAAAGGGAATATATGTCTGGTGTCTTGTTACATGGCACTCTCATATTGACCTCTCCTTGGAAATCTCTTCCATTGTTGGTGAATACAGGTTGCAGAAGGCTCCAGTTAGCACTGAATTGTCCAATGACCCCAATGAATAGTCTCAGGGATCAGTTGACTCTCTCGTCTTTATTTTGACAAGTATAAGAAGGTTTTTTTAGAGCATGCACCTGGGGAGTCTAAGCACAGCAGATAGAGCACTAACCCTGTGCCTCCGCTCCAGAACATTGCTTGTGTATTTCATGTGAAGTGTCAGCGAAAGGCTGAAATAAAATGAGTCTTTCAAATTTTCACATGTTTGATTTCATAACAATAATTTGATAACATGAAAATAAAAAGTTAGAAAAACACCTTAAAATCTACATGTGAGTTATAGTTTCCAGACTAAAGGTAAGGCGATTCTAAATATCTAGAATTAAATTTGGATAAGGTACAATTAACATATTCTCAGAAGACAACATTATCAAATAGTATGTCGGGAAAACGAGTGGTAAAGTTTGCTGAGAATGGGGTAACTAGTCTTCTCACTCAGAGGCTTTTGTATCCCAAGCGGAAACTTGCAGCATTGTGAATCACCAACCAGCTATAAACTTTTCCTGGGAACTCAGAGAATTTATCGTTTCTGACCGCACCTGAAGAAAAAGAATAATAAAAATAAACACACATAATGAAAACTACAAAATGAGTTCAGGAATAAATTGCAATCATTTAAAAAATGAAAAAAGCAACATTTGTACATTTTAAATTTGTCAATCTTGCTAAATTATATTACAGTTAACTTAATATTTTCAGATTACTCAGAAATGCACACCTTTTTGTCCAGCAGTGTTCCAAACACCCAGATGAAGCAACCCTAGAGAAGTGGCATCAGGTAAAAAGAAAAAAAAGAAAAAAATTTTTTTTTAATTAACCCATTAAAAAGTATTTGGCAATAAATCATTACAGCGCACAAAAAACAAACTGCTACCTGTAGTGAGTTGCACAGTGCAAAAGCAAAATGAATCTCCCTGTTTGTCGGCGCAATTATGGTCCCGATTCCCAAACTCCAGGTCAGTCCAAAAAATGGTGTGAGCACAGCCAAACTCCTGGCAATCACCACCAGAACATGCTGCTCTCCTGCTTGCCCAGCATTCTTCTCTGATCTTCTTCTTAACATTTTGAATATCACTACAAGCAGGATGAAGAAGTTTATGGCTACGATAAGAAGTGCAGGGACCAGAAACGCCAGCAGGGCTTTTGAATCATCCCAGTTTAGCCAACAGACATGATTTCCTCTTATGTATTTATTTAAGGGGGCAGTCACAGCCATGGTTGTTACTGCAATGATTAAGGGTGCACCATATCCCAAAACGAATCCCATAACCAGCATAGACGTTTTAGAAAACCCCCCCTCAAAGACCAGGACAGTACGGTAGAGCAACAGCAGACCTGTGGCTAACATCCAGAAGAACATAGCAAGGTAGAAAAAATGGATAAAGAAGGTAGCTGCTACACATGCAGGATGGTTTTTATTCTCTGGGTCTGTAAAAGACGCTCCTATGATGAACCAAATGTTTGCTATCAGGAGAGAAACTGCGATGTTAACAATGAAAACGTGACGAAGAAATGCGGTTGTGTTGGTACTTATTTTTTTCCATACGAGAGCTTCAGTTAGAAGACATATAACCAAAGAACCTATGGATATGCCAACCCCAATGAATGTTATGTCCTCCAATTCAGAGTCTTTAAAATTATCAGAGGACATCAGGATTGAGAAGGAGGTTGTGTGGTTGCAGATGCAGCTGATGGTTTCGTTGTTTTGGGATTGCACAGAACAACCCTGGTTGCTCCATCCTCCGACACCATCAAAGAGGTCGAAGTCCCAGAAAACACATTGTGGATCTTTCAGCTTTTTATTTAGCATATGAAATTTCATCGACACGTTTTCGATGCTGGGATCTTTCTGAACTAGTACAACCTTTCCATTGATAACCATGGGTGGGGAGTTGACTTTATGTTTTGCAGGTAGCACATTATCCATGGAATCAAAAAGGATTAAGGTGATGAATTTCCTTCCCCCATCAGCCTTTTGTATGCTCACTTCCAATAAAGAATCGTGAAAAGGGTCTATGACTTCAGCTCTCTTTAACAGAAAAAAAGGGGTCTTAATGGTAAGGGGTTTGTTGACAAGAAGAGTGGATGTTGTCTCAAATAGGTTCAAGAAGGAAGAGCTGTAGTTTTTTCTTTGGTTCAAGTATTCCCATAAGGCCTTTGAGTCAATAGAGGTGAGAGGGCCAGCAATCTCCAAGATGTTCTGTTTGATAAAACATATTATGTTTTAGACCTCAAACATGTCTTAAAAAGAAAATATAACAAACCATTTCACTTTTCCTACCTTCGTTGACTTTTCATCCAAGGGCACAGAAAAAAAGGAAAACTTGGAGACAACATTGCTGAGGACATTTACAGTGGTACTGACATCACTTGGAGATTGAGCAATGCTGTCATTGTTAAGACTCTGCTGTTTGAAATTCTCTAAGAATGTGTTCAGTGATCCTTTTTCTAAATTCTGTCAAAATGGGAGAAAAAAACAGAGCTTTGGTAACTTGTTTATTCTGACTTACTGTATTGTTCGCAAGTATTGTTAATTTGAGTTAATATTTTTAGATGTATTTCTTGGGGTAAAAAAGGAGAGATTTGGGGTTAGATATATGTGTTAAAACTTATTAAAAAGTTAAAACAGAAAGGGAGTTTATGTTTTGGAATAACCTACGTTTACTATATCCAAATTTAGGATTTTACTTAAAAGATCCACACTAAGAGGAGCCTGCAAACTGCAGTTTCGGAAGTCCACATTTCCACAAAATCTGCTCTCTTTTCACGGCTGCTTATTTGGTTTACACTATCAATCACAATTAGAGAAGGTACTACCTATATCTCTTTTAACTACTTAACGTCCGCCGACCAATATCGGTATGTTTTTAAATTTTACATTTGGTCCAAATTTGGCACACACTGAAAAAACGACATAGAAATGAAACAAAAATCGCTCAAACTAAGTGTATTTAGCATTAATTTGAGTAAGTAAATAAAATGATCTGCCAATGGAATTTGTATTTTTACTCTTAAAATAAGATAAGATAATAATGCAATAGTTTTTTTCTTATTTTAAATGTAAATAGTTTTGTTTGGTAAAGTGTTGCACTTACCTCCTCAATTCAAGAAAAAAATGACTTATTTAGATTTCAATTTTTTGCACTGCAATTGTACTTAATGGACCTTTTTACATACAGAAAGGGTCATAGTTACACAATGCTTATGGCTAGAGATCGGAGATTTTACACTGTTGTTGTCCACAAGATGAAGAATAAGCATATTAAGTGGGAGAGGTCAACTATAAATTATACAAAAGATATAACATAATAAAAATTGCAGTTTTTTTCATTTGAGAGGAAAAAAAGTATTTTTTGGAAATATTTGATGTTACACAGCTCTGGTTGTATAAAACCTACAGACTGTGCACATATTTACAGAAACTAGAAGGTCTTACCTTTCAAATGAGATATATCACAAGCATGCGGGACTTAAAATATAATTTCATTGGCAAATGGTATTTTTGGTTTGTGCACAAGATATAAAATTGTGTGTGTTAAGGGGTTAAGAAATTCCTTAAAGACGGGCAACTTGGTCTTGCCTTGAGCTAATTCTGTCATATTTACAGCATCAGGTTATCTTTTTGTTTTTTAAAGCACCAAGGTGTAGAAATATACTGTAAAAAACACACCTGTTGGAACAATACAGCCCAACATTTGAATCTTTAAAGAATCCTGCACTAGCATTTGCAACTGATGGATTATACAGTACATTATATGATTGTGCTCTTCACATCCAGTTTTAAGGTTATACCCTGAAATATACATTCACATTTTTACATCAAATACATATCAAATACAAAATGTTCATCTGTTGTCAATATCTATTCTCTTGAAGAACAAGTTTCATATAATTCATGTATTTCCTAAGAAAGTTGGATTAAAAAAGTAGGATAATACTTTACAATATAGAGTATTGAACCATGTTTATTAAAGTTGTTTTGTTTGAGAAAATGCAAAAGGGCAACATTACCATTGATTTATCAAGCATCTCCTTTAAAAAAGGTGAGACACAGTCTGGTTGTCCATGTCCAAAAGATTCATCCTCGCTACAAACTTTCTCATCTGGCATTGTGGTCACTGCTGTAAAAAAATATTGGACTTTTATATCTTTTTATATTAACCAAAATAAAAAAATAAATGTTAAAAGAATTACAACTTTGTTTTGTCTTTTTTTTTGATGGGCTGCACAAAGATTTATCCTTTTTCCTTTCAACTCTGCTTTAACAGAAGGATTTAGAAAAAAAATAAATAGGCTTAAACAAAACTGATTGTACCCGTATAGTATATTACAAAAAACCCCACATGTTTAATCAAAGTGTGTACAGTAATTACAATAGCAGGTGTCTGCAATCTTGTAAATAGTCAGCGGACCTATTACATAGGGCTACAGGTAATCACTGACTGATGGCATGGTGTGTACCACACTCAACATGAAACAAAGGAGGGGAAGAATTTTTTTTTTTTAAAGATTAGCAAGAACTATAAATAAGTATGTTAAAGGTAAAGGCTATAAGACCATCTCCGAGCAATTCAGTGTTCCTGTTACAACAGTGGCTCATATTATTCAAGTCTAATATCCATGGGACTGTATCCAACCTCACTGGACATGGCTGTGGGAGAGAAATTAATGTCATATCAAAGAGACAGATCACACAAATGTTAACAAAAGAACCCAGAAAAAAAAAATCTAAAGAGATTAGAGTTGAACTTTAAGCCTAAAGATTATCAGTGTCAGATCGCACCATCGATCATTGTGTTAACCAAAGTGGCCTTAATGGGAGACAATCAAAGAGGACACCACTGTTGAAAATAAATCTGGAAAAATATCCACACTTAAATTTGAGAGACCATATTGAAAAACCATAAAGCTTCTGTGGTAGTATTCTATAAGGATATTTTCACCAAGGCGCATCGGTTCTATGTTCACATAAAAAATAAAGAGTATCAACTAAAGAACCCTGTCCCTACTGTGAAATAGGAAGGAGGCTCTGTTATGTGCTGGGACTGCTTTGCTTCATCCTGAACAGGGTGTCTAAAGCTCTGCAAGGTACAATGAAATTGCCGGAGTATCATTAAATTCTAGAAATAAACATTCTCCTCGGTGTCAGAAAGTTGGGCCTCAGTCTCAGGTCATGCAACAGGACAATGGCCCAAAACACACAGCTAAAAACAGCCAAGAATGACTAAGAGGAAAACACTGGACTATTCTGAAGTGGCCTTCAATGAGCTAAATCATATTGAGCATCTTTGGAGGGAACTGAATCGAAGCATCCTTTAAAGGTAAGACAACTGGAGCAGTTTGCTAATGAGAAGTAGACAAAAATACGAATATGTCATTATTAGAACTTACAACCCTAAGAATGCTGTTAGGTAATTTTCAGACCGAGAAAACTTTGTCCAAACTTCCAGAAATATTAAAGAAAACTAATTTAGTTAATCTTTTTGATTTGATATAAGGCAACCTGGTATGTTTTGCTGCCTGCAAAAACCACAAACATGTGATTATAGGAGTGGAGAAAGGAGTAAACATTTTTTAACTAATCTTTAGAGATTCCGACTGTCATTGTGCTGCTAGTAATGGTAAAAGTACCCTTTCCTGTAAAAATACATAAATAATGTTTTTTTTTTTGCAAGTTTCTCATTGTTATTTAACACAAACATAAGAGGAATAAATTGTAGATATACATTGTCTTTAAAATATATATAGAAATCTATCTACTATAGATAAAAAAAATAACTTATGACCAGTTATTCACTTAGAGTAAAACCCACTAAACATTCTTGATATTTCATAATCTTTACTTTATTCCTTTAAGGTTGGAAATGATTTATATTTGTTTGTAACCCATCACATTTTCATATACATAAAATCATGTATAGGTTATATGTAAATGGTAGCTATCATGGATAATTTTAGATTTTCAAATGTGATTTCCCAGGTTCTTAATGCTTTGTATTTATATTGTTATTCTTGTCATTTTTTGTGTTTTTTACAGTAACATACAAGGTGAAATAAGTTAATACAGAAATTGCTAGAGAGACAACTTTTTCAGAAAACATACCTGCAAACATTTCACATGTGTAGATTGTGATATTGGAAAAATCCATAACATCCAGTATGAAGCTTTTTCTGGCATTATTCCAGGTGACATTGTTGGTTACCTGTGCTTCATCAGTTGTGAATTAAATAATGACAGTTGTTTATTTTATGATAAACATGAATAAGAGAGAAAGAAGAGTAAAAAAAGGCTTTGACTTATGTTAAGCTTTCCATATGTTATTTACACTGCAATCTTACCAATGCTGATATCCTGCAAGAGTAAAATAAAGCAAATGCCTAGTTTAGTATTGATGGCAGAAGATATACATTTAGGATTTTTAAATGTAATGTCATTAAACATGTCTCTTTCAGTTACACTATGAATAGTGTCACATATGGAAGATAGAGGTTTACCTGATTCATGTACAGGGCTCCAATCAGGAATAAACACTCCACAGTCTGCATTGTTAACCTAGAAGGGGGAAAAATACAGATTAGACTACCTATTGTTAAAGAAAAATGATTATTTTTAGTTTTTAATACAGTTAATCTTATGGCATGTGTAAAAGGTATGTTGAACACTCGCATTTTGACCATATTTCTTAATTTTGAACAAGTTTGTGAAGATAACCTTTCCTTGAACCAAAGGACTGAATTTAAGTTTGTTCCTGAGAATTTATGGCAGGAAGAGGCCCCCGCATTCCAACAGCTATTCTGTGAGGTCTTATCTCATGTTTTCTTTAGCCAGATGTTTGCCGTAAATTAGGGGAAGCTCTAAGTTTTTCTGAGTGTCAGAGATAGCTCCTGGTTGGAGGAGCAAAAGCCAGCCTTATTTGAATAAATTAAATACAAGAGGATAAAGCTTTCTACATAGAAGTAACAAATCAGATTTGCTCTTGCAACTCTCCAAAGATGTCTTTGTACGTCTTTACTTTCTTTCCTTCTCTCCATTTATGTCAGGTAATTGAATGTATGTCTCCGTTGTTCTGCAGTTTCTGGTGTAAGTTTGTGCATTGTCTTATTTCTAAGTTTGTGCATTGTCTTATATTGGATTAAACTCTAATTCTGTGACGTCAACACGCATTGCTGGTTTTCCTTGTGGCCACACGCGGCTCGCCGAGAAGAACCTGGGAAAGGAAGAGAGAAGCCAACCTTTTTCCAAAGTTAACTATTTTAGAATATTTTCTTCCTTAACAATTGGGGGCTCGTTCCGGTTCTGGAATCTCGGTGGGCGGCTGTTTGGCACTGATTGATCCGTTTCGGCCCGACGCTTCGGTGTGGTAAGACAGTATTTGATTATTTTTTAGTTGTCTGAAGCGCCGTGTGGTTGGACCGTGGCTGATTGCTCTTGCTGTGTGCGGCCTCACAGAATTTAGAAGCTGCAGAGGTAGATAGAATCCCTCCTAAAAGAGTCGATTGTTTAAGGATTTGAATAAATACACATTACAGGGAACTTTGGCTAGTTCAAACAGAGCCTTTACGTTAACTCTGATTTTAAGCTGGGTTTTTTATTATATTCTTTACCCTGAGGATCCATGCCTGTGCCTCAATAAAAGAATTTCGGGTGTCTGTGTATTGATTAGCAGGGGCTTGTATCAGCCCGGAGATTATGGCTCATCTCCAGTGGACTTATAATTAATTGTTTGGGTTAATTGGACCGAGTTGTATCACTCATGGAAAAAGGACTAATAGGTCGGATCACCTTTCTCTGGCATTTTGAATCGAGTTGCTAGTAGTATAAGGACTGAGAATAATTAATTTAGCAGGATGAATCACCTTAAAGGACTGATAGCAGGTTGAATCACCTTAAAGGACTGAGAAGTTGAAATGAGAATAAAAGGGATTTGTAAAAGTGAAGTTGTAAAATTAAAAGATGCGTCATACATTCTTTTAGCCGGCACCTGACATTTTCTTTTCTTTTCTGTCTTTTCTTGACTGAACTACGACGTTGTCTGTGTTTCTGTGTTTTGTACGTTTCTTTGTGTTTGTGTGCGTGCTTGGCTGCGGGTTGATCTATGGCTGTGTGTCTGTCTTCCCCCGTTATATGTTCCACCACGCGCTGCTGTCTATTTGTCTGTCTGTGTCTGAATTGTGCTGAGATTGTGCAGAAGTGATTTGTGTTTCAAGATTGTGTTATGAAATATTTTCAAATGTTTTTGCTGGATGTTGTATTACTAATTTTCTGTTAAAATGTGCTTCTGTGGGACAGAGGTTTCTCCATTTTGGTTACAAGTTTTGTTTCACAGCAGGGGGATTGATTGACCCCCCCATTTGCATTTTGGGAGTGCTTCAGTTCTGTTAGCACTGACATTTCCAGCTCACTCTTTCTGGATTCTTGGATTTTGATGTGAATTACTTTTAGAACTGTGTTTTGTGTTGAAATGAAAAGTACAAAATAACAGATTTACAGATGTTTTTACTTTCTCAGCGGGAGAAATGTGTGGCATCAGTTCCAGGCTGGAGCACTGGAATGATCCAATTGTTTTTTTTATAATATTGTGACTTTGACAATCACTTCAATTTCTAGGTTTCCTGACACAGGATGGAACACCCTCACTGAGTGGAACAAGAGAACAAAAGCGAGAACATATGGATGTTTTTCTGCTTGAAAGTGTTTTCTACACTGTTAATGTAGGACATGTTGAAACACTAAGGAATGACTTTGTTTCTTGTAGGACGATCTTCGTGTGCAGCCCATTTTGCATATTACATGACCACATGAACGGTTTTTGGGTTTTCCTACAGGGGGTCTAGGTAGCCATTTAATAACAGTGGGCTATCATGAAATACGGTTGTGTGTATAATATGGAGTTTTTAAAACAGGTTCACTCAAAACTGAACAATATTAGAACTATTGGATAATTTATTTTTTCAACCATGGTGTTATAATAATTGTGTTTAAGACTTTCACAGGACGAATTTTGGTTTGAAATCTGGGGTAACATCCTGCATCTTTCTTACAATGGGGTGTTGATGAGTCTGCTTGAGTGTGAATGAGAGTGAATGTGTAGGCAGAGAGCCTTTGATGGGTTTTAGGAAGCTCTATGTGAATATGACGTCACTTTAGTGAGTAGCTGTGTGACCTTTTTCTTATTTTAAACTATTTAGGGACAGTAAAGGTTTTGTTTCATAAATATACTTTTATTACTGCTTTACGGACAATTTTAAGGTAAAGACGATTACATATTTTGGTGTCACAATCTGGTTAAAGCTGAATCATCTGCTTGTGCAGTGGAATTAATATGAAACGAGAATTCAGCCTTGGCTTAAAGCAGATAAATGTCGTTATTAGGAAACTGTGTTATCCACTTTGACTAACAACACTAACAAACTAACCTAAATTCTAACTAAATTAACTTGGTTTATGTTTCATATGGGTAACTGATTGGACATGTTGAAATTTTAGCATAATGGGGGAAAGTTCTTCTATTTTTGTTTTCCACCTCTAAATTGTTTTTCTTTTGGAAATAAGAAAAACACAGGGGGATGTTATAAAGATAAGATATTACAGATGGAACTTTGAAATTTACATCATCTCAGTCTAGTTTGAATATTAGATGGAAGATTGGAGAAATCGTGGAAGATCTTATGATATTTTGGTTTTTCAGTAAATTATTATATAACAGTGATATAGATTCCAAATTATTTTCAAAATGATAATTTTATTATATCGACAGGGGGAGAAGGAGAAGTAGACCCTAATTCCTGGTAAATGTTTGGATATGGTTAATTGTAAATTAATTAATCAATAATTTATTTTTTTTTTTCATTCAACAATAGTGAATTATGGATTTTTTTAATGTAGAGTCATATGGCCTTTCTGCTTGACTCAAATATGGTGTATGTGATATAGAAGCTTCTACTAAATTAGATTTGATCATCTAAAATTGAACGGTTTCAAATAACATCTATGCCATGTTTATTTATATTTAAAATTGTTGATAGATTTCTGCATCACTGCTGACTTTGATTATATACAGTTGGGTGTAAATTGTTAATTTTGAGGAAAATTTTGGTTAAAACTGCTATGAAATTCAAATAAAATGTAAATAATTTCTGAGATTTTAAAATAGGACTTTGTCTTGAAGCGTGGGACAATGATAAGGATGTTTGGTATTTAGTAGAACAATATGAAATTCATAATTATTTGACAAAGTGCAATTCAATCACAACTTTTATTAGTGTCTGTACTAGGACATTCTAGAGTTTTTTCTAATCCTTTAATGAGTTTGTGAGGTTGTGATTTTAAAATTTGTAGTGATATTTGGCACAAGCAGAGTGAATGTCATCGAGGTATTGACGTTTATTGATTTTGAACAGTGAGTGTCATTATTTTCTTAATTCTGGCACATCTGATCGTGGACTATTTTAACACATTTCTATGTTTATTCTTTTTGCAGTTCAGGATTTGAGGCAGTTGGCCATTTGTGCTATAACAACAACAAATCTAGAGCCACACGGGAGGATGCATCACAAGATAAATTTTATTTATAATAGTGAAAGTAACAAAATGTGGCAAATATAAGTTTTGATTTTTTAATTACTTTGTATTATTTTTTCTCTGGCAGTTCTCCTTCCTTCTGACTTGATGGCAATCTTGGGGAAAGGGTCTTTTAAGCTCAGAGATCATGGGACGATGTATTTGAAGGGATCTTCTTGATTACCGCATCAGGCCGCTGTTGTTGCTGAACAAAGATGCTGAACTGTACCCATCTTCTGCTGGACTGCTGTATTAAAGCCAAAAGCTGTTGAACGATTACGAAGGTCAGCGAAGACGAACTGTTCTCCTTCTGTCACGTGAGGGCAAAGTGCTGCTCACAGGACCTGGCAACAGATGTCTCCTTTGAGTGTTGCTTTTCATACCTGGCTGAAAACAAAAGGGACTCAGGCGTTATCTGTGGGAGTCTTCTATGGCTGGGAATCAGCAGTGAGTCGGGACCACAAAGATCATAGCCTTTTGTCCAAACCCGGACGGGGATTTCAGTGGATGACTGATCTGCTGGTTTCTACGTCCTGCTCTGTCGACCACGAAAGGCTGACCAAAGTTCATCAAAGCGGGACTGTATCCAGATCCTTCTGCACTGCGGGAATGACTGCTACTCTGGACACCTTCTGATTCAGCAGATAAAGAATTGCGGCATGGCAAGTCGCTCAGCGGTGGTCCTGTTGTGTGTTCTCATGTTTGATCCTGGATTCTCACCTCTGATCATGTGACCTGGGCGCCAAAGCCCACTCCTGGGGTTCCCTTCAGTCTGCAGGTTGGAGACGAAATGGGTGCCAACTAAACTTGGTAGTGGTGAATAAGTTCTTTTTAAATTTTTGTAGTGTGTGATGCCAGTGTTCTCTTCTTACTTTAGATATAGCACTGATGCGCCCTGTTGTCTTCACGTCCTGAACCCCTGTAGTGTAATGCTAAGTGTTGAGGACAACCCATCTCCTGGGGTCAGAGGTTTTACAATGCAGTTTGAGGGTTGGTGTGCACCAACTGTTACGACACTGCATTCCTCGGAAATGCATTAACTTCCTCCATGATTCACTCTGTTTGTCTCACAAAATGCTAATGTGTCTTTTTTTTTTCCCTTCCTGCCTGAAAAGAATGGGCAGGGACTAACTATTGCAATTACATATTTTTTCTTAACCATAGCTGAATTGCATTGTGTGTTACGCTTCATCTACTAAGGAAGAGGATCTAAATTTTATTTACATAGTACAGTGGCTACCATTCAATAAAACTAAATTTAAATTTAAATGGAATTTAACATTAAGGTGTTAAAGTGAATTGATGGGTGTCTATAAAGCTTATTGAGCTAATGACACCAAGTTCTGTGTTGATTTCATAAATTTGATCAAACATTAAATTCTTTGATTGAGGTGTGCAGATTGTAACAGCATCTGGGACACCATGTTTGAATTGCATCCAACTGTGTTACATGAGGCTAAAGTTAGTGGTGATAGCGGATTTCATCTCAATGAGTTGTATAGGATTTTTATTGTATTCTATGACAGAACATTTGTTCTGTTATAGAAACAGGGGGACATGAATGGAATTGATCTAATAAGCAAATTTTTAGTTTGGATCTCTCTTTACTTTTCGGAAAAAGAGGTTATTGAAGTTAAATCAAAATACATTAAATGTTTTACGGTGTATTAGAAGCATTAAATATGAGCTAACTATTTGGATATGAAAGAAGTAAAATTTATAAATTGAATATACTAAACTAAATATTGCCTATCAAAAAATTTACATAAAACAGTGTTTCTTAAACTAAGGAAGGTGATGGTTGGATTGTTGCATCTCTATTCATATGATTTAAAATAAATTGTTTAACTAAGACATCCAGGAAGGTCTAAACTAAAGATTTACATCATTTAATAAATTTAGCTGTATCGAATCTCTCTCCAAAACTGAAAAGGCATTGATAATTGATAAACAATAGAAAAAGGGTAATACATTATTCAATTAAATATTTTATAAATAGGTTTTCAAAAGAATAAATGGATCAAAGGTAAAAATGGTTGAAATTTTTGGGATTTAAAACTATGATTGAAATAAAGTAGGTCATTTTTGATATTTAGTGACAAGGTTAGCTATACTCATGTAAAACAGGCTGATCATTCTTTAAGGTTTTAAAAAATAGAAAATATGATGATTGAAATTAAATTGGTCTAAATTGGAGATTTACAAATTAACAATTATGGAATTGCTTCTAAAATACAGTTAAGTTTTGGGTTCAACATGATAGGAAACATTTATTGCTCATGTAGGCCTTATATAAAAAGAGGGTCAAAGGATTGATAAAATACAGCTCTACAGAAGCAGATTTATAATACAAAAGGAAGACAGCAAAGCTGTCATAAAGTGTCGGATCAATCATTAACCAATCAACAGGGTTCTCTCCATATGAGCTCCAGACAGGATGGATGTTTCCAGGACCTGCTACCCGCATTCCAGGATGGAAAGGTAAGCTTGCACATTTATCTCATAAAGATTTCTTCAATGAGTTACAGGTCCTGGCAGCGGAATTTACAAAATACCAGACGACACAGGAACGTCCAGGCTCGGGACCAGTTCCGGGAATCGACTGGGTGCGCCTGAAGGTCATCAAAAGAAAGTGGTCTGAACCTCACTTCACCGGACCATACCGAGTCGTGGAGAGGACATCTCATGCTGTCCGTCTGCAAAGGAAAAGGAGACACCGGGTTCCATTGGAGTCAGTGCATAGCAGCAGAGGAGCCGCAACGCACGCTACAAGGCGTACAGGAGAATCTACAGTCTCAACCTGCTGTCGAGGAGTGTCTGCAGGCACATCCCAGCACGGAGGAGGATCTGCAGTTCCAGGCAGAAGTGTAGCAGGGATTCCTGCCAAGACCACTTCATTTTCCTGAATTACAAGGCTTAAAAGGCCCGGACAGGCACAATAATCCTGTTCCGGTGTCCTTCCATTGAGAAAAGGAGATTGCACCCTCTCCTTAAACTCACTGTTATATTGGCACAATACTCCAATTTTCAGTGAGCAACGGACACTCAGGTGAAATCCTGAGGTTTACAACCGGGGAGGAACACGTGAAGGATCAGGCTACAAGATCATCATTAACTTATCTTCTCTTTATTGCGTGTTTTCGTTTTTTGCGACCTCTTAAAGAACATTCGTTTCTTTTTTGCGCGTATTTTTGGATCGTTTTCTGACGAAGAATTCATATTCATTTTTGGAGGACTATCGAAGGAGCATAGAGACGAACTCTAAGTTCTTATTATTGAATTGTGTGAAAAAAAGAAAAAAGGTATTTTGTAATTTTTATGTGTTTATGATTTATTTTCTTTTTTTGATGTTGTTATTGTTTTGTATTGACAAAATGTAATTTTTGTGGCGAGTATTGTCTTTTAAGTTTCCTGGGCATGTTTTAGTAATTTCGAGATATCTTACTCTGGTTTTCTAATTTTATACTTGGGCTGATATTTCTATTGTGTTTTTTCTTCTATTGACATAACTGAGTTTTATGATTTTTCATGTTTGATAAGTGAAATGTATTTTCAGTTTTAGTTTTTACTGGTTAAAATTTTGTGGTTCATCAGGTGAGTATTAAATTGTTGGATAGCGCGAGATACATTTGATAAGTTCAGATAATGGAGTTCAGCTTAAAACACATGACCTGGCAGTGGAAGCTTTTGCTATGTGTATCTTTCGGACTCATTCTGCTGGTGGTAACGCTTAATCAATTAGATTTGTGAGGTCTGTGTGTCTCAGACCTCAAAACGGGGACTGTTAAAGAAAAATGATTATTTTTAGTTTTTAATACAGTTAATCTTATGGCATGTGTAAAAGGTATGTTGAACACTTGCATTTTGACCATATTTCTTAATTTTGAACAAGTTTGTGAAGATAACCTTTCCTTGAACCAAAGGACTGAATTTAAGTTTGTTCCTGAGAATTTATGGCAGGAAGAGGCCCCGCATTCCAACAGCTATTCTGTGAGGTCTTATCTCATGTTTTCTTTAGCCAGATGTTTGCCGTAAATTAGGGGAAGCTCTAAGTTTTTCTGAGTGTCAGAGATAGCTCCTGGTTGGAAGAGCAAAAGCCAGCCTTATTTGAATAAATTAAATACAAGAGGATAAAGCTTTCTACATAGAAGTAACAAATCAGATTTGCTCTTGCAACTCTCCAAAGATGTCTTTGTACGTCTTTGCTTTCTTTCCTTCTCTCCATTTATGTCAGGTAATTGAATGTATGTCTCCGTTGTTCTGCAGTTTCTGGTGTAAGTTTGTGCATTGTCTTATTTCTAAGTTTGTGCATTGTCTTATATTGGATTAAACTCTGTAATTCTGTGACGTCAACACGCATTGCTGGTTTTCCTTGTGGCCACACGCAGCTCGCCGAGAAGAACCTGGGAAAGGAAGAGAGAAGCCAACCTTTTTCCAAAGTTAACTATTTTAGAATATTTTCTTCCTTAACACTATATAAAACTAAACCCCCAAAAGTTCAAACATTCAAACTAAACAACACATAATTTTCTATCTAATTGAGGAATAAAAATGTGTAAATAAAGCCTTTTCTAAAGACTCTCTAAGCTTTCATACGTACTAATATGTATTATTTTCACAAGTGTTTATGCACGTTTTTCAGTATATTATATGGAAGACTGTAATTTAATATGTGTATATGGAAGTTATTCTGATTTATGTCCCTGGGGGCACCTCATCAGAACCACTCAGAGTTTAGCATGTGCGCAACAAGTATGAAAAGCCATTATCAGTGGAGCACCGGTTCGTCACCATGACGGCAGGCATCAGGAAGGGCCTATTTCATCCCACTGGAACTAGAGATTTTAATAAAGAAATGAAAAAACAGGAGAATGTGTTTAAAAGACAGAGCAACTGAGCTACAGCTGCAAAGGAGAGGAAGATGGCGAAGGAGACGATTGTTGCTCAAATAATGCGTAAATTTATGAAATACGGCAGACCAATTCTACATTTATTTAAAGGGCTCTCCTCTGTTGTTCCATTTGTAGATCCCTAAAATAATATTTTTCCTGATCAAAATCACACTACTAGACCTAACTGTAATAATGTATTTTCTTAATTACAGTTTTATAGCAGAAACTGAATTTTAGAAAGTAAAAAAATAAAACAAACATATACTAGCAGGAATTAAGTTTTATATATCTAGAAATTTTTACAATGGCCATTCTGACATTAATTAGCTTGACTGAATATGTTTTAATGATATCTGAAAAACATTTTTTCATAGTTAAAGAATGCTAATGCTAATCAGTAATATTAAGAATATGGACCTCTGAAAAAAATGTATCGACATCCAGAATTTTTAATCTAGATTTGGAGAATGTAATTTTGCCATAGAGTGTTGTAATATTACGGGATTATTTCTTGAATGGTAGTAGATTAATGTGTCTATTTAGGTGAAATCTTCTGGCAGAAGGTGAAAACTAAGAATAAAAATGTTGTTCTAATAAATAGAACCTGCGGCTCATCCCATTGGTCCATCCTCATGTTGATGCTTTTACACAGTAAATACTAAATGACTGTTTGCAGCTGCTTCGGATGTTATCATACCGATAAATGGTTGTTATTAATGGCTATAAGTCCCATAGAATGGTATCAGATTGTTCCAGTATGCTCAGTAGGCTGTTATCATTGAGTGAATGATTACCATAACACCATATTAATTCCTTTCCCCCGTGGAATTAATTAATCTATTTATGTTTAATCTGAAAATAATTTCATTCGTTCTTAATGTACTGTAGAGGTGTCAAGTAAAGAAGTACAAATTCTACTTCTACTCATTACATTTTCACACAAGTATCTGTAGATTCTATTACTTACATTTGTAAAATAAACGGTACATGTTACTCTTGGCTTTGGTTTAATGTTTATAAATATTTATTTCCCATCATGTGCTCCATTCCAATGCAGATCATTGGCTCCATCCACATCTAGTGAAAACTAGTGTAATTGGATGAGTCGTATAACGCAAACACTCATTGGTTAGCTAAAGGAAATTAGCAGAAGCAAGCAGCTGTTCTTCAAACTGTAAACGTAAATTGTCTATGCCATGCTACAATGTTGGATTCAGAAAAAGATGTTGAAATGTCTGAAAGGTCGAACACAGGCGGGAGCGTAACAGGAGATGGAGACCAACAAGACCTCCCTCATCCTTGGCCCTATCTCAAGAATTTTTCTAAATAGTCCTGAAATTGAGCTTTCAATTCATATAATGGCATCTGGCTGTTTTTTTTATGGTTACTTTATATTTTTATACTTTAAGTAGTTTTTGGAGCACTTACTTTTTCACTTTTACTTGAGTAAAGAGGTCAAGTTGATACTTCAACTTTTACCAGAGTGTTTTTAAACTGCAATATCTATACTTCTACTTAAGTAAGTAATGTGTGTACTTTTGACACCACTGATGTACTGTAAATATGACTTAATAAAAATAAAATGGTCTGCATCTCACTCATATTAAACAAACCAAAAGCAAGTAACCCCATGCCCTGTCAACTGAGTTAGAGAATCCTCTCCCTATGAATATTTAATTCTATGTGAAAAAGTGCCGATCAATCTTTAAGATCCTCATCAAACGACATGCCATGTTTGTTTTAAAATCCTAATGTGTCTAACAGACCTAGTGAATGATAAATATTTTTTATGCACAAATCTAGCCTTTCTTCTCTCACTCAGGGTATCCTTTTTGTATTTTCAATTGCTCTTAATTAAAAGGATGGTTGATTTGTATATAGTTTACTAGAAAGTTTACTAGAACTGTAGAAGATATACTGGAACATGGGAAAATAGAATTTGACACATAAGTGAGGGGTTCAGGGAAATTAGATACCCACATTCTGGAATAAAAAAATAAATAAAAAATGTATACACTGATGAAAGCAACATAACTTGGTAATAAAGTACCATTTTAAAACAAAACCTAAGTGGCTCAGTTCACAGAACGTTTCAATGTTAAGTTTCACATCCATATAACATTTACTGTTTATTTCCAGCATGCAAATTATTAGGTATTTATAGACCAGAAAATACTCATCATTTACATACCATGGTTCAATTTATTCATAGCTTTGGGGACTATGGCAACATCATTTAAACAATCAACAAACAAAAGAAAAAAAAATCTGTAAAACCTAGAATCTAGTTTGTCACACATATAAACCCGAAAGACATTTAATGCAATATGGTATTATGTTAGCGTGCTCGTAAAAATGTCAATCTCCCATACTTTAGCTGCTGGATTTGCTTCGGCCTGACAGCTCGTAAACCCAAAGCCTTACATTAAATCCAACTTTGTTTTTGGCATCCATGTTCCTCTGCCTCACAGGCAAAACATCTCTGAACAACACTTTTTCTTTGGAAAAACAAGTAGCACAGGTTGATCTCTATAAGTACTTTCCATGTCAGCAGAGTTTTAAAATGCAGGGACTTTTTTATTCTCAGCAAACAAATAAAAATCTTCTACAGAATTTAATTTAGAAATGCCAGTGTATATGTAATGAGAAAGATCTCTTTTTAGAAAATATTTGATCACATCTTTTTACATTCAGAAGTGCACCTATTTTGAGATAAGCACAAATTATTTTGATTCGTTTGTAATGCTCTAATGTTAATAACAAAATTCAATTGCAATATTAAAAAAAGAAAAAATAGAGGCACAGCAAAGGATCTTAATAAGGAACCTCCTTATGTGCTTAATCTTAATGTATCCTGGGGAAAAAAAGACTAAATTAATTAACAGATATCAGAAATATCATATTTATGTTCCTGGAAAAGTCCGGTTCATTCTTCATTAAAGAATCTAGATCGGAGGACTTCAACAGGGGGTCCGCAACCCCTTGGGGCGACACAGAGGTACTGCATGGGGGTCGTGAAAGTTTTGGTTGATTAGGCTTTTTTTTAATATTCCACCCTGCAACTTTTTTCCACTGATTGAAATATCTTTGAATAAACATTAACATGAATCCAACACACTGTAGTAAACAGATAAATGGAGGCAGAAGATGTCTTTCAGTCATCAATGCACACATTCAGCGACACACAGGAGCTTTTTCATGCTGGGCACATTTGCATTCACAACACCTGTCCCATCAACAATGAATCAGAATCAGAAATACTTTAATAATCCCAGGGAGAAACTACTTTCATTACATAACTCCATCGGTAATAGCGTGACTATAGGACCAGTTTGATATAACACAATTTCATACAAATATATAATTAAGGGGGTCCCCGCTCCATCTCGCCATTAGTTTGGGGGTCCTTGGCCTGGAAAACATCGAAGACCCCTGATCTAGAAGAATAAAAGGGTTGCATGTTCCCTTGTCCAATAAATTGTTGCCCAATATAAACAGCGAATAAACAGCCATGATACTGTTCAAAAAAGAGATGGGTTTAGTGTCCAAAAGATACACATGTTCTGGTAAGGATCAAGCACAGAACTAAGGGAACCTTTAGTAGATGCTGGCCAAAACTAGCTGTGCCTGGTTCACATGAAAGGATGATTTTGCAAACTTTTGGCCTGATCTTTTCTTTCTGAGTAAAATAGTCTCCTTTCGTTTAGATACAGGATATTTCTTTCTGAGATGTTAAAATAAAATACATGATTCCATACATACTCTAATTTTAGTATGGTTCAGGCAAGGCGGTGATACTTACTTGACTAATTTGCTATTTTCCTTTTTTTTTTTTTTTTACTTTTCCTTACTTTCTTGATTAATGTAGAGGTGGTAGATCTGGGCCATTCTGTGGTCATTTGAACTTATCATCATTTAGTCTTTCAACTTTTCTTGAAAGTTCTTTTAGGCTACAGTTTGATGTATTCAGATTGAGCCTTCATATGCCTTGAGATCTGAGAGGGGGAGATTTGGCAAATCCGTAGCCTCAGAGTCAATTTGCCCAAGCAGTTCATAATGAAAATAAACTATATACTAAATACTCATTAAAAGATCTAGATTTACCCTACAACCAAGCATGGCCCAAATAGATTGGTCATTTCAAAGTAGTTGAAAGTAAACTTGATAAATCACTTCTATCTGTTACAAATGACCCTGTTTCATACAATTCAAAGATAGAAGTGACAAAGAACAACCAATGCATAGATGAAATTAGTTGTCTTTTATCTGAAAGCAGATGTGCTTAAGTCTTTTAATTGGACAATACAAGCTTACATTGACAGTACAAGATTTAGAAACATAAAAAACACCCAAAAAGAAAAAACCCTCCTACCTTTTTCTTTTTGTTTTAGATCCCACTCATCAATATTAGATAATATAATTAAACTTCCCTCTATGAAAAATGTACTCTTAGTACCAGAGAATTTCAAGTAGGTCTTCAACAGTAGAATGGCAGTAAATGTGGATGAGGATACAAAACAGTTATTTAGCTGAGCAGGGTGTGTCAAGGCAAAAGGAGGGGGACGGTTACACAAGGCTTTTACACTATTACATTTGCTGCTGCCCTGTTAGGTATAAAATAAAACTATTAATCATACCTCAGTTACAATTAACAATCAAACAAGAGAGCAGATCAAGAAACAAATGTGTATTGAGATATATAATTAGTAAAATACAATTATTCATTACGAATACAAGTTTTGTCATAGTATAACATTGGCAAAGCTGCACAGAATTACTGTAACCATAATATGTCTACCATGACTTACTGATTTTTGCAACATGAATTTACTTTTTGAGACATTATGAGAGTGTATGGATCATGTAAGGAAAGATCCTAGGAAGAATGTGATGAACTGAATCATCATCTGATGTTACTAAAAAAGGCAGGGAACAATGTGCGGCTGTTGTTGGGATAAACTTGGTTTTACATAAGCATAGAAGTTCTTTCATTTCTATTTTGATCTAACAGCACTCCAAGACTGAGGGAGGTACTGTAGCTAAAATATATTAAAAGACAAATATAAATGAATAACTGCTTAGTGAATAAACAGTAAAATTGCACACAATTTTAGTATTGCACCTGCATACAAAACTACAAAGCAGATAAACACCATCGCATGTCCTGTGCAACTATACAGGCATAGAAAACTATAGGCTCAAGGTTAAACAATGATTTGAAAATTACTTTGACTTGTTGAAACTTTGAATGTTACATTTTGCCTTGGGTTTAACATCCCAAATTTGAAATACTTCCATTTTTTTTTAAAGTTTTTATGCCACTAGTGGCTCGTTTGTTTAGACAGCTGGATGAGAGGAAAAGAGGTATGAGAGAGGGGGAAAAACATGCGGCAAAGGACCAAAGGTTGGATTCAAACTCAGCTCAGCCGAGTTGAGGACTAAAGGCTGATTTCTACTTCAAAACTAGGTCGTCTGCGTAGGTGTCTTGGTGAACGCAGAGACGTCCCTGCTCCCTCTGCAGACACTCTGGTGGACCTCTCCCAAATTGACCGCAGATGGGAGGCCTCTGATTGCTCAAATCTACATCCGCTCTACACTATGCATATTTCCTGTGTGGTACCTTACCGACTTGTTTTGTTTGTAAGACCGCCATTGTGGAAAACGACTTTGTGAATTTGGACCAGCTAGAAGAGCAAGGTGCGCGAGAACTCTGGGAACCTTTTTTCCACCTGGATCCCCACTATTTTTCACCCTCATGTCCCTCCATTGCTGCACAAACTTGCCCCCATTTCCTCACCGGCTTACACGTATTTAGATTCACAACTAGTTCATGATTTTTTTCCGTTTTGCATTGTGGTGTTGAATAAACAGCACAGACTGGGCTTCAATATTCAGCATAAATCAAAAATGTCTGCATCATACCTTTGACATCTCACTGCAACACACTGCTGCTGGAGTATAACCAGCCCTTAAGGCCTGGGTCGTGTGCGCTAACCACTGCGAGACAGAAGGACACCTCAATACTGCCATATTTTTAGGTTGCCAGAGCTTGTTAAACATTTAAAATTTCATCAATCACCAAGTAAAACAATTTCATGGGATAATAATGTTTTTATCGGTTGTACATTAGTATCACATGTTAGCCTTAAATCATTAGACCATTATGAAACACTGTGATTTGTACTGTTAGCTTTAAAGTTTATTGGAGCAATATTGATGTGGGAAATTGAAGGTTAGAATAAAAACCACCAGTGACTGGGTTTAAACTCTGCTTAATAACTTCTTTCAAGTACTGAAAGAAATATGAGTCTGATAAAAAGCAAAAGCATACAGTTGAGTGTTTTCACTAGAGGTCACACACAAACGCCTATATTCAGAAGTTTCAAGCTGTAAAAAATGTCAATTACAGTATACAAATTATGTTAGTAATAAATTAATTAGCTTAATAAGACATTTTGATCTATCAGCTCTAAAGGCTTGAGGCTAAAGGCAAGTGGACTTGCAGACTTGGATGGAGTTATAAATAACCACAGTGAAGAAAAAAATGGAGACGGGATTTACTGGAAGAAGATACTAGACTTTCAGAGAGCCATTCAAAACTCATTTGTGTATGTTTTCATTTTCAAAAATCCAGTAGCGATATGATCTGGTCTCATTTCAATTCCATTGAGAGGATGCAAATTATCCTACTACTAATATAAATATACATATATATACACTCACCGGCCACTTTATTAGGTACCCCATGCTAGTAACGGGTTGGACCCCCTTTTGCCTTCAGAACTGCCTCAATTCTTCGTGGCATAGATTCAACAAGGTGCTGGAAGCATTCCTCAGGGAGTTTGGTCCATATTGACATGATGGCATCACACAGTTGCCGCAGATTTGTCGGCTGCGCGTCCATGATGCAAATCCAATCCAATCCACTTTTTTTATATAGCAAGGTTTAAATAAACACAAAGTTTCCAAAGTGCTGCACAAAAAGATAAAATAAATAAAATAAATAAAAGTAAATAAAATAAAATAAAAGCACTGCCCGCACAGGATAAAAATATGCATGTGTATACATAAAATCAACATGTGTACATAAAATCAACATGTGTACATAAAATCAATACTCTACATGGTGTTAAAAGCCAAAGAAAAGAGGTGGGTTTTAAGAAGAGTTTTAAAATGAGACAGAGAGGTGGCCTGTCTAATGTGCAGCGGCAATGCATTCCAAAGTTTTGGAGCTGCAACAGAAAACGCTCAATCCCCTCTGAGCTTAAGCCTTGCTTTAGGCACTGTCAGGAGCAGCTGATCAGCTGACCTGAGAGATCGGCTGGGAGTGTAGGGGTGCAGAAGCTCAGAGAGGTAAATTGGGGCAAGGCCATTCAAGGCTTTAAAAGTAAATAAAAGAATTTTAAAATGAATCCTAAAATGGATGGGCAGCCAGTGGAGTGAAGCTAAAATAGGTGAAATGTGCTCGTACTTGTGTGTGCCAGTTAAAAGACGTGCATCAGCATTTTGAACTAGTTGAAGACGAGCAATTGAGGACCCAGCAATCCCCACATAATGTGCATTACAGTAATCCAGCCAAGTGGTCACAAAGGCGTGGATTACTGTCTCAAAGTGCTGTCTCTGAAGGACTGGTTTGATCTTTGCCAGCTTCCTTAGCTGGAAAAAGCTCGATTTTACTGCAGCTTTTTTCTGGCTATCAAATTTAAGGTCTGAGTCCACTTTTACCCCGAGATTTCTTACAATTGGTTTATAATATTGCGCTAGAGAACTGAGATCAACTACGGGGGGGAGGTCACAGATGTGCCACCAAAGACCATGACTTCTGTCTTTTCTTCATTAAAATTCAGAAAATTTAAAGATCACCCGTTCCACCACATCCCAAAGATGCTCTATTGAATTGAGATCTGGTTACTGTGGAGGGCATTTGAATACAGTGAACTCATTGTCATGTTCAAGAAACCAGTCTGAGATGATTCCAGCTTTATGACATGGCGCATTATCCTGCTGAAAGTAGCCATCAGAAGTTGGGTACATTGTGGTCATAAAGGGATGGACATGGTCAGCAACAATACTCAGGTAGGCTGTGGCGTTGCAACGATGCTCAATTGGTACCAAGGGGCCCAAAGAGTGCCAAGAAAATATTCCCCACACCATGACACCACCACCACCAGCCTGAACCGTTGATACAAGGCAGGATGGATCCATGCTTTCATGTTGTAGACACCAAATTCTGACCCTACCATCCGAATGTCGCAGTAGAAATCGAGACTCATCAGACCAGGCAACGTTTTTCCAATCTTCTATTGTCCAATTTCGATGAGCATGTGCAAATTGTAGCCTCAGTTCCCTGTTCTTAGCTGAAAGGAGTGGCACCCGGTGTGGTCTTCTGCTGCTGTAGCCCATCTGCCTCAAAGTTCGACGTACTGTGCGTTCAGAGATGCTCTTCTGCCCACATTGGTTGTAACGGGTGGTTATTTGAGTCACTGTTGCCCTTCTATCAGCTCGAACCAGTCTGGCAATTCTCCTCTGACCTCTGGCATCATCAAGGCATTTCCGCCCACAGAACTGCCGCTCACTGGATGTTTTTTTCTTTTTTGGACCATTCTCTGTAAACCCTAGAGATGGTTGTGCATGAAAATCCCAGTAGATCAGCAGTTTCTGAAATACTCAGACCAGCCCTTCTGGCACCAACAATCATGCCTGGTTCAAAGTCACTCAAATCACCTTTCTTCGCCATACTGATGCTCGGTTTGAACTGCAGGAGATTGTCTTGACCATGTCTACATGCCTAAATGCACTGAGTTGCCGCCATGTGATTGGCTGCTTAGAAATTAAGTGTTAACGAGCAGTTGGACAGGTGTACCTAATAAAGTGGCCGGTGAGTGTATAGCTGTGTGTTGTCTTCATTGCTATGGTAACTTATCATTTTGTTCAATAAAATCTGAGTTAGGAGGAACATGTACTGTAGTTGCCTAGTGACGCAAATGTAATTTAAGAAGAATTTAAACCAATCCAGTGCTGTACTAGAAAAGCTTGAGGAGTTGTAGAAAACTAAGACAGAGGTAATTCTTGCAAGGAAGGCTCAAGTATATTTTTACGTCTGCAGGCGCAGAGAAAAAGCTCTGACTGGGGCAAGCTTAGCTTAAATTTTTACAACATATCCCAACACACACTCGCACCCCACCCCACCAAGCATATTTCCTGTTAGGTTGATATAACTTTCACTAGCCAGGTGTAGCATCTCACAACAGCTGTCCTCCTGTTCATGCCATGGGGGAAACTGAGGGAGCCTTAAGCACTTATCTTTTATCTCTTCCTTTGGAGCCTTGCATGCAGGGACGTCCACACACACCTTCTTACAGGCTCAAACTCCTCATTATTTTATTTCACAGGCTGACCATATTTAAGATTCTCTAATAAAATTGAGTCATCATCAATGTTGAATGCTGCACTGAGGTCCGTGAAAAACAGCAGTTTGGTTCTTCTACAGTCTGCATTTAAATAGACGACACTAAACACCTTGAAAAGGACAGTCTCTGTGGTGTTGATGTCGGAAGGCTGACATGAAAACATAAAAGTGTCTTTTAAAACAAGATTGTTGTTCATTGTTTGGGTAAAACAATGAGCAAGAAGAAGCTTAGTATGTGTGTAATTTATTTTAGTTTTTTAGAGTTGTAGATTAAGACAACCTGCTACCAATAATTCTGTCTAGGGTTTTAAAGGCAGTAAACAAAAGCTTGACATTTTTTTCTTTTTATTTCAGTTCTTCAAACTTCATATTTATTTTACAGGTATTCAAAAAAACGTTACACGCATTATTCTATTATTACAACACATTCATTTAACAATAAAATACAAAGCAGGTAGATGAAATAGTTTAAATGAGCAACATCAGTTTCACTTTTTGAATCAATACATAACTTCTGTCATGATCTGGCCTGTTTGCTCTCCCTTAATTAGTAATTCTTCTCACCTGCCCTCTTCCTTCCCTGCCTCAGTTATAATTTATTCCCCTCACCTGTTTCCTCTGGTTTATATTCAGTTCAGCCTGAGCATTCAGTGCCAGATCATTGCTTGTCTTTCTGTTAGTCTGTCTTTTCAGTTTTATTTGGTTCATGTCCTGGATCCTAGCTGCCAGTGGAAAGAGGGTTTTAGTGTTTGTCTCGTCTCCTGATCGTCCACTGTTCCTCTCCCACGGAGTCCTCTGGGTTTTTGGCTCATTATGGGGGGAGGTTCAGTTTTTATCCAGTAAGCCTGGCTCCAGGAAGGAGACCAGTTTAAAGTCCTGCTTCAAGTTCCGGTTCCTACGTCCTGTCTCGGCTACCCTCTTCCACTGAGCCTGCTCATCTGCACCTGATCCTGTCTGCTCCTGTGCGTGACCACCTGGTCATGCTTCTGGTCCCAGTCTGACTCTGAACCCTCCTGGGAGCCTGTGGATGCCTGGAAGTCTGGATCCTGCCACCTGTTTCTGCTCCTGCCTGTTTCTGTCTGTTCTGGATCCCTGACCAGGACCGGCTTCCAGCATAACCTCTGGGACTGCAGCTCTGGGGACATTCGTGGTCTGGACTGTTAAACCAGGTAAGTGACCAACACAGAAAATCATCTATCAGTTGATCGTGGTCACTTACCTGTGTTTCTCCCCTAGAGTGTCTGAGATTGGGCGGTGCCCCGCCCCCCCGCCTGCAGTGTCCGCGAGCCACAGCTCCATTTTGTTTTATTTTAATAAATCTTTTGAACTTTCCTACTGACTGTCTCTCCTGAATACTGGGTCCATCTGTCCTCGCCTCATGACAACTTCCTTCTACCATCCAGTCGTTGGGATAGCCGTACCTCAACATTAGTGGTTAGATTTATCATTAAAAGTTCATTAGCCCAACTGCTTCTTGTATTAAATGTGCTGGCCTTTTTTACCTTGCCCTTCTAGCTGTAACTTGCAAGGAGGTAAAACCAAACAAACATCTTTCTGTTGAATGCAGAAGCTTTCCTCGACTAAAGACTCTAGTAGGATTTTTTGACCTCGGACCTGATGAAACTAATTGATATTTTCCAGCAAAGCTAAAAACAAACACTAAGATGTGAAGTTAATCTGGAGCAGATCCAAAGGAACATTAAAACTACTTTTTAGTTAGTTAGGAATAGAGTAAAAGAAACTGTATTAGGGGTAGAGATGGCAATTTAAAAACTAAAAAGGCATTTACTGTATATTACAACCGAAGATTTTAGTGCTTCAGCACAATCCTGTAGGAAAACAAGTGGAATTCGATACATTGCAGAAAAGGTCCAAAAAATAAAAAGGGAAAAAGTGATGAGTTTTATTGGGTGGATTGTCCTCCTCTCCATAGGAACTTCTCAGGCACAGGGGTGTCTTTAACCAATTGAGGTTTTTTCTTGGGTGGTCAGGGATTTTATGGCTTCTGACCGTACCTGAAATAAATAGTTAGCTAAATTTAGTGTATTGCTTTGCAAAATATTTAGGAAGTAAGAACATTTTTTTTTTTTGTATACCAAATATTGTAAAACTTATTAGTTTCATAACTGGCTGTTATCAATCCAAAATATCTAGAAATATTTAATTCTAAATGATTTTAGAATAAGGCCACCAGAGACATACGCACCCTCTTGTCCAACAGTGTTCCAAACACCCAAATGAAGCAACCCTATATAAACACACAATGATTTGGAGAAAAAAATAAGCTTCTTCCAACCTTAAATTGAAAAGTAAGGGATACAAGAACATGACATTGTTTTTACCTGTAGTGAGTTGAGTAATGAAAAAGCAAAATGAATCCCCTTGTTTGTTGGAGCAATTATGGTTCCGATTCCCAAACTCCAGGTCAGTCCAAAAAATGGTGTAAGGACAGCCAAACTCCTGGCAATCACCACCAGAACATGCTGCTCCTGTGCTTGTGCTGTATTCCTCTTCACTCTTCTGTTTAACATTTTGAATATCACTACAAGCAAGATTATAAAATTTATGAAAACAATGACAAGTGCAGGGACCAGAAATGCCAGCAGGGCTTTGGAATCATCCCAGTTGAGCCAACAGGCATGATTTGCTCTTATGTAATTATATGAGGGCAAAGTCACAGCCATGGTTGTTACTGCAATGATTAAGGGTGCACCATATCCCAAGACAAACCCACTAACAAGCATAGACGTTTTTGAAAACCCCCCCTCAAAGACCAGGACAGTACGGTAGAGCAACAGTAGACCTGTGGCTAACATCCAGTAGAACATAGCAAGGTAGAAAAAATGGATAAAGAAGGTAGCTGCTGCACATGAAGGAGGATTTTTCTTCTCTGCACCTGATAAAGATCCTCCTACAATGAACCAAATGTTTGCTATCAGGAGAGAAACTGCAATGTTAATGATAAAAACATGGCGTAGAAATGCGGTTGTGCTGGTACTTATTTTTTTCCATATCAGAGCTTCAGTAATAAGACATATAACCAAAGAACCTATGGATATGCCAACCCCAATGAATGTTATGTCCTCCAATTCAGAGTCTTTAAAACTATCAGAGGACATGAGGATGGAGAAGCAGGTGAGGTGGTTGCAGAAGCAGCTAATGGTTTCGTTGTTTTGGGATTGCACAGAACAACCCTGGTTGCTCCATCCTCCAAGACCATCAAAGAGGTCGAAATCCCAGAAAACACATTGTGGATCTTTTAAAGTATCATTTAGAATTTCTGAGATTATTGATATATTTTTGATTTTGGCTCTTGTCTCAACAAGCACAACCTTTCCATTGATAACCATGAAACCAGAGTTTTCTTTATCCCTTGGAGGGAGCACATTATCCATAGAAGCAAATAAGATTGTGGTGATAAAATTATCTTTTTTATCAGTCTCTGGTATGCTTATTGTCACTGATGAATTAAGGCGATCATAGAAAGGGTCTGTCAACTCCGTTTTCTTTAACAGAATAAAAGGAGTCTCGATTGTTAAAGATTCATTGACAAGAAGGGAGGATACTGTCTCAAATAGTTTTAAGAAGGAGGAGCTGGGGCTTTCTTTTTTGCTGTTGTTCTCTGTCCCTGAGTTTGGTTTGTCATTTAGGATATCCCAAGAATTCTTTGCTTCATCAGAGGTGAGAAGACCAGCAGTTACTAGAATGTGCTGTATCAAAAAAAACCAAAAAACATTCAGTATTAGAAGTAAATATTTATACCTTCAAAAATGGAAATAACGTACAAGTTACCCTACCTCTGTTGATTTTCGACTAATTGGCAAAGACAACTCTGAAGATGTATCAGCTACATTGTTAAGGATTGTAACAATGGAACTTATAGATGCTGGTGTTTTAGTAACTTTTTCAGTCGTGCCAACGGTCACATTTCTGAGTTCCTCCAAGAAATTTGGCAGTGTTGAGATATTTAGTTCCTGTTGCATTTGCAGAAAAAACAACTAATGTGAGGATTTGCATTCAGATTAAACTTTAAGGTTTTGAACTTCATAATTTCTTATTTCATTGCATTATATACAGGTGCTGGTCATAAAATTAGAATATCATGAAAAAGTAGATTGATTTCAGTAATTCCATTTAAAAAGTGAAACTTGTATATTATATTCATACATTACATACAAACTCATATATTTCAGATGTTTATTTTGTTTAATTTTGATGATTACAAATGACAACAAATGAAAATCTCAAATTCATCATATCAGAAAATTAGAATATTGTGAAAAGGTTCAAAATTGATGGCCCCTGGTGCCACACTCTAATCAGCTAATTAACTCAAACCACCTGCAAAAGCCTTTAAATGGTCTTTCAGTCTAGTTCTATAGGCTACACAATCATGGGGAAGACTGCTGACTTGACAGTTGTCCAAAAGACGACCATCGACACCTTGCACAAGGAGGGCAAGACACAAAAGGTCATCGCTAAAGAGGCTGGCTGTTCACAGAGCTCAGTGTCCAAGCACATTAATAGAGAGGCGAAGGGAAGGAAAAGATGTGGTCGAAAAAAGTGGACAAGCAAGAGAGATAACCGCACCCTGGAGAGGATTGTGAAACAAAACCCATTCAAAAATGTGGGGGAGATTCACAAAGAGTGGACTGCAGCTGGAGTGAGTGCTTCAAGAACCACCACACACAGACGTATGAAAGACATGGGTTTCTGCTGTCGCATTCCTTGTGTCAAGCCACTCTTGAACCACAGACAGCGTCAGAAGCGTCTTGCCTGGGCTGCTGGTGAGTGGTCCAAAGTCATGTTCTCTGATGAAAGTAAATTTTGCATTTCCTTTGGAAATCAAGGTCCCAGAGTCTGGAGGAAAAGAAGAGAGGCACTTCATCCACGTTGCTTGAAGTCCAGTGTAAAGTTTCCACAGTCAGTGATGGTTTGGGGTGCCATGTCATCTGCTGGTGTTGGTCCATTGTGTTTTCTGAGGTCCAGGGTCAACGCAGCCACATACCAGGAAGTTTTAGAGCACTTCATGCTTCCTGCAGCTGACCAACTTTTTGGAGATGCAGATTTCATTTTCCAACAGGACTTGGCACCTGCACACAGTGCCAAAGCTACCAGTACCTGGTTGAAGGACCATGGTATCCCTGTTCTTAATTGGCCAGCAAACTCTCCTGACCTTAACCCCATAGAAAATCTATGGGGTATTGTGAAGAAGAAGATGCAATACACCAGACCCAACAATTCAGAAGAGCTAAAAGCCACTATTAGAGCAACCTGGGCTATCATAACACCTGAGCAGTGCCACAGACTGATCGACTCCATGCCACGCCGCATTGCTGCAGTAATACAGGCCAAAGGAGGCCCAACTAAATACTGAGTGCTGTACATGCTCATACTTTTCATGTTCATACTTTTCAGTTGGCCAACATTTCTATAAATCCTTTGTTTTTATTGGTCTTCAGTAATATTCTAATTTTCTGATATGATGAATTTGAGATTTTCATTTGTTGTCATTTGTAATCATCAAAATTAAACAAAATAAACATCTGAAATATATGAGTTTGTATGTAATGTATGAATATAATATACAAGTTTCACTTTTTAAATGGAATTACTGAAATCAATCTACTTTTTCATGATATTCTAATTTTATGACCAGCACCTGTATGCCTCAGGTTGTTTCAAAAAGAATTGCTATTTTTATTATCTTGTTATATGAAAGTGCACCAAGGTTACTCAGTTTTAGTACATAACCCTTTTTTCTTATTGAAAAAAACTTGTATTTAAAAGCCTTTTTAAAAGTTTTGTATTACAACTTTGTCTGGCTGCTCAGCCAGAAATCTTATAGGTTTATGGTTTGATAATATATATTTGAAAATCAAACATTTGTGAAATTCAGTCGGCTGTCTTGGGCAAATCTCTCAGTGGGCAAACAAGGATTCTTCTGCTTCTTCCACTCAGATGAAAACACAGAATCATGGCGGAGGTGCGTGTGAAATGGCGTTCTTTCCGTAAAATTGACAGACCATGCTCAGCCATGTCTTTGTCCATATACGTCGTCGCCTTTTCTTTTTAGGACTTTTAGCACACAAAATTGCAAAAGTTGCCAAGGCAGCGTGTTTCACTCTAGTGAGCTTCATATTACTTTTATTTTGAATTTAAGCTATTTTTTGTTTGTGATGGGACAGCATAGCTGTGGTTTCTGATCTGATAAGGTAGATCTAATTTCTTTCACCCTGCTGGGGGGGAATGAGCTGCTAGTGTGGGTCCTTAGGCAAGACACTTCGCGTTAAAGCCTACCTTGTAAGTCGCTTTGGATAGAAGTGTCTGCTGAATGACATAAGCATACAGTTCCATATAAAGTGGGATTAAATGTCTGAGACATATTTTGATGCAAACTCTCTTCATTTGGCCATCTCAGTCTCAACCTGTGTCACTAATTTCCCCTTTCTTCAAAAATGGGTACTGAATGATCATGGTTGGTAAAGGATTTCACATTTTTATGCCCACTTTGTTCCCGTGGAAGTCGACATACACAAGTTTCAGGCCCCTTTTTATGCATATGCAAGCTTGGTCTTATCAGACCAAAAGTTTCTGAAATACTTCAATCTGTGAGGTAGTATAATGTATTAATTCAGTATAGTTGAAAACATGAATGCTGCATTCTGTCTATTCTGTCTATGAGTTTTGGTGTCATGAATGTTAACATGAGTGAATTACCATAGATTTATTGAGGAGGTCAAGAACAATTGTAAGGACACAGTTGTCTTCTTCATTTCCATATTCACCATTTGCCATACAAACAGCTGTTTTTTGTCCCTTCATGTTATCATCACAGGGTATCTCCACCTTTTGGCCTTCGACCACACAAATATAATCTATAGAGGGAAAAAAAAATATATTAAGCTAAAAGGAAAAATTGAAATATTTCTCTAAATCTCTAAGAAGATTAGACTCAAAAAGATAATTTCACTGAAATGTTTTATGACATGACCATATAAAATTCTCTTACAATCGGCACAAATTTATGTTGAGGCCTAAACCCGCACTCCTCACAAACTTTACACACCAAGAGGAACGTTATCACGTCAGGAGATGACGCCATTTTTGTACATTCATCTTATTTGAATGCTTGCCAGTTTTTAAATGACATCGGTTCAATTTGTGTAACCGTTTTTGTATTGTTAAATCATTTACACCACATTCAAATGGGGTCTTAATGCCTTTTGTTAGGCGCCATGGCAGAAAATTAGTTAAAGTTTAAGGCCCTTCTTGCAAATCTCGCCAGGAGTAACAAGCTATAGAAGTTTGAACAACTACCTGATTATAACCTGTAATTTTTCCTTTCCAATGCCTGTTAATAATGGTTTCAGCCATTCCTATAAATAGGGAACTAGATAAGATCTTATTATAACTGTACCAACCCAGTCAGCAGTAGTGTTGACTGGGAACTGTATGACTGTGAGCCTTTAGGGGCCACTTGGAGTCTATGAACAACCCAAATTTTGCCTGCAGGTGTGGACTGTAATGCCAGTCAGACATACCAATATAATGATGCAGTTAGGAGAGATCTACAGATTTTTCCTTTTGGACAGTTTATCTCTCAGGATTTGTAAGGACACCAGAAATATATGGAAATAATGTGAAATATTGATAGAGACAGTATGAAATAAAAGAATATATATACATACCTTTAGCCTGTTGACATGTATAGGTTATGGAATTGATGCTGCTGTTAAAATTAACATATAGTGGTTCACTCCCTTGCGTTTTGTTGGTTTCCTCCGCTATTTCGACAAACATAGAACACACATGTATGAGTCTGGACATTAAATATAAAACCTTTTTTTTTATTACTCAATGATACATAAAATGAGTTTGCAGATCCTTTATTCAATGGTTGTCTGCTATTTATTCTTTCCCAAAACTGTTATGTTATTTTATGAAACACACAAGTAGACACTAAGACCTTATTTCATGTCAGTCTACTTTAGGGTCTTATTGGCTGAGAAATATATATGCCCCTCCCCTTAGGATCCACCTGGACCCTGCACAGATGTTTGTGTGCAAACCAGATTGTTATCACCATGGTTACCGTTGTAGTTGTGGACTATATCACATAACATTTAGAGAGTTGCACACAATTACACAGCAGATAAATATAATGATGCAGTTAGAAGAGATCTGCAGTTTTTTTCTTTTACACGGTTTGTCTCTTAAAATTTCCTAGGACACAAAAATTCAATTTAAATGACAAATTTAGAGTCTTGAATGTAAAAATGTATATACCTGTATGCTGTTCACATTCACAGATGTTTGTGGAATTGACGTTGCTGTCAAACGTGCGGAATAGTTCTGTGCTGCTAGTGGTGCTTTGCGCTATGTGGCAAGGATGTCCAGATATTTCCACAAACACATAAGACAGTGGGGCGTTACATTCGATACAATATTTTCCTTTTTGATTGATTATTAATTCATTTGGCAAATTATCTGTGTACATTTTAATTTCCATAGTCTCACCATTTGAAATCACCTGCAGAACAATAAAACCACCATATTAGTCTTGATGTAATATGCAAGCTTTGTACTGTACATGGTGTGGTTACTTGTTAAGTGTTGTTTAGTTGTAATGTTATACAACAGAAAACACACATAAAAAAAAAATAGATTTACCTGAAATATGCACACAGCTCCAATCAGAGGTACAAACATCTTGGTCCACATTTTGAATCTGACCAAAAAACAAAACAAAACAAAACAAAAAACTAGACATTGAATCCTTGACCTCAATTGATCCCTGTAGAGCCTTTTTACATTTTATGGTTTGCACTGCTGATTACAATGCGGCCAATATAAAGATTTCTGTCAAATTCCTTGTTTGTTCACACAAACTAGATATACTGTAGGAAGTTTACTCTGATGTACGTCTATTAATATATATGTTCCTTTTTCCTTTGCTGCTCACTGTCATTGCTTCAGTTAGTCTTTCATAACCAAACCCTTTTTATTACTTCCTCATTTGTTGAATTGTAGAATTATAAGAGGGTGCTGTTTTTACAACAAATGCAAATGTAGATGCCATATTCTGAATTATTCCAGCAACGTCTTTTAGAAGTGGATTTCTTGGGCCGTTACTGATACCTGTGTGATTTTATGCAATATATACCGATAAAAAATACTGACGTTTTATATGTAACAGTATTATTCATCCATCCATGTTGCATTTGTTTTAAATTCCCATTCCATGTTGCTTAGTGATTAGAAAAAAAACTGCTGACATAATAAGCAGCTTCTCTTTTTACATTACATCTTATGTAAACATTAAAGTTTACGCTGTAAACTTTAATGTTTAATTAACAGGATCTGGAAATTATGGAACCTGTGAACTGGACAGTGAAATACAACTTTCTGTAAAACGTTATCTGAAATTTAAGACCAATCGAACCTAAATTACAGCTAGTAATTTCCTAATAGTGATCTTGTTCACGTTGGTTATTATGTTGCTTTTAAATATTTGTGTGTTTTTCCGAAGTGTACTACATCTGTTTTTGTCTTTTTTTTTTCTTTGTTGTATGAATTACAGTGCTACTTCTGATTAAAATAAGTAGAGATCCCTGTTATCTAACCTATTTTTCTTTTTTTTTGTTTTTTACTTTCCATCCTTTATAAGTTGCATCTATGAAGAAAGGGAACAAAAACAATATCAAAAAGACAAGCAATGTCCTACCTTTACTTAGTTTCACTGTTCCGGTGCAGAAAAGAGCCTAAATAATGACCAAACATTTTTTCAAACACTGAGCTATATTGGACAAGGCATATTTGTCCTGGTGAAGGGTGGTGCCAGGATACCTGGGAATTATGAAAGAGTTGAAGTATACTGTTGCGTTTGAGCTTCCTGTGGATATTTCATTTGCATACATGGCTTTTCTCCAGCTGGTAGATGTAGGGCAATACCAGAACCATCTAGCATAAGTGCAGGCTCTTATAGGCCTACAAAAATAAATTCAACAACTTATGGAATGTCACCTTATATGCTTACTAGTAATATAACATGTTTGAATTATGGAGATGTGGAAAATAAAAATGACATAACTTTTTGGTCAGTCCTGAAATGCAAGTGAAACCTGCTACTGTATGTTTGGAAGTGTTTGAGAATCCAGTTTTTACATAAGCAAATATTTATTTCCTGCTTCACCTGCACTTGTCTGCTGCAGCAAATGGAGATAAACAGGGAAATGAATGTAATCATAGAATGAATGAGTAACCAGAGAATAAAGCAGCAATCCAACAAATAAATAAAATCCTGAAACTAGAAGGGCAAAATGATCGTTTTGAATTAGTTCTTAATATCTACTGTTGCTTGCAGTAAGACTGACATTTTATTGTTTTAGAAAGGAAATGTGTTTCTGACTTCAGAGCTGGAGAACTACAGCCTTTGAGCTTTAAATATGCGTCAGTACACCCTCCAGATGTCCATTTCACCACATTGATGGTTTACATAGAGCCATGGTTATCATATTTTACTGATGTAGTTTAAAAAGTTTCTTTTAATTATTGTGTTTGTGTTTAATATTATTTTAATGTTTAATGTAGTGAATTTGCTTTGGTAAAATTATTCAAAATATATTCTTGCCTGGTTGCCATGGTGAAGTAGCTGAACAAACAACGTTACTTTGTTCTACACTGTAAAAAAAGACCGTGAAATTTACATAAAAGCTATGTAAAATCCCGACAGAATAGGTTTGTAAACCCCAAAACACATATTTTTTGTTTAAATCACAGCGGGCCTTTGTAAACTATTGAACAGAAGATTTTTGTGATATTTACAGCAACATTGTGTGATAATAATCAAATGTATTTGTTAAAGCTAAAAACATTGATAATTTAAACAAAGAAATAGTGTAATACTCATGTCAAAACAATTTTGTTAATTTAACATGCAAATGTTGTAAAAATGTTGTTTCATGCCATTATTACATAGAGCTCTATTATGACCAGCTACATTTACACAAAAAATATTTTTGAAAGTAATTCACATGGTTTTAAAATACGGAAGAGGATTAGGGCCACTGGAAAAAAAAAAAGTTAACAGATTTTTATTTTTATTTTCTTTCAGTATAGTATTGGGAAAAAGTCAGAATTCTGACTTTAATCTCTGAATTCTGACTTTTATGTATTCTGACCTTAATTTTAGAATTCTGACTTTTTTCTCTAAATTCTGACTTTTTTATTGTCAGAATTCAGTCAGAATTCTGAGTTTAAAGTCAGAATTCTGAGTTTAAAGTCAGAATACTAAATTAAAATAAAATTTTAAAATAAGTAAACTTTTTTTTTTTCAGTGGCCCTAATCATCTTCTGTACCAGATGTAATAAAAATGTCCTCTGAAAAAAATATTTGTAAAAATGACATTAAAGATTTAGTTTAAGTTCTGAAAAATTTCAGTCATTGCAGAAAGCCGACACTCCCTGAACGCACCGATCAAACAGTTCAACCTTGTCAGTTAATTTGAGCGGGTTCTGGCGGGATATTTGGGCGGTCGACGGACTTTGGGCAGGTCAGGATGATCCCTCTTTTTTAGCTTTATTTTTGGACGCAGCAGAGACTGTTTTCAAGTTCGAAATGCTCATCCCTGATTGGATAGCAGAAGAAGCTGTTGGCCTCCAAGCTGGCCAGAGCTAAGCGGGTCTTCGGAGCAGAGACTACAGGAGCGGATCAATCTTTGGATCATTTTGGCCGTTTAAAGAGGAACATTTTACGATTTAACATATATTTTGAGGATCTTTGGCTGTTCATTTCAACCAGAAAATCAACAGTTTACAGGGTAAGATTCAAACGTCCTTCTTTTTCATTCTTACTTTTTTGAGCAAGCGAAAATCTCTACAGATAAACACAAGATATATGCTAGTAGTTGATATTTTAGTCCAGATTATTTTGTGATAACTTAGCCTGTGCTTTTCAGCACCACAAACACTCAGAATCCTAAAATGATCACCTGCGTCTTCTGCAAGAAGAAATTGGACACGTTGAGGGATTATGTACTACACTGCAGAGTGCATAGAAATGAGCCTCGTTGTTTATTTAAATGTGTTGGTGCTAACTGTAGTCAAACTTTTACGACTTACTCAGCTTTCAAGGGCCATTTTTATCGTCTGCACAATGTCCCTGCACCGCAGGCTGCTGCAAAATCTGTTGTTGCTGATTTAAAATGTGCAGTTTCGTCATGTGCCCGCCATTTTCACACAGTGAAAGAGCTCATGTCTCACTTAACCCTATAATGCCAAATGTATCATATTTGATACATACGAATTCTAAAATGTTTTTACGCAAGAGGATTAGGGCCACTGAAAAAAAAAAATGTTACTAGATTTTTAAATTTTATTTCAGTTTAACATGGGAAAAAAATTAAGATTTCTGACTTTTTTCTCAGAATTCTGACTGAATTCTGACAATAAAAAAGTCAGAATTCTGAGATTAAAGTTAGAATTCTGAGAAAAAAGTCAGAATTCTGACTTTTTTCTCAGAATTCTGACTTTTTTCCCATACTAAACTGAAATAAAATTTAAAAATCAGTTAACTTTTTTTTTTTCACTGTCCCTAATCCTCCTCCGTATTGTTTTGCCTCTGACACCTTTTGCATAATTTAATGGTAAAAACTTTGCTCAAAATCCTATTGTACACAATCAGATATACCTGATAACAGGCAGTAGAAGACTACACAAAAATTCGCATAGTAATAAATTATTAATATTAAAAATGTATTTCTGTTTTTTCTTTTTACATATTTTGTTAAAATGGCAAATAAGGCATTCAAACCAAAAAAAGTAATTTTCTGTTTTGTTTTATTCTTGGATCGGACTTTAAAGGGTTAAGTGATCACATCGGAGAGGGCAGGTCTGTGTCATGTCCAGTCCGTGGATGTCCTGATGGATCTGTGTATGTGCTGATGGATATCCACAAAGGCATCTTCCTCTCAGAATACCACCTGTATTCTGTGACAAAAGACAGTCTTGGGTTGCACTGTGTTAACATTAATGACTTGCCCGATTTCTATCCTTTGGTATCGTACATTCTCGATGGATACCAAGTCATTCCCCTGAAACACAGTAGTGTGGCAAAATAAAGCCCATTGTAGCTTGTTTACCTCTGACTCTAAATAGTTTGACATTAAATGTTACATGATGTCCCTGTTCTGTTAAGTATATGTTTAATATTTTGCATTATTTTTCTGTTCTGTTTGAAGGTGCCATTTCTTCATGACAAATATGAGTGACTCAGAGCAAACCTTCCTAGATGTCGCAATCATTGAGGTCCTACCAGAACTTCCAGCAGTAAACAAAAACATCCTGGTGGAGCACTTGCAGTCCATCGGAGTTGAGATGTATGATGATCTACACTTCGTAACAGAGGCTGATTTGATGACAGCATTAAGACCTGTTCAAGCCAGAAAGCTTCTTTCTGCTTGGAAAATGAAATGTAAGTAGAAACTCTGCACAATATGTTTCAACACATAAAAATATTTAGTATTCAAAAGTAGACATTGACATTGTGTAATATAGTTCATTTTGCATCATAAAATATGTATATACTTTTTCTCTTTTAAAGACCAAACTCCTGAGAACAGCTCACCCTCATCTGTAGACACCTTACCTACCCAATCACTGTCATCGCTCTCGGTTTCACCCGGAAGTATGTCATCTGCAAGCAGCCGAGAACTTGACACACAGTGGAACGACAACTTTGAAATTCCATGGAGGAAATTTCCTGAAGAGGTGATGCATGCTTTGGAGAGGGGGAAAAGGCTTGGCTCAAAACTGAGGAGGCAAATGGTCTGGATTATCGTGGCGGACATGATGGAAAAATGCCCTCATGTAGGTAAAAAGCACTCCACTGATGTAGCCAAAAAAATGGTTGCAAAATATCCCAGTTCCCTGCAAGATGGAATAGATGGGGATATTGTTGGGGCAGGCTACCATTCCCTTGTCAAACAGTTGCAGAACAGAATTGAGAATGTTAGGCGCACTTCAACACCCAAAATTAGAAGAAGAAAACATCAGACTGAAGAGTCAGACGACACAGATGAGATCCCATTACAAGAAAGAGCAGCAATGCAAGATACGTACGGGTGCATCAAATGGAATGTAAAATTTCTGCCCCGTGAAGAAACTGAAGAGAGCCAGCAGCTAAAGATGGAAAAACTCAAAGTGATGTTCCAACACTCTGATGACAATCCAGAGGAGGTAAAAAGTCTAGTGAAGTCCACTTTTTACACACAACGCCGACATGTCAACCAGGGAAAAAGCATCAAGTGGCTTAGAAAGGAGTGGCCATTTTGTTTTGATGAACTTGGCATGTCAGTTCATTTCAAGGAACTGACTGGGATTGACCTCAAAGAGACATTCACACGAAATTTGGATTTGAAAGGGCAAAGGCTTCTGAACTATATGACCACAGTTTGTGTCAACAAGAGCAAGAAGTTCCTTCAGACTTACACAAGACTTCAGAGGATGCGGGGACCGCAGAGTGGCTGCTCGAATGACCTGAAAGAGATGATCCTGCTTCTGTTCAGCTACTTTGATGAGAAGGAGGAGTCCATGTTCTTCTGTGTGGAGGATACATGTCTGGCAGAGGAGGTGCAACTGGAGCAAGTGCCTCTGACACCCACCATTGTTGTCTGTGGTAAGTCTCATCTTTTTTTCTTTCTTTTTTATAGCACTGCTTATAGAATTTGTCTTGAGTGCAGCATTTATTAACACAACCTTTTTTTTTTAATGATCTATTCACAGGACAGTCCTGCTTTTCATCAAGAAGATACATGCTGAGTCTGGACCGGAACCTCATCAACACAAACATCTCATCCTTCATCTCTGTATTGTGCCTCATGTTTGGGAGCTACTACTGTTTTAACATCCACTACCCATCTGAGCTGGCTTCCACCCTTGAGTTTCTTCAAAGGTGGGTAAATAAGTCTCACACTGTTCCTCCTTTATCACTCTCTTCTATCACACTCTTCCTCCTTAATCACACTCTCTTCTATCACACTCGTCCTCCTTCATCACACTCTCTTCAATCACACTCTCCCTTCTTTCTCACACTCTTCCTCCTTTATCACACTCTTCCTCCTTCATAACACATATCCTCCTCAATCAAATTCAGGTTGGCTGCATGTGTGCCATATCTGATGTGAGATGGAGACATTTTATTGTAATTCCTTTGGGAGATAGTAGATAAATTGTGGGAACCAAAAAAGTTCAGAGAGTTGGTAGGACTGGTGTTAACTGATCAATTAAATGGTTTTATATGCTTCTCTTCTGCAGGTGTTTCTTCTCGATAAACCCGGAAAAAGGAACCAAAGTGGAGAACAAAAACTCAAAGAGCCATCTCAGTGTGAACCCCCGAGTCCTTACCTTGATACAGGAACTCGCCGATCACGAGTGGTGTGAAGCCTAAACATGGACATATTCAGGCCAGGAACTTTGTTTGTATGAGAAGAGGTACTGTATATTTCCACACTGTTGAAAGCACAATGCTTGTCATGGTAATGACAGCACAATGTTTGTTTTTTTTTTTTTTTTGTTTTGTTTTTTTTTGGGGGGGGGGGGGTGTTTATCCAAAGTTTTGTGTTAAACACACAATGCTTGCAATATGTTTGGGGTTTTCTTGGGGTTTTTTAAGTGCGCTAAGTAACTTTTGTTTTTCAATGACAAAATTTCAAATGTTAGCAGTTCTTTAATGAAAGCCTCAAACTGATTTTGTCGTTTTCCAGTTTGCACTATGTCAACTAAGGCACTGTATCCTTGTTTTGTTTTGAGGTCTAAATGTGCATTATGCAGCTTTCTGGTAGAGGGTCTATTACCAACGTTCTTCTTGAAGATAATCCTCCTGCAGGAATGTTCCACAGGTTCATGTAAAACTGTCTTGCTTTTCTTCAGTTAGAAGTGAAGGATTTCACCACAGATTTGAATTCTAGTTTTATGCAACAAAAACTTTTAAGTGTCATAAACATGTCTATATTTAACATGTATATTGATGTTAACTAAAAATGCATCACTTGTTAACTTTTGATGCTGGCTGTTCAATAAATCTTCCAAAGAGTGATGTCTTACCTATTTTTTTTTTCTCTGAAGATGAATTTTTGCATGTTTTGGTGTAGGTCATTTTGCAGGTTTACAAGTAAATTTTACAATATAACTTTATTATGAAAACATAAATATACAACAATACAGATATTTCCTTTTGAAATGCATAGTTTAAATTGTTATTTGTTTAGTATTTTCCTTTTAATTTAACCATTTATTAATGTATAATAAGCAATTATTAGTCATAAACAAAACAGGAAATAGGCTATTTATATACAACACAATTATGCAAAATTAACACTTTTCTTTTGTTAATGTAACATTTTTTTAGTGGAATTCAGATGTGATTTCACTCACTGTAAATCTTTTTACATACATGAGCTGTTAATTTGTCTACTGTACTGCTGTATTTTTTACAGGAATTCTCTGGTAACCACAGCTGCCAGCGTTTTCCTGTAAAAACGACAGCTTTTTTTTTACAGTGTAAATATTTGCATCATATTTAGAAGGCATATTCTGTTGATGTCTATAAATTGGACTTTGAATGCATCTTATTTTGTAAAGATGAAAATTATAAGACAGTTTCTTTAGGTCTTGTTTCTGCCCTGCGACAGATTGACCAGGGTGTTCCCTACCTTGCACTAGCAGTGTATCATTGTAAAACAACAGACTATAAAGAAAACTCTATACAAATATTTATATACTTTTTTTTATTTAACCTTACATTTTAACGGGATCATTATATATTTTGCTTGCAAAATGATTAAATTAAACTTAAGAGCAAGAGAGATACAGTATTTTAGCCTGTAAATATGCTTTTAGCACAACATATTTCACCAAATCAATGTTTTTGTTGGGTTGGGCTGTGGTTATACATTTTTTTAGGTGGAGCCCCGGCAGCCACTGCCTCCTCAAAAAGACAATTTAAATAATAAGCTAACTTTATTTTTTGAAAAAGAAATTGAGGAGAACAATAAATATTTATCAAGACTTTGTCAGTTATACAAAGGTAATATTAACTTAAATCATAACTTTAAGTCATAACTTTGTTGTTTGTGGTCTTTACGTATTTTAAACTGAAGTATTTGCAAGTCAAAATAAATTTGTATAAAGGAATAAGAGGAATTTATAAAAAATCTATATATTTGCTTGTTTCAACATGGCCAGGTTTATTAAATTTAGTACATTGATAGTTACATTTTCTGCTTTTATTTCTCTGTTTTTCATATTCGCTAACTCTAACTAACTCTTGTAGCCCTTGTGATGTTTTTGTACTAATTCTTGATGGACTGACTTCAGCCTCAGTCCAGTGCTTGTTAAACTCACCCAAACTCTTGAAGAAATTTTGCTTGAATATCCACAAAAGGCTGCATTTATACCTGTTGATATTGCTCCTTTTCCACTGCATTTTTCTCTATGAATATGCTTGGATACAGCACTCTGTATCAGATGCTTTTCCAGTGACCTCTTGACCTTTAGCTTTTCAACCACATTCCCTTTCCTCTTTTTACATAGTAATTTAGTTGAGTTTCACTAGTCTTAGTTGTGAGTGTTCAACTGACATATGTTTGACTTGGAGCTGAATGATCTTTGTTCATAAACTTATATTTTGTACAGGACTTATGGTGAATTTATTCCATATACCGTATTTTCACGACTATAAGGCGCATATAAACGTCTTTTTTTCCCCTCAAAAATTGCGGCGCGCCCTTTGGTGCGATGCGCCCTTTGTGTGTTGTTACTGCGGACTTTTGAGACCACCTCATTGAGGAGATGATGAAAGAGTGGCTGAATGTAAGGAGACCAGGTGTTTTTTTTCCACTCATCACTATTGCTGTTAATCTGTAACTCAATGCGTGCCTGTCTCACAGCTGATGTGAAAAACATGGTGAAACAAATGAACACTGTGCTTGCTGTTATTCAACCGCTTGACATCGGTGTGAACCGGACGCAGCAGGCTCAGCAGAAGCGACGAGTTTACAAGCAAAGTCAATGGTTGACGCGCGTAGAGGCGCAGCAAAAGGTCCCGCAGCGCGTTTTGAGGAGCAGGCGCAGCGCGTCGGGAGCGTTTAAGCATCTGACGCGCCGCCAACGTAGTGCTGCTGCTCGAGATGGAAAAATTGAAGTTTTGCTGCTGGACGCGCCGCATCAACCAATCAGAGAAGCTGATCTGGGAGCTGACAGCGAGACAGACACATCGCTGATGATACACATATAAGAGTGCTGTGATCGCTTCTCTGAAACAGTTTATTGACGCCTAAATTAACTTAACCTGCCGACAGAATATGTTTGCTTTTATTATCCAGTTTTCAGGTGGATTTTCCCACTTAAAAACATATTAAAACTACTTTATTCCCACTGATCACAGCAAATATAGCTGCAAGGTGTATTTCATACAAAGTAGCCTATTAATCAAACCTGGGAGCTGACAGCGAGACAGACACATCGCTCTGATGACATGTGATATTAAGGCAAATGAAAAGGGCTGAATGGATGAGGAGATGATGAAAGAGTGGCTGAGGGAGGTGTATGTAAGGAGACCAGGTGTTTTTTTCCATGAATCACCATCGCTGTTAATCTGTGACTCCATGCGAACCCATCTCACAGCCGATGTGAGAAAAAAGGTGAATCAAATGAACGCTGTGCTCACCGTTATCCCGGGGGTCTGACAAAGGAACTTCAAACGCACGGCACGGAAAGTTACTCTGACAGCGAAGAAAGGGAAATTGGCAGGTCTGATTTAGCGCATCTGTTTGATTCAGAAACAGAGGATGATGACTTTGATGGGTTTGATTAATACTTTGTAATAAATACTTGAATAAAGCACAATCATACTCAGTTTTGCTCCCGCTCTATTTTTCTACCTCAAAACTTAATTGAACAGCAGCCTCTGGGCCGGGTCGCCTCCGGGTTCACCGCGGCGGCTGGCACGTGTTTTTCATCTAAATAATCTAAAGGATTATAAAAGGATAATAGGATAATAAAAGCGAACATTTTCTGTCGGCAGGTTTTTAGGATTTTAAGTTAATTTATGCGTCAATAAACTGTTTCAGAGGAGTGATCACAGCCCTGTTTCATCAGCGATGTGTCTGTGTTTGATTAATACTTTGTAATAAATACATGAATAAAGCACAATCATACTCAGTTTTGCTCCCACTCTATTTTTAAATACGCAGTAGAGGTATTTAAACGTAGTAGAGGACATGTACCGGTATATAAAACCCGCGCCCTATAATCCGGTGCGCCTTATCTGTGTGTTAAATACAGTAATGGCACACATAACTGAGACTGCGCCTTTTAGTAGGGTGCGCCTTATGGTCGTGAAAATACGGTATGTGCAGAATTAGCTGTTTGACCATGATAAGTGCTTGAATCACTCTTTCATTTATTGTTCAAACACACAGATAGTAGGGCATGTGTCATAAACAGTATATAACAGCCAAAATAATATCTGAATAAATAAGATATTTCCCACCCCTACCGGGGAGCGCAATAAAGATCTTAAAGTATCAGAAACATAAATTCCCAGCTGGCTGGAAATAGAATTGAACAGAACATAAAATCACAACAAAGGTGAAAGAATAATTTTCACGTTTTATTTTTTCCACAGTATTCCAGTTTTATGAGACATTGGGTTTGGCTAACAGAGAGAAACTAATGTAAGAGGAAAACTCAAAGTTTGGGCCTTTATTGTGAAAGGCCCCCCAGGTAACACCTCACTTGACCTAAAGATTCCTGACAGGGTGTTTTAGTTTGCTACTAGATTTTTTTTCTGATAGCTTAGGTCATAAACAGGACAGATGGACCCAATATTCAAATGGAGACGCCAGTAGGAAAGTTCAAAACGTTTACTGAAATAGAAGAGAAGCTTCTGAGGATCTGCGGCCCACGGCAGCTGTGGGAGGGAGGCGGGGTACCACCCAATCACTGACTCTGGTTTAGGGAGAAACTATGGTTACCTGGTTAAACAGTTCAGTCCTTCCTCTCAATCTTAGGCAGGATAAGCTGATGCACTGCCAACAAGAAGCTGCCCTGAGCCATCCAAAGTGTCCCGTATGCAGCAGCTTCAGGGCTGTGCATTGATCGGGATGATGGTTATAGATTTTCCTGTGCCAGGCAGAGAACAACTCTTAAAATGGATTCCAGAATGGAAAGTAGATAGGGAGCTTGAGTGCAGTGAAGAGTGGGTATTCTGTAAACCAGTTGCAGACCAAAGCAGCCCTACGGAAACTAACATTGTTCTCCATGATGACGTATCTGGTCTCCTCTTCCTCTGCCTCCTCTAATTCTTACTCTTCCTGCTCCCTCCATTGTACTCCGCACAGACAGCTCAACTGTGGCTTATTTATGGTGCCTAGGCTGCAAAGTGAACTAACTATTTAAAGCAGCTTTAACAGCTGACAGTGCACCAGACAGTTGGCAAAATAGTGTCAATAATAGCCATACGTATGTGTGTATAGTTTTGCTAGAAGTGTGTTGATCATTTGGAAATTTAGTCTGAAGCTATGAGTTGTGTTTACAGTTGCTGTACAGTGGTTTACACCTACAGTTTTAAAAACTGTGTGTTAAAAAAATGCAAACTGGAAAGCAGTGTTTAAGCTTTTAGTTTGCAAAGTCAGTGAGTGGTTTTCCTATAAGTATTATTAGTTTTAGAAATGTTGCCATAAAAATTACGGTTAGGGTTTAAGCAAAACAAACTATTACTGAGGAGGTGTGGTTGAAACTGTTACTGTGTGTGATGACATTTTATGAGGTCTTTGATCAGCTGTTACAAAAAACATAATGATCCAAGTTGAGAATAAATCAACCAGTCATAGGATATCGACTAGATTGAGCAACCTGTAATCTATGATGATTAAAAGAATTAAATGAATCATAAAATGGCACCAAAATATTTGAACATTGTAACGAGCAGGGACTGGACCCAGAATTCAAACCAGCACAGGTCAGTGACGTTTGAAACAAGCTTTTTTCAAAAATAACTCAAAAGCAGGGGTTCGGGGGTGCACTGCTCGCTCCAAAGCAGGAAACTGTTGGGATCTGGAGCTGTACCACCTTCCTCCAGCAGAGTGCGCCGTGGGTCTCCTGGAGCTGGAGTCTTCCAGCACACCTGTGACGCATCTACTCATCAGGAGACCTCCCCTTGATAACCAGCTGCCAGACCTTGCATTGATGCCGCAGTGTTGACCTTAGTTTGGTTAGTGACCTGAGCCTTCGAAACTGATAAGAATCTTAGTTGTCTCTAGAGAGAGATCTGATTCTAACTCTCTTCGGTTTTTGTCTCTCAGGAAACCAGTCTCTGGCCTGAAGCTCTGGATGAGCTTAACCTGCCAATCTGCCCTGGTGAGCCAAACCTGAAGATTCCTATGTAGATTCTCCTGCTGCTCTTAGTGAAGAGCTGAAACTCTAATCAAGGTCTGCCATTCAAAGTGAGAAGCTAGACGCTGCAGCTGCTCGTGTACTCTGCTGAACAAACAGTCTTTGGACCCAACGGTTCCTCCTCTCTCGAAGAGAAGCCCGGATTCAGTCAAGGTAGAATTCTGAATTATCTAAGGACTCATGCTCATCTGCCTGCCTTTCTAATCAAACTATCATCTCTGCAGACTTCAGTGAACCAGCCCGGACCAGTTCAAGATCCTGTACTTAACTTGTATTATTGCACATTCAATAAACTCTGTTAAACCTTTTACCCAGCCTCCGTTGTGTTCTGCATGTGGGCTAAGCAACTAAAACCCATCATGACAGAACACTGCAGCCAAACACAAAGCCCAGCAGATCACCTCCGTAGGAGGCTTGAGGAACAGGACGCTCAAATCCTTGGACATGCGCATACCCTCTGTGAGTTGCATACTAAAATTGAACAGCAAAATTGGATGCTACAAAACATATGCCAGTTACATGGGTAATGCTAACGCCACGCCAGCGGTACGTCCAGTTCCGGATCCACTTCCGCCTCCAAGGTCACCGGCAGTGACGTCATTTCCTGAGTTCCGTCCCAGCCTGCCTGAAAGATTCTCAGGTAACCCAAAAGATTGTAAGGGATTTTTGTTCCAATGTCGATTACTTTTTGAACATTCTCCTGGCAGTTTTCCGAATGATAGAAAGAAAATATCATTCATTCTTTCTCAACTCACTGGACGAGCCCTTGAATGGGCGGAGGCAAGGTTCTCCTCTGAATCCAGTTTCACTTGTACTTTTTCCGAGTTTATTTCAGAGTTTTCCCAAGTTTTTAACCACGACTCTGATAAAACTATTGACTCCCGAGCCCTGCTGAATTTAAGACAGGCAAATTCCACAGTGGCTGAGTTTTCCATCGACTTCCGGGTCAAGGCCGCAGCCTCTGGATGGAACGAATGTGCACTTAAGAGGGCCTATTTTAAGGCCTTAAATGATAACATCAAGGATGAACTAGCCACGATCGACGAACCAAATAGTTTGGAGGATTTAATTCGTTTAACCATCAGATTGGGCTCCGAACTAGAAACAACACTAGACAAAGAACTCTGTGTCAACCCCTGCATTAAATAATGCTTCTGTTTTTTCTGGATCCACAGAACCCGTTTCCAAGCCAAAGGTTAAAAACCAGACTCTTTCTGTTCCAGTCCAAGTCTCTCACTCAGATGGAGCAGAAGTTGAACCCATGCAGATTGGACACACAAGGCTAACCCCTGAGGAAAGACAACAACGATTCAGGGGCAATCTGTGTCTATACTGTGGTGAGACTGGCCATTTCATTGCTTCTTGCCCGGCTAAGTCAAAAGCCAGGGCCCGTCAGAGGAACTGAGGAGTCTGACGGGCCATTTGAAAACTGAAAAAGCTCCTCATCTGATGTTACCAGCTACACTTTTTTTTTTCTAACCAGAATCTCACCCTGTCTACTTTCATTGACTCCGGATGTGAGAGTAACCTCATTGATTCTAACCTGGTCCAGCAATTACAGATTGAAACTGTTCCGTTATCCAAGCCTCTCAGAGTATCCGCTATTGATGGAAAGAAACTCCATCAAGTCACTCATCAAACACAACCTCTAGAACTTTTGATCTCTGGAAATCATCGTGAGACATTAACCTTTTTTGTTTTTCCTTCTGCATGCTCCCCCTTGGTGCTTGGATTCGAGTGGCTCGAACGGCATAATCCCCATATCAACTGGGCTGAACGCCACATTGAGTCTTGGTCCACCTCCTGTCACGAGACATGTCATCGTTCTGCAGCTCCCGCTGTTCAGTTTCCTAGAGGTAGGGTGGAGATGGACTCTCCTGACCTTACTTCTGTTCCTTCCGAGTATCATGATCTGGCACCATTCTTCAGTAAGGTCAGTGCTACGTCTCTTCCACCTCACAGACCATATGATTGTGCCATTGAATTATTACCCGGAGCTCCTTTGCCCAGCAGTAGACTTTATAACATCTCTAAGCCTGAACGTGAGACCATGGAGAAATATATTAATGAGTCTCTGGCTGCTGGGATAATCCGCCCATCTTCCTCTCCTCTTGGTGCTGGTTTCTTTTTTGTGGGCAAAAAGGATGGTTCCCTACGACCCTGTATAGATTACAGAGGTCTTAACCAGATAACCGTCAAAAATAAGTACCCACTACCATTACTGGCATCAGCATTTGAACCTGTTCAGGGTGCAAGAGTCTTCACCAAGCTCGATTTGAGAAATGCTTATCACCTTCTTAGGATAAGAGAAGGAGACGAATGGAAGACAGTCTTTAAGACTCCCTTAGGCCAATTTGAGTACTTGGTCATGCCTTTTGGTCTCACAAACGCTCCAGCCTGTTTTCAAGCTCTTGTCAATGATGTCCTCAGAGATTTTTAGAATATATTCGTGTTTGTGTACATTGACGTCATTTTGATCTACTCCAAGAACCTATCTGAGCATAAGAAACATGTCCGTCTGGTCCTTCAGAGACTTTTGGAAAACAAGCTCTTTGTGAAGGCAGAAAAGTGTGAATTTCACCAACCATCTGTCACTTTTTTAGGGTTTGTGCTCGAGGGCGGGCAGGTTAAGCCATCCGAAGACAAGATAAAGGCAGTTCTTGACTGGCCGACACCTGAAAACCGCAAATGGCTTCAGAGGTTCCTTGATTTTGCAAACTTTTACAGACGCGTCATAAGGAATTACAGTCAAACAGCTCTACCTCTCACAACCCTGACTTCGGTAAAGAAGGCTTTTCAATGGACACCTGAAGCTCAAAAAGCTTTTGAAAAATTTAAAACCTGTTTTCTAGAGCTCCCATTCTGATGCAGCCAGATCCCTCTAAACAATTTATCTTAGAGGTGGATGCCTCAGACTCCGGTGTTGGAGCTGTTTTATCTCAGCAACTTGACTCAGACCAAAAGATTCACCCCTGTGCCTTTTTTTCTCGTAGACTCTCACCAGCGGAGCAAAACTATGATGTCGGAGATCGTGAACTTCTAGCCATCAAACTTGCCTTGGAGGGGTGGAGACACTGGCTCGAGGGGGCCGAACATCCACGTCATTCTAGATGGTCATTGTTCTTCTCCCGATTCAATCTCATAATCTCTTACAGACCTGGTTCCAAGAACGTCAAGCCCGATTCTCTCTCTCGTCTTTACTCTGCTGATCAACCTGAGACGCCCGAGCCTGTTCTTCCTGCCTCCTGTACTGTAGGAGTGGTTTCCTGGGAGATCACTGATCTCATCAACTCTGCCCTTGCCTCTGAACCTGACCCAGGTAACGGCCCTCCAAATAAAACCTATGTTCCTTCTTCTGTCAGATCCCGCCTGATCCAGTGGATGCATGCAGCTAAATTTTCCGCCCATCCTGGAGTGAGCAGAACAATAGCCCTGATTACAAGACGTTTCTGGTGGCCATCCTTACACAAGGACGTAAAAGAGTATGTTTTGGCATGTCCCATCTGCGCCAGAAACAAAACCTCTCACCAACCACCTTCTGGCCTGCTGCATCCTCTACCTGTTCCTACCCGTCCCTGGTCTCATATTGCCGTAGATTTTGTCACTGGTCTCCCAATTTCCAGAGGTATGTCCACCATTTTAACCATAGTCGACCGTTTCTCCAAGTCTTGTAATTTAATTCCCCTCAGAAAACTTCCCACGGCTTTCCAGACGGCACAGCTTCTGGTGAAGCATGTTATCCGGCTCCATGGCATCCCACAGGAAATTCTCTCTGACCGCGGCCCACAGTTCATTTCTCAAGTCTGGAAAGCCTTCTGTTCAGCTTTAAACTGTAAGTCCTCTCTAACCTCTGGTTATCATCCACAGTCTAACAGGCAGACGGAGAGAATGAATCAGCAACTAGAGTCCACTCTCCGCTGCCTGACCTCAAACAACCCCACCGACTGGAGTCAGTACCTGACCTGGATCGAATACGCCCACAACTCACTCAAGTCAGCTTCCACTGGTTTATCCCCGTTTCAGGTATCTCTCGGTTATCAGCCTCCACTTTTCCCTGCAGACGAGAGAGAGATTTTGGTCCGTTCAGTCCATCAGCACATCCGTCGTTGTCAGAGGGTCTGGAAGGACACCATCGCCACCCTCAACCGTTCTTCTGTCTCAACTAAACGCTTCGCTGACTCCAAGAGACGCCCGGCCCCTGACTACTCCATTGGCCAAGAGGTATGGCTCTCTACACGAGAGATTCCCCTCAAGGGTATGTCTCGAAAACTGTCCCCCCGGTTCATTGGTCCTTACAAGGTTGCCCAGATCATCATCCCCTCTGCTGTACGTTTACACTTTCCTCCAAGTCTCCGCATCCATCCCACGTTCCATGTCTCCCAGATAAAACCTGTTGTTTCTAGCCCCCTGTGCCCTCCATCCGACTCCCCTCCACCCGCCCTGGACATCGATGGACATCCTGCCTTCACCGTCCGCCAGATCGTGGACTCCCGTCGGCGAGGTCGCGGTTGGCAGTACCTCGTCGATTGGGAGGGCTACGGTCCGGAAGACCGCACATGGGTTCCTGGCTCTTTTATCCTCGATCCATCCCTGATCGAGGAATATGAGAGCTCCCTCCCGTCGACATCTTCTGGACCGCCAAGAGGCGGTCGTTGAGAGGGGGGTACTGTTGGGATCTGGAGCTGTACCACCTTCCTCCAGCAGAGTGCGCCGTGGGTCTCCTGGAGCTGGAGTCTTCCAGCACACCTGTGACGCATTTACTCATCAGGAGACCTCCCCTTTATAACCAGCTGCCAGACCTTGCTTTGACGCCGCAGTGTTGACCTTAGTTTGGTTAGCGACCTGAGCCTTCGAAACTGATAAGAATCTTAGTTGTCTCTAGAGAGAGATCTGATTCTAACTCTCTTCTGTTTTTGTCTCTCAGGAAACCAGTCTCTGGCCTGAAGCTCTGGATGAGCTTAACCTGCCAATCTGCCCTGGTGAGCCAAACCTGAAGATTCCTATGTGGATTCTCCTGCTGCTCTTAGTGAAGAGCTGAAACTCTAATCAAGGTCTGCCATTCAAAGTGAGAAGCTAGACGCTGCAGCTGCTCGTGTACTCTGCTGAACAAACAGTCTTTGGACCTAACGGTTCCTCCTCTCTCAAAGAGAAGCCCGGATTCAGTCAAGGTAGAATTCTGAATTATCTAAGGACTCATGCTCATCTGCCTGCCTTTCTAATCAAACTATCATCTCTGCAGACTTCAGTGAACCAGCCCGGACCAGTTCAAGATTCTGTACTTAACTTGTATTATTCCACATTCAATAAACTCTGTTAAACCTTTTACCCAGCCTCCGTTGTGTTCTGCATGTGGGCTAAGCAACTAAAACCCATCATGACAGAAACCTCCTGTGGCAGAGACAACAGGTTAGTGATCAGCTGATGGTAACGGACTAGAGTGAGAGGAGCTGTATCACTAACCTGATTGCGGGGCTTTCGAGTCTGGGGAACCGGCCTATGGGTCGGTTATGGGATCCGACTTGGTCCAGGGCTTTAGGGGGTTTCTGTTGTTGCGGCCAACAGGCAGGCAGACATTCTGTTTAGGGTTATCCAGGGATGTTTTCAAGAGAGGTCCGGGATCCAAACACAGAGAGACAGATATCCAGCGGCAGTACAGGTAGGGTTATCAGAGAGAAGAGGTCCAAGTCCGGTCCAGATCTGTTAACAGGCAGGCTGAGATTTCACAAGGGTTAGTGGGGAAATCCGGTACTCACAAGCAGTTAGGGTCAGTTTCATGAGAAGGCTTCACTGGGTCAGGCTGGTAGGCAGGTCCAAGGAAAGAATTGGGTCAGGTAACAGACAGGCAATCAGAATAGAAAATGCTGGAATGCTTGTGCAAGTGGCTAGAGACAATCTAGTACTGGCAGCTGATCTGCAGAGGGTTTATATGAGGTGAAAACAGGTGGAATCATTGAGGGCTGATTGCAGTGGAGCAGGTGTGATGCATGGTGGATCAGACCAGTAACGGAGACTGTCACAAACATACATTATTTCCATCCTCATCATACCTTAATGTTCTTCTTGTTACCTTTTTCACAACAAGTTTTCAGATCAGAACTACAACTCCCATGTCAGAGCATCAGATTAGAGATGTTTTTTGAAGCAGTCCATCCATCTGATATCCCATCTTGAAGCCGAGGCACATTTAAAACTACCATTGGAAAGGGACATGCTAAGGTCATTTTATAATTTAAATGGGTAACTTGCCTAGGTGAGTACAATTAGCATACAATCAATGCTGTCACATCAAATGCATAGTGTTTATTGGTATTTGCTCATTATTTTAGTAAGTGGAACTTAAGTTATCTGACTTTTGCCAAAGACCACTGTCACACATCTGTTTGCTATTATCATAGTAATACCGTTACCTGGATTCTTAGGTTGAATAAAAGAAACATTATTTCAAGTGTAGTTGTCTGTGAATATTTATACAGAAATGACCAATTGGTTAATGATTAATAACTAACCAAGTTATTGACATTTACTAATAATGGAGACAACTTGGATTTTAAAGCCGATCCAAAATGTCCAATCACAAAGCTAAGCGTTGATAACACCTGGTAAGTAAGCAAATTATCAGTTACAATAATTCAACTAATTATCAGATACAGGTTGCATATGGGCAAAAAAATCGGATCTGGGTCACATCAGGCTGCTGTGTAAGCTTAGCTGAGATTCTCCTTAATTTATCTTGTTCTAACTTTTAATCAGATCAATTCAGATACCCTTTTTTACTCTTTCCTTACTTGGTTCTCACAGCTGTGACTAATCTGTATAATGCTAATTTAAAACACAATAATTTAGAAAAATCACAATAGTTTATAAAACAGATTCTCCTAAAACACATTAGTTTGTTTTAGTGATGCTTATGATACACCAATAATCCAGGCATTTCATTTGATTGCTGTTTTTGTAAGCCTTTTAATAAAAAAAAAATCTACCTAATTAACATATGCATGATCTACAATAAAATTAGTTGTTTATAGGTGTTACCATACAGTTAAACTTTTAAAACGGTTTATTGGTAAACAGGTCATCACTGTATAATTACACTGAAAGTAATGGCAATACTAAAAAAAAAAAACAGTTTGGGAATTGAAACTCTTGGATTGAGAGATGATTGTAATGTTTTCATTAACTATAGCTCTATGGATACTCTGCAAACTTGCTGTCACTGTTAAGTCACATTAAAGTTTGTTTTGTTTCTTTAAAACATCAGGGACCTTGGTTGAAAGTCAGACATGATGATGTCTAATGATGTAGGGTGTGAGTGTTGTGAGAAAAAGGGTAGCTTAGGGATTCAGGAACCATTGCACCTGATTTTCACACCTTTAATTGAACCCCATTCACCTTGAGACTTAATTGTAAACACATTTTCTATAATTCTAACACAGTCCCAATGCTTTTATTTTAACTGATATCAAAAGCTATTGTGCAAAAACAATGGCTGTCTAAATGTTTTTTTTTTCTGTTACTCCTTCAATTGTGTCATTTAATTTACTGTTTCATCTTCCACACAAGCTCGTGCTCCTCCCCCCCGGGTGAGATGACATTCCACGTCCCCAAAGCCAGTTGAAGTGCCTGTGGATTCGGTGACCGAGGCCTTTGCCTCTGATTGCTACCCAATACTATCTGCTGTAGCTCCTCATGGTTCCCCCTGCAAGTCGAGGGCCCAATGAGGAAGTGCTCCACATGCTGAGAACTTCAACCTCAGGCCTGATTCCAGGGTGGGATCCTGGATCATCTGCACCGGCTGACATACGTCATGCACCTTAATTTCTTTGTCTTCATGGTTTAAACTGCTCTATGTCTGTGTCATGATTTTCTTAAAGGAATAGTACACCCAAAACATGATTAGCCTTCATTTTCTACTCACCCCCATGCTGAACAACACTCTGGAGTACTTTTTTGATATCTCAAATGCATCTGGAGATCTGGGAGAATTCTTGCTGTCTGCTGACATTCAAATAATGGAGGTCTATGGTGCCCGAGGCAGAAAGGTCCATAAAAGTCCACAAAAAACGTGTCAATATTCCTCCATACTGCTCGTCCAATGTATTCCAAGTGTCCTGAGTTGGTAGCGTCCATAATTTACTCGAAACAAAGTCATTTAGAATGTTTTTAGAGCATAAACAGTAGTGTATAGGATTTCCTAAAAGCGCGAGCCTGCGAGTTCACGAGCCTACGGAAACTGCAGCAGACCAAACCAGATGAAAGTGCACATTCAGCGTCTGCTCTTGATAATGCAAGCGTAGAAGAAGAAATTTGCTGTTTACCTGTGCAAAGAAAGAAACAACGAAAGAAAAATGTCTGAGGACTTCAGTGTTGAGGAAGAGCATGAGTTCTTTGCCGAGCTGAATGCGCACTTTCATCTGGTTTGGTCTGCCGCGGTTTGCGTAGGCTCGTGAACTCGCAGGCGCGCGCTTTTAGGAAATCCTATACACTACTGTTTATGCTCTAAAAACACTCTAAATGACTTCTTTTCGAGTAAATTATGGACGCTACCCACTCAGGACACTTGGAATACATTGGACGAGCAGTATGGAGGAATATTGACACGTTTTTTGTGGACTTTTATGGACCTTTCTGCCTCGGGCACCATAGACCTCCATTATTTGAATGTCAGCAGACAGTAAGAAGCCTCCCAGATCTCCAGATGCATTTGAGATTGTTGATACATTGTCATTGTAGTCAAACGTCCTAGAGTAAACAACCACTTCTTCATGCATGGTTAAGCACTCTGAAAGGATTGTTTAAAACTCATTACAATGATCTATTGTACTGCTGCCAGTTGTAGGAATGGCTTTGGATCAGCAAAAGGAATATTTAATTATCGAAGGACCAGGTTTTGCATCAAATTTGGATCTGGGAAGTAAAAAGATTAGACAAAAATTAACCAGGCTATCTGTGACATCCAAGCCGATAAAGCAAACTATGTTCGGATCACATTGTGGCAGATTCTTTTATCATCAATCCTGCTCTCGCATGATCAGGTATATACCAAAGTTGCAATGGCTTATTTTCTCTGTTCTATAGCTTTAATAAAGTGCCAAATGGCAATTAAACTCATTCAAAGCATTGCCTATTTTTTTATGAAATAGAGCAACCAACCCTGGCTAGTTGCATAGTTTAGTATAGCTGCAGGTCCAGATGGATTTCCATATCATTCTGCTCCGGGCTCCAGAACAACAAGGACCACGGTGGATGACAGTCAGTTAGTGCAGGCGGGGACCCACAGCTTGAACCCCACTGGCCGTGGTTAGCTGTTTTCACTTTTTTGGACTCCTGCCTTCTGTTCTGTTATCGTCATTTTCATGCCGTTGTTTTGTTTTCATTTGTTCCTTATTTGGGCTGTTAGAGCCCAGGGGTTGGCATGAATGTGTCATGATCTTGGCACTGATGAATGAAATGATCAATCAAACTAGTCATCAGCACAAATTTCATTCTCTAAGAAATCCCTAATTTGGCCGAAGTTGTTCCTTGATGACATTAACTGGGGGTTGTAGTATCACAGCATCCATCCTGTATGTTAGAATAAACTTCCCTACTTTTTATTGGATAGAGTTTGTAAATCCCTTAAGGGTTTGACGAGGATATAAAACAATATGCACAGGGCTGATGTAGCCCAGAGCACTCACCTTTGGAAACAAGGGTTCGTCAGCAAAAAAAAAATAAAACTAATTAAATCTATCAAAGGAATCTCTGATATATTCTATATATTGGAAAAACTTAGCAGTGTGTCCTTTCATGTGAATTGCTCATCATGATAGCAGACCTTAGTATCAACATAAATGACACTTTGACTGAATTCAAGGGCTGTTTTGAGATGAAACATTTTGATTATGAACTAAGCACCTCTTATCCAGCTGTATGTGTAATATTATATGGTTTCCTAACTCTCTTGTCTCTTGTCACGGTGTGTGGAAACTTCCTTGTAATACTGTCTGTCATTTACTTTAAACAGATGCACACTCCTACTAACACTCTCATTCTGTCCCTGGCTGTGGCTGACCTGTTGGTTGGCATGTTTGTTTTCCCTCTCAGAATGTTTTTGTCTCTCAGTGCGTGTATGTACAGGTATTATGTCAGTTTATTTTGTAAGATAAGAGACAGCTTTGATATATTATTCAGCCATTGCTCTATCATGCACCTGTGCTGCATTTCTGTGGACAGATATCACGCAGTGTGTCAGCCTCTAACATATAAATCTAAAATCAATGGTCGTGTTGTCTTCATCATGATTGCTTTGAGTTGGGGTGTTTCTGTGTTTATTGCCATCGCTGTGGTAAACAGTAGATTAACCAATGGTGAATGTCAGGACATGTGTTTTATTGATGTTGTCATGACAAATATTGTAGCACCTTTATTAGCATTTTTCCTTCCTATTCTCATAATGCTTTGCATCTACCTGAAGATATTTGTTGTTGCACAGAGACAGGTACGAAGCATCCAAGCAAAGATGAAGCCTGGAGCAACTGTCAGTAAGATGGAGAGAAAAGCCACCAAAACTCTGGCTATTGTTTTAGGAGTTTTTGTGTTTTGCTGGGCTCCTTTCTTTCTTTTCCTAAGTTTTAAAACTGTTGGAAATGACCCAGCACCCGTTCATCTGATTGAAACAGTGGCTTGGCTTGGACTCGCAAACTCTACTCTGAATCCTTTTATCTATGGTTTCTTTTATAGCTGGTTCAGATCAGCCTTTAAAATGATTATTTCTGGGAAAATCCTAAAAGGAGACTATATTAACATGAAGTTGCATTAAATTTTAAGTTATTTTGTTGTTATTGTTTAATGAAACGACAGATATGTTTTTATGTACGTATATTCATGTTTTGTAAAAAAAAAATCATTAATCCAATGTCAGAATAAATCCAGAATCTGATTGAACACACTTGTCAAAAGTTTTTCTTTTAATTTATTAGTGAGTAGAGAAAAAGAATATGGTTTAAATTTTTCTACCTGTCTACATCAGGCATCATTTTCTTTTAATTGTCTTCCATCTATTTTTTTTTCTTTCTCTTCGTTTGTACATCTTTGGTTTTGGCTACTGCACAAAGACCTGATAATTTAAAAGGCTTTTGCTGATTCTCCAGAGCTTTTTTGAGGGGTCCTTTTCCAGGTTCGGTGCGCTTTGGTTCGCAGGCGGCCAGAAAGTATGCAACAAAAAATTGTGCTTTTGAGGAAATATTGTTTTGGATTCAACCCTATGATGGGACAAATTGATTCCTCTAAAGCTATTAAAGATACTCAAATTCTTCCAGTTGCCTTTTTTTTTAACCTTTTGCTTATGTAAATGAACTTATCATTAGTTATTTGATCTGATTCTAAGTTATAATGTTTTGACTGACAATTAGAACATGGTAACTTATACTAGCTGAAAAGACTAATGTGTGTTGTTTTAAACAAAAACAGTATAATGGTGTAGTGAGTAAAAAGTTTGACTCTAGCAGGGTTGGATGAATCATAACAGTAAAAAGCTACCAGCTGACATACCTCATGCGCCTTGATTTCTTTCTCTTCATGGTTTGAACCGCTCTATGTCTGACCTGTAACCCAGAGCGTATTTGTCTTGAGAGACCCTACCAGGGGCATTCAAGCCCCCTAAAACAAACAATTGCCTCTGGGATGGCGGTTCAAGGCTTTATTAGGTTTTGGCCATAAAATTCTTTAAGTTCTACATTTTATTTTACGCTTCTATGTCTACATCATGGGAATGCATGGTGACGCAGTTTGTAGCACTGCTGCCTTGCAGCAAGACGGTCCTTGGTTTTAAGTCCTGTCTTAGGGTCTTCCAGCATGGAGTATGTATGTTCTCTACTTGCACACATAGCTTCTCTTTGGGTACTACGGCTTCCTCCCACAGTCCATACTAATAAAGTGTACCCTGCAGAGTGTACCCTGCCTTTCGCCCATAGACTGTTGGAGATAGACACCAGACTTCCTGTGACCCTAACGGATAAGTGGGAGAAGATGGATGGATGGATATCTAAATCATGCTGAATATGCAGACAAACATCAACATTTAAAGAGTTTGGTATAACAGCATATAGACTTGACAGAAAGGCAATAACATCTGTAATAAGATTTTGTGCTAACCTTTTTCACTATTTATTTAGCACCCTGCCAAATCTTTAAGCGCATTGCCAATACTTCTGACTGAAACACCCAACTTGTTTACCAAAAATTACTTTAAACCTAAATTTATGTATATTCAGCTTTGCAAAGTTAATGCAGAAACACTTTAGGATTACCCTCTCAGGGAAGTTCATTCAAAGGATCTCGTTCTTTGAGTCATGACCCAGAGCTCATGACAGAAAGAACGAGATCCCAGATACAAAGATAAAGGTAAAACAAGAGCTTTGGATCTGCTCTCTCTTTACCACAATGGACCGGTACAGTGCCTGCTTCACAGCAGGTGTTGCACCAATCCACTCTATCTTGCCCTAATTCATGAACAAGACCCCAAGATATTTAAACTCCTCCGCTAGGGGCAGTACATCCTCCCCAACCCGAAGAAGGCACTACCCTTTTATGGCTCAAGACCAATGGTATCAGATTTGGAGGCACTGATTCTCATCCCGGCTGCTGAGGCTAAAATTGTAGTTGTTGTCAAAAACTATTGCCAGCAGGACAAAGGAGGTCATAGTTGTTTACTAGAGGTTCAGGCAAAATGAACATGCTTTCTGCATACATTGGAGAAGCACTAGAGCACTTGGACAGTTGCTTGGCATTCACATTTATTTTCACCTTTACTTGACAAAGAGCACCTCCAACCTGGTAGCCTATAGTAGAGCCAACAAGGGGTCTTGTTTTGCATGAATGAAACAGACTGGACCTTCATAAACCTTATAAGGCCAGAAATAGCGGCATTCTGTTTCTCAGCATGGCAATTGTGCATGGCAAGGTAAAAGAAGTACCTAGTATAGGTGCTGAATACTCCTATGCTAAGTCAAATCTTCTTGATGTTTTCTGGATGGTTGAAGCCAGAGGCGTACTTACTGTTCTAACAATTAATGGATTCTTTAATGTTGCTCTTTCCATGACTAATTTTTCCTTAACTTGAGGATGGTCAACAAGCTGGAGAAGGGGTTTCTTGATGGTGAAAAGTGTGAGGAAAGGCTTAATGAAATCATTGCTTTAATGAAGAATGGAAGGGATGCCACCAAGAGGAATAACTGTTTGGTTTGTGGAGTACTGTTTCTGGGGCTTGCGAGAGATGACTAATACTGTATATACGGATTAGAATCAGAGAGAAACATAAAATGCAATTATCAATTCTAACACCCCAAGAAATGTAAAAAAAAAAATTTTCCAATTGGTGCTCTACAAGTCGAGCAATATTCCTTTTTTTTCTCACAGAGCAAAGACTTAATACTCAGAAAATGGCATATATGCACCGTGTAGCATATTGACTAGGCCTAGATTCAGTAGACAGAATTTTTAATTTAGAAGGAGCACCTAGTTTAATCACCACTGACACCTGAACTGCTAAATAAATACAGATAAAAAATTAGGAGAGGTTGGTTTTATGACAAAAAAAGAACAATGTTTGACTGAGGAACAAATCTCCCATTGAAAGGTAATCCATGTAGTTACCTGATCATTACACTACATACAGAATTTCTTTAAAGTCAATACTCTATGACTTTAAAAAGAGAAGTAAATCTTTTGTCCAAGCTAAGGTGTTTAGGAAATTTAAATTTTTATAACATGAGGATGAAGTAGTAAACCAGTAAAGAAAAATATGAGGTGTATAAAACCAAATTAAGAAGTAGAGCTGTCAAAAAGTTTCATAATGTAGCTGAAAATAAATATTTTGTCTTAATTTTGAATAAATGATGATATGATACATTCTGTGATGTGTTTACACTTAAAAAGAGATTTGGACAAGTTCACACTCACACTAAATGTGGTGTGGCTGCACTGTGGATGCAGCAAGGAACCCAAATCATTCAAATCAATGAGAACAATCAAATCCACCATAGTGCAGCTTGGGGCTTTTCCTGAGACCATGAGTCTTAATAAGGTCATTGTGCAAGTTTTAAGATTGGTTAGATGGCCTAGCAGTCTCCACATAAACCTCCCTAATAGGAGAAGCCAGGAAACATACATAAAAAGTCCTTTTGATTTTTTAGAATAAAATCAACCCATCAGCCTAAGATAATGTGACAATTGTAAACAGAAAGGCAAAACAGTGTTGTGCAAGCTTACCAGAAGATTATGAATGTATTAAATAACTACAACTGGGAGTTATCCGAAGGACCTGGATTTGCATCAAATTTGGATCTGGGAAGTGAAAAGATTAGACAGAAAATTAACCAGGCAATCTGTGACATCCAAGCCGATACAGCAAGCTATGTTCGGATCACATTGTGGCAGATTCTTTTATCATCAATCCTGCTCTCGCAGGATCAGTTGGATTCAATATACCAAAGTTGCAATGGCTTATTTTATCTGTTCTATAGCTTTAATAAAGTGCCAGATGGCAATTAAGCTGATTCAAAGCATTGGCTATTTTTTTATGAGAACAACCAACCCTAGCGAGTTGTATAGTTTAGTATAGCCGCAGCTCCAGATGGATTTCCATATCATTCTGGTCCGGTCTCCAGAACAACGGTGGATGACAGTCAGTTAGTGCAGGCGGGGACCCACAGCTTGAACCCCACTGGCCGTGGTTAGCTGTTTTCACTTTGTTGGACTCCTGCCTTCTGTTCTGTCTTCGTTGTTTTCATGCCATCGTTTTGTTTTCATTTGTTCATTTTTTGGGCTTTTAGAGTCCAGGGGTTGGCATGGTTGTGTGATGATCACGGCACTGATGAATGAAATGATCAATCAAACCAGTCATCAGTACAAATTTCATTCTCCCTAGGAAACCCTAATTTGTCTGAAGTTGTTCCTTGATGACATTAACTGTGGATTGTAGTATCACAGTATCCATCCTGTAAGTTAGAATAAACTTCTCTACTTTCTATTGGATGGAGTTTGTAAATCCCTTAAGAGTTTGATGAGGACATAAAACAATATGCACAGGGCTGATGTAGCCCAGAGCACCCACTTTTCGAAACAAGGGTTCGTCGAAAATAAAATAAAACAAATTAAATCTATCTAAGGAATCGCTAATATAGTCTATATATTGTAAAATCTCAGCAGTGTGTCCTTTCATGTGAATTGCTCATCATGATAGCAGACCTTAGTAACAACATAAATGACACTTTGACTGAATTCAAGGGCTGTTTTGAGATGAAACATTTGGATTATGAAGTAAGCACCTCTTATCCAGCTGTATGTGTAATATTATATGGTTTCCTAACTCTCTTGTCTCTTGTCACGGTGTGTGGAAACTTCCTTGTAATACTGTCTGTCATTTACTTTAAACAGATGCACACTCCTACTAACACTCTCATTCTGTCCCTGGCTGTGGCTGACCTGTTGGTTGGCATGTTTGCTTTCCCTCTCAGAATGTTTTTGTCTCTCAGTGCGTGTATGTACAGGTATTATGTCAGTTTATTTTGTAAGATAAGGGACAGCTTTGATATATTATTTAGCCAATGCTCTATCCTGCACCTGTGCTGCATTTCTGTGGACAGATATCACGCAGTGTGTCAGCCACTAACATATAAATCTAAAATCAATGGTCGTGTTGTCTTCATCATGATTGCTTTGAGTTGGGGTGTTTCTGTGTTTATTGCCATCGCTCTGGTAAACAGTAGATCAACCAATGATGAATGTCAGGACATGTGTTTTATTGATGTGGTCATGACAAATATTGTTGGTCCTTTGTTATCATTTTTCCTTCCTATTCTCATAATGCTTTGTATCTACCTGAAGTTATTTGTTGTTGCACAGAGACAGGTACGAAGCATCCAAGCAAAGATGAAGCCTGGAGCAACTGTCAGTAAGATGGAGAGAAAAGCCACCAAAACTCTGGCTATTGTTTTAGGAGTTTTTGTGTTTTGCTGGGCTCCTTTCTTTCTTTTCCTAAGTTTTAAAACTGTTGGAAATGATCCAGCACCCGTTCATCTGATTGAAACAGTGGCTTGGCTTGGACTCTCAAACTCTACTCTGAATCCTTTTATCTATGGTTTCTTTTATAGCTGGTTCAGATCAGCCTTTAAAATGATTATTTCTGGGAAAATCCTAAAAGGGGACTATATTAACATGAAGTTGCATTAAATTTTAAGGTATTTTGTTGTTATTGTTTAATGAAACGACAAATATGTTTTTATGTATATTCATGTTTTCTATTTTTCCCCTGTCTACAACAGGCATAATTTTCTTTTAATTGTGTTCCATCTGTATTTTCTCTTCCTTTGTACACCTTTGTTTACTGCACAAAGACTTGATAATTAAAAAGTATTTTGCTGATTGTCGAGAGCTTTTTTGAGGGGTCCTTTTCCGGGTTCGGTGCGCTTTGGTTCGCAGGCGGCTAGAAAGTATGCCACAAAGAATTCTGCTTTTGAGGATTATTGTTTTGGATTCAACCCTATGATGGGACAAATTGATTCCTGTAAAGCTATTAAAGATACTCAAATTCTTCCAGTTGCCTTTTTTTTAACCTTTTGCTTGTGTAAATGAACTTATCATTAGTTATTTGATCTGATTCTAAGTTATAAAGTTTTGACTGTCAATTAGAACATGGGAACTTATTATACTAGCTGAAAAGACTAATTTGTGTTGTTTTAAACAAAAACAGTATAATGGTGTAGTAAGTAAAAAGTTGGTCTCTAACAGGGTTGGATGAATCATAACAGTTAAAAGAGGTAGGATTGACTTTAAACAAATAACAGCTGAGGAAACAAAACACTAGATATGTAACATTTAAGAGTTGAGATCAAATAATATCAGAGATTAAACTGATCTACTTGATTAATTTAAATGTCATGAGATTGACAACATATTAGTCATATTACTTTTTAAGAACATAAACAACCCAGATGAAATAAATAATGTAACAAGTGTGATCTAATTTTACTTTGTCAAAGTAAAAGGAGGGTATAAATTAATGCCATATCATAGTTAAAGTCTATAGGCTGATAGATTACCAAAGGGTTTTTGACAACATTTAACTAAAAAGTATTCTAAACTGAACAATAATATGTCCACTTTAAAAATGGTAATTGATAAATTCTTATTTTTTTAATGCTTTTTGTGGTTTACTTTATGGGAAATCGTTAAGGTGATACAGTTGCACCCTGGTTGTGCCGGTTCCGAGGGTGACTCTGCTATTGATTCTGAAGTTTGTGGAGTTTTTATACATTTAAAGGCAGAAAAATTGCTCAGAGTCGATTTTTGGAGAAGGTCTGTAGTAGATGAAGTAGTGAAGATAGTGCAGTATGTGTAGGTAGTGGTATTGAGTCCGTGAAGGTCTGTTCAATCCTTTAAAAAGAGTACCAGGGAAAGAAATAAGTTTCAACCCAAACAGTTCTGGCAAGCAGAGAGGGACCTTGTTTCATTCCCTCTTTGCTTGCAAGAAAGCTTGCTTCCCAAAATAAAGATAGATAGACTTTTTGATTTTGATTTTTAGCAAAAAAAAAAATCAAAAAAAATCCCTCCCCCCCCCCCATGCCTCCCCATGGGGGGGGGGGGGAGGCATGGGGGGAACACTGCCTAAGAAAGCCCACGTCAATTTCTGACAATTTATGGGAGTTTTCGGTGTTGCCTGCAAATTACCGTGAACGGCCGTTAACCTGAACTTCCACGACAATCTACAGTGCCGCATAGTGACCAAAATCACACTTTTCATGCAGTGTAAACTATAATATGGTTTTCAACCAGTTTTCCCCTTCCTCTTTGTACATAGTAGTTTATCTTAGTTGAGCGCACTATTTTTTAGTTAAGAGATTTAAACTGAAATATGTTTGACTTGGAGCTGAATAATTTTTGTCAATAAACTCTTATATTTTGAACAGAAGTTGTGGGGAATTTATTACATGTATGTGCAGAAGTAACCATTTGAACATGATTTGAGCTTGAATCACTCTTTTATTTATTGTTCCAACTGTCATGTTGGGATTGAGATGTCTAACCCACATGCAGAAACACTCGGAGGCAGGGAAAAAGTTCAAAGGTTTATTGACAAAATGTTTATAAAAATGTGAACTGGAACTTGGGTGGTCAGACTGGTCACTGCAGGATCACCACTGAGGAGGACAGAGAGGTTAGAGGTGTTCCAGGTAAACTGCCGTTTATCAGATGATGGGGTAAATACCTGCTCAGAGGTGGAACTGATCAGCAGGGGGGGAACCTTGAGGGTCCAGAGGCTAGTTGGCAGGCAGAGGGCTGAGGGCAAGCAGAGACTGAACTGAGTACAGGCAGGCGGAGGACTGAGAGCTAGGCAGAGGCTAACTGAGTGCAGGCAGGCAGATTCCAGACTGAGATATTCTCCAGGATTTCAGGTTGATCTGACAGGACTGGATCTGTGAGGCAGAAAGAAACAGGGTCAGGCAGATTCACAAAAATCAGGGAAAACAGATCAGAGAAGCAGGCTCAGATTTTGCTGGTACCATTACTGGCAAACACTCTGGCAGGGAAGTGTCAGCCTGTTCCTCCTTCAAATAGGGCCTCCTGATGAGCAGATGGAAGACAGGTGTTGCAGTCAGCTCAAGCCCTCAGGAGATCTCGTGTGCCCTCTGGTGGAGAAGGTGGACAAAGCCTCCAGATCCCAACACAAACACACAGCTAGTAGGGCGTGGTTTCATAAACAACATATAACAGCTGAAATAATATGTGATTACATAAGATATTTACCACCCCTACCGGGGAGGGCAATAAACATCTTAAAGTATTAGAAAATATAAATTCCCAGCTGGCTAGGAATTGAATATAACAGTTATTCACAACATAAATATGGCATCCAACCTAGATTGGCATTAAATATAAATCCACCACAACAGAGAGCCTAGTATTCAGGAAGACAGACTCCTTCCCAAAAACCTTTAATTTAAAATGACGGATCGGCAGTGAACAGCTAGGGCATCTTGGGCAGGAACCTATGCAGGTAGAAAACACAGGTTAATGACCACATCAACCTGGCGGAATACGATAATGAATGTGTGAGTCACTAACCTGGTCTTAAAGTGCAGTCCATGCCCAGAAGATTAGGTAGATTCCAGCCGCAGAAAAGACACTGAGGACGCTGCTGAAACATTGAAGTCCTGAAGACTGAAGAAAAGGCAGAAGATCAGATCCAAGCAGACTAAGGAATGCAGGATAATCAAGAGGATGAAGCCAAGGAGAATCACAGGAGTCCAGGCCAAAGACCAGAGATCCAAAGAGGTTAAGAAGAGAAATCCAGGACAGTTTCAGGAAGCAGGTCCAGGTATGGTAAAAAGGCTGAATCCAGCAGGGGTCTGAAGACAGGTCAGGATAATAGTCAAAATGCTTGCCTAAAGACTCTCACCAAGGACTGGAATAATCTGGCACTGATGACTGGAAGAAGGCAGGTTGAATAGAGACTGAAGCACATGAAACAGATGAGCGGTAATGATAAAGTGGGTCGAACTAGGCAGGTGAATGAAATGAGTAATCAAGCCAGTCATCAGTGCCAAGATCATGACAAAATTATTAATTTAGTGGAGGTAACTGGATTTTAGACAGCTGGATCCAGGAATCCAACCTTTTATGGAAGAGACTAAGAACCCAGAAAGAAAGTAATTCAGTTATTTAGTATTTCAGTACAAAAATTACAATTATAACCATTCAAATGACAATAATTCATTTTTATTTTTTATCACCCTTGATTTGAATAACCTTTTAATTAACTATGACCTCCAGTTCTATTCATTTGATATATTCATAATCTTCTGGTAAATTTGCACAACAGTTTCATTCAAAAAAGGTTTTGAGTTTAATTAACATGTATATTTTAGGTTAACAAACATAAATGTACTTATTATATTCACTTATATCTTTCAAGCAATCAGTTTCCATTTTTTTTATAAGTAAGGTCAGCTTATTAGATTGTATTGTGTAGTAGAGAACGGTTAGTTGAAGCACAGAGGAATTAATTAAAAAAGTTCTTCAAAACATTAGATCAATTTTAATGAATCGCTTATTTGAATAAGAGTAGAAGTGGTTAAGTTTCAGAGTTTGGTAAACAATCTTAAACACCCTGATTTGACAGAAGCTGTTCCTTGATCACATTAACTGGAGATTGTTGTATCACCATATCCATCCTGTAAATTAGAATAAACTTCCCGACTTTCTAATGGATGGATTTTGTAAATCCCTTAAGAGGTTGATGAGAACACAAAACAATACCAATACCCAAAAGGCGGATGTAGCCTAGGACACCCAATAACTAAAGCAAGCAAGTAACATCGCTCATTCTGTATCTAAGGAATCTCTAATATATTGTGTTAATGTGAATTGCTCATCGTGACAACAGTGTGTAACATTATATGGTTTCCTAAATCTCTTGTCTCTTGTCACGGTGTGTGGAAACTTCCTTGTTATACTGTCTGTTATTTACTTTAAACAGATGCACACTCCTACTAACACTCTCATTCTGTCCCTGGCTGTGGCTGACCTGTTGGTTGGCATGTTTGTTTTCCCTCTCAGGATGTTTTATTCTCTCAGTGCGTGTATGTATAATGTCAGTTTATTTTGTAAGATAAGGGACAGCTTTGATATATTATTCAGCCAATGCTCTATCCTGCACCTGTGCTGCATTTCTGTGGACAGATATCAGGCAGTGTGTCAGCCATTAACATATAAATCTAAAATCAATGGTCGTGTTGTCTTCATCATGATTACTGTAAGTTGGGGTGTTTCTGTGTTTGTTGCCATTGGTGTGGTAAACAGTAGATTATCCAATGGTGAATGTCAGGACATGTGTTTTATTGATGTTGTCATGACAAATATTGTAGCACCTTTATTAGCATTTTTCCTTCCTATTCTCATAATGCTTTGCATCTACCTGAAAATATTTGTTGTTGCACAGAGACAGGTAAGAAGCATCCAAACAAAGATGAAGCCTGGGGAATCTGTAAGTAAGATGGAGAGAAAAGCCACCAAAACTCTGGCTATTGTTTTAGGAGTTTTTGTGTTTTGCTGGGCTCCTTTCTTCCTTTTGCTAACTTTTAGAACTGTTGGAAATAATCCAGCACCCGTTCATCTGATTGAAACAGTTGGTTGGCTTGGACTCTCAAACTCTACTCTGAATCCTTTTATCTATGGTTTCTTTTATAGCTGGTTCAGATCAGCCTTTAAAATGATTGTTTCTGGGAAAATTCTAAGAGGAGACTATATTAACCTGAAGTTGCGTTGAATTTTAAGTTTTTTTTGTAGTTTTTTTTTTTTTTTTTTATGAAATGATATATATGTTTTTATCTATATTTATGTTTTGTAATAAATTATTAATCCAATGTCAGGATGAATCCAGAATTTGATAGAACACACTTGTCAAAATTCTTTCTGTTAATTTATGACTGAGTAGAGAATGCAGAATATGTTTTCTATTTTTCCCCCTGTCTACAAAAGGCATCATTTTCTTTTAATTGTGTTCCATCTTTATTTTCTCTTCCTTTGTACACATTTGTTTTTGGCTACTACACAAAGATTAGATAAGTAAATAATATTTTGCCGATTCTCTAGAGCTTTTTGAGGTGTCCTTTTCCGGGTTCTGTGCACTTTGGTTCTCAGGTGGCTAGAGAGTATGCCACAAAAAATGTGCTCTTGAAGATAAGTCTACTGAGGTACAATTTGAACTTCTGAGAAAATATGTTGTTCCACCTTGGGTATGAAAACCCACACACATTTAGCACTCTGTGACTTTGATCCCTATAATGCGACAAATTGATTCCTGTAAAGCTCTTAAAGATACTGAAATTCTTCCAGTTTACTTTTTTTTACCTGTTGCTTGAGTAAATGAACTTATCATTAGTTATTTCATCTGATTCTAATCTGATAATAATTCTAATTTGATCTGATAATATTTTGACTGTCAAGTACAACATGGTAACTTATACTAGTTGAAAATACACTTTAATTCTTTACACAAACAAGAATGGAGGAAACAAAACACTACATATGTAATATTTAGGAATTGAGTTCAAATAATATCATAGATTAAATTGATCTATTTGATGAATTTAAATGTCATGGGATTAAACCAGAGCTGAACTGGGACAAACTTATGGCCTTTTGAGCAGAGACAGATCCACCTGGTATTGATGAAATGACAGGAACACCTATGAATGGAAAGTGCATGCTTGCTTTTTTGTGTTATTATGTTTAATAAATTTAGACTTACAGCAATTACCCAGTACTGTTTACCTTCTGAACAATTTAACAAATGTTAATTTGACCGAAGGTGACTGAACGATATTTTTAACAAACATTAAAATGTGCTCTTAAATCTGCTCCTCATATCATCTGCCTATCTGCCTTGTTTTTCAACCTCTATACCTTTTCTCTCTCTCGTCTCTGTTCCCTAATATCTCTTTCTCTAAAATGATTCTCAACTGGTTAGTATGGAACAGTCTGGTGTAACACATACAGTGAAATAAAATTAATAATTGAGGTATTGTATTAAAGGGCTCCCAGACAACATGGTGACATAAATACTCAATAACATATTGATCATATTATTATTTCATAAGAACTTAAGCAACCCATATAAATGAGATAATGCAACAAGTGTGATCTAATTTTACTTTTTCAAGTAAATGGAGGGTATAAATTAATGCCATATCATAGTAAAACTCTATAGGCTGATAAATTTTAACCAAAAGGTATTCTAAACTGAACGATAATATGTCCACTTTAAAAATGATAATTGACAAAAATAGTTCTTTGGATTGAACAAAACTGGGAACTGTCATGATCTGAGCTAGCCCAAAATGCAGAACACACACGGAGGCTGGATAAAAGTTCAACAGAGTTTATTAAGGTCTCACAAAAACACACGAATAAGAACTGATCTGGAACTGGTTTGGGCTGGTTCACAGAAGTCTTGACTGGGGCCAGAGACTGTTGGTTAGCAGAGTTCATGAGGAGCTAAAGCATCTAGCTTCAGACTTAGCATTGCTGATCTTGATCTGAGCTTCCAGCTCTTCACTGAGAACAGCAGGGGATATCCACATAGGAAATCTTCAGGTTAACTCCACTTAGGAATCATCAGATAAACTCCACATAGGAGTTTTCAGGTTAATTCCACATAGGAATCTTCAGGTTGGCTCACCAGGGCTAATTAGCAGGTTAAGCCCACCTGGAGCTTTAGGCTAGAGGCAGGTTTCCAGTGAGGCAGCTCTCCCAGAGCTTCAGGCCAGAGACAGGTTTCCAGTGAGGCAGCTCTCCCAGAGCTTCAGGCCAGAGACAGGTTACCAGTGAGGCAGCTCTCCCAGAGCTTCAGGCCAGAGACAGGTTTCCAGTGAGGCAGCTCACCCAGAGCTTCAGACTAGCGACAGGTTTCCTGTGAGGCACAGACAAAGAGACATTAGAATCTGATCTCACACTAGAGACAACTAAGATTCTTCCAGTAACAGAGGCTCAGGTTGCTAACCAAACTAAGATCAACACTGCGGCGTGGAAGCAAGGTCAGGCAGGAGCTTATAAAGGAGAGGTCTACTGATGAGAGGATTAGCAACAGGTGTGCAGGAAGGTTCCAGTTTCAGAAGACCCACGGCGCACTCTGCTGGAGACAGAGGGTAGTCTCCAGATCCCCACAGTAACTCCAACCCTAAGGGAAAAACACAGAGCAGGAGAGGATCCTCGGCACCCTCTGGAGGGCAAGCCTGAGGATCCCAACAGGAACATAATTGAAAAGTGCTATTTTATTCATAATTCACATATTTTTCTCTATTTCTATTATGTAGGTCAAAGTATACCGGTAAATGTTTAGATTAGCAGATGTAACTTGAGGTTTTTTAAAAGAATTTATATTATTAGAAACACAAAAAACACCACACATGAATATATCTATTTCTCGTTTTTAAATGCTTTTTGTTGTTTACTTTATGGGTAATCATTGAAGGGAGGCTGTTGGGACCTGGTTGTACTTGGTCCGGGAGTGACTCTGATGTGTTGTTTATTCTGAAGTGAGCAGAGTTTTTATACATCTAAATGCAGAGTAATTGCTCAGAGTTGATTTTTTGAAAATTTGTAGAATAGATGAAGAAGTGAAGACCATGCAGTATGTGTACGTAGCGGTTTTGAGTCCGAGGTCTGATCAAACCTTTAGAATTAGTAACGCGTACTATGGAAAGAAGTTAGTTTCAACCCAATGTCAGGATCCAGAGGCTTGCCCACCAGAGGGCGCCGTGGATTCATTCCTGGGGAGTTTGGGCTCAGCGTTGACAGCTGTTCCCTATCTGCTAATTAAGCTCTCCCTACTTAAGCTGGAGGGGAGCTCCACTCTGAGCCGGATTGTTTTGGTTAAGCAAGCCTGTGCCACCCTGCTTGTCTGACCCTCTGTTTTACCTGTAAACCTGAACCGGAGCCTGAACCTAACCAGCTTGTCCTTTCTGCCTTCCAGGTAGAATCTTGTTTTTTTTTAACCAATAAATCTTTGGACCTTCCCCCCTGCCTCTGTGTGTGTGTTCTGCATCTGGGCTAGTAATCCTGCTGATCATGACAGAACACTCCAGCCAAAAACAAAACCCAGCAGATCACCTCCGGAGGATGATTGAAGAGCAAGGAGTATTTTTACAAGACCATTTCTCTACCCTCCGTGAGTTTAAATTACGTTTGGACCAGCAGTGTGTTCTGTTACAGGAATTAGCTGGCCAATTCTGCAATTCTAACTCCGGAGCAGAGCCTGTTCAACTTCCAGTTCCGGAGCCACATCCGCCTCAAAGGTCAGAATCTGTCACGTCACTTCCGGAATTCCGTCCGTGTCTTCCTGAAAGATTTTCAGGTACTCAAAGCAAATGTAGAGGATTTTTGTTCCAGTGCCGGTTAATTTTTTAACATTCACCGGCCAGATTTTTCTAGTGAAAAAAGAAAGATAGCCTTCATCCTTTCTCAACTCACTGGTCGAGCTCTTGAATGGGCGGAGGCTAGGTTTTCCTCTGAATCCAGTTTTTCATGCACTTTTTCTGAATTCATAACTGAATTTTCCCAGGTCTTTAACCAAGATTCAGACAAATCCATTGACTCCCGAGCCTTGCTCAGTTTAAAGCAAGGAAATCAGACGGTGGCAGAGTTTTCTATTGACTTCCGGGTTAAAGCCGCAGCCTCTGGCTGGAATGAGTGTGTACTTAAGAGTGCCTATTTTAAGGCTTTAAATGAAGACATCAAGGACGAACTCGCCACAATCGATGAACCAGCTAGTTTGGAGGATTTAATCAGATTAACCATCCGGTTGGATAACAGACTCCGAACTAGGAACAGATCTATGCAAAGAAGCCATATTTTTTCTGTTGCTGCTCCTGCATCTAACAGCACTTCTGTTTTTTCTGGATCTCTAGAGCCCAGTACCAGATCAAGGATTAAGAATCAATCGTCTTCTGCTCCTGTTCATGCTACTCACTTTGTCTCCTCGTCTACAGAAGGAGCTGAGGTTGAACCCATGCAGATTGGGCATACAAGACTTTCCAATGAAGAAAGGCAACGGAGATTCAAGGGAAACCTGTATCTGTATTGTGGTGAGCCTGGCCATTTTATTGCAACATGCCCATCTAAATCAAAAGCCGGGGTCCGTCAGAGGATGTGAGGAGGCTGACGGACCATCTGCGATCTGAAAAATCTCCTCACCTTCTGTTACCCGCAACTCTGTTCTGTTCTGATCAGACTCTCACTCTGTCAGCCTTCATAGACTCTGGTTGTGAGAGAAACCTCATTGACTCTAATCTGGTTCAATAGCTAAAGATTGAGACCATTCCTCTGAAGAAGCCTCTCAGAGTTTCAGCTATCGATGGGAAGAAGCTGCATCAAGTCACTCATCACACATGGCCATTAGAGCTCCTGATCTCTGGAAACCACCGTGAGACTCTAACATTTTTTGTTTTTCCCTCTGCATGTTCATCCTTAGTGCTAGGATACGAGTGGTTGGAGCTTCATAACCCTCACATCAACTGGGCTGAACGCCACATTGAGTCTTGGTCCGCTTCCTGTCACGTCTCATGTCTCCGTTCTGCGGCTCCTGCTATTCAGTCCCCTATAGGTAGGGGGGAGATGGACCCTCCTGACCTTTCTTCCGTTCCTTCCGAGTATCATGATTTGGCACCAGTCTTCAGCAAGGTCAGTGCAATGTCTCTTCCACCTCATAGACCATATGACTGCGCCACTGATCTGTTACCAAGAGCTCCCCTCCCCAGCAGTAGACTGTTTAATATCTCTAAACCTGAGAGAGAGACGATGGAAAAATACATCGAGTCACTTGCTGCTGGAATCATCCGACCATCTTCATCCCCTCTCTGTGCTGGCTTTTTCTTTGTGGGAAAAAAGGACGGTTCTCTCCGACCCTGTATAGACTACAGAGGATTGAATCAAATAAACGTCAAAAATAAGTATCCCTTACCATTGCTAGCATCAGCTTTTGAACCTGTGCAAGGGGCAACAGTGTTCACCAAACTCGATTTAAGAAACGCATATCATCTTCTTAGAATAAGAGAAGGAGATGAATGGAATACGGCATTTAAGACACCCATTGGCCAATTTGAATATTTGGTCTGACAAACGCTCCTGCCTGTTTCCAAGCTCTAGTCAATGATGTCCTCAGAGATTTCCTCAACGTTTTTGTTTTTGTATACATCGATGACATCCTGATCTACTCAAAAAATCTGCCTGATCACAAGAAACACGTTCGCCTGGTCCTTCAAAGGCTGCTTGAAAATAAACTCTTCGTAAAGGCTGAAAAATGTGAATTTCACCAATCATCTGTCACTTTTCTAGGGTTTTTGCTCGAGGGCGAGCATGTGAAGCCATCTGAAGACAAAATAAAAGCAGTTTTGGACTGGCCTACTCCCGAGAACCGTATGCAGCTTCAAAGATTCCTGGGGTTTGCTAACTTCTATAGACGATTTATCAGAAACTACAGTCAAACAGCTGTACCTCTCACAGCTTTGACTTCTGTTAAGAAGACGTTCCAATGGTCTGCACAAGCCGATGCAGCTTTTAACAAACTGAAGGCTCTCTTTTCCAGCGCGCCCATACTGATTCAACCTGACCCCTCTAAGCAATTCATATTAGAGGTGGATGCATCTGATTCCGGAGTTGGAGCTGTGTTGTCTCAACAATCTGACTCAGACCAAAAAACTCACCCTTGTGCCTTTTTCTCACGCAGACTTTCTCCAGCAGAGCAGAATTATGATTTTGTTGACAGAGAGTTACTGGCTATCAAGCTAGCCCTGGAGGAGTGGAGACATTGGCTTGAGGGCGCTGAACACCCTGTCTTGGTTTGGACGGATCATAAGAACCTGTCATATATCCAGTCTGTAAAGAGATCTAACCCACGTCATTCCCGTTGGTCTCTGTTCTTTTCAAGGTTTAATCTGATCATATCTTGGTGTAAGTAGAACCATCGCCCTCATCACACAACATTTTTGGTGGCCGTCCCTTCACAAGGACGCGAAGGAGTATGTACTGGCCTGTCCCATCTGTGCTAGGAATAAACCGAACCAACAACCACCTTCTGGGCTGCTACATCCTCTGCCTGTCCCGTCTCGTCCATGGTCCCACATTGCTGTGGATTTCGTTACCGGTCTCCCAGTGTCCAAGGGTATGTCAACCATTCTAACCATAGTTGATCATTTCTCTAAGGGCTGTCATCTGGTTCCTCTCAGGAAACTACCCACAGCTTTCCAAACCGCTCAGCTCCTGGTCATGCATGGTATCCCCCAAAGACATTCTGTCCGATCGAGGTCCCCAGTTCATCTCTCAGGTCTGGAAAGCTTTCTGTACAGCCCTAAATTCTAAGGTCTCTCTCACTTCTGGATATCATCGACAGAACAATCCGGCCAACAGACTAGCCCAGCAGACACTCACCTGAGGATGTTGGAGGAGGAGCGGACCACCCAGGATGGATCTGCTCCTTTTGCTTCACAGAATGAACGAAGAGATGGTTTTGCTCCGTCGATGTGCTAAGGAAGCGCATCGCAAATGGCAGGAACATCTACGCCTTTGGGAGACACTTGAGTTCGCTCTGAGCCGTCTGGAGAGCCCTGAGCTCGCTCTGTGTCTTCCAGAGACTCCTGATGTGGAACCACAGTCGGTGGTCTCCTCTGTTCCTGATGTGGAGCCACAGTCGGTGGTCTCCTCTGTTCCTGATGTGGAGCCACAGTCGGTGGTCTCCTCTGTTTCTGATTTGGAGCCGCAATCGGCGGGCTCCTGTGTTCCTGATTCAGAGTCGCAGTGGGTGGTCCTGTCCGAGCTTATTGCAGAGCAGCAGAAGCGGAGACGGCGTCCTCCTCTGAGCTTCCTGCTGAAGCGGAGATGGCGTCCTCCTCCAACGTCCCTGCAGCTTTGGAGACTTCGGCCCCCAGAGCGTCTGCCTCTGCTCCGGTTCCGCGGCCGGCCTCCGGAGCGTCTACCTCGGCTCCGGTCCCACGGCCGGCCTCATGAGACTCTGCCTGGCATCCCTGGTTCCCCCTCCGCCCACCCTGGGTGGGTTGTTTTTTGGGTTTTTTTTTTTGGGCGTCTGGAATCCGCCCTTGAGGGGGGGGTTCTGTCAGGATCCAGAGGTTTGTCCACCAGAGGGCGCCGTGGATTCATTCCTGGGGAGCTTGGGCTCAGCGTTGACAGCTGTTCCCTATCTGCTCATTAAGCTCTCCCAACTTAAGCTGGAGGGGAGCTCCACTCTGAGCCGGATTGTTTTGGTTAAGCCAGCCTGTGCCACCCTGCCTGTCTGACCCTCTGTTTTGCCTGTAAACCTGAACCGGAGCCTGAACCTAACCTGCTTGTCCTTTCTGCCTTCCAGGTAGAATCTTGTTTTTTTTTAACCAATAAATCTTTCGACCTTCCCCCCTGCCTCTGTGTGTGTGTTCTGCATCTGGGCTAGTAATCCCGCTGAACATGACACCCAAAGAATTCTGGCAAGCAGAAAGGGACCTTTGTTTTATTCCCTCTTTGGTTGCAAGAAAGCGGTGTTCCCAAAATAAAAAGAGAGAGACTGATTTTGATTTTTAGCAAAACATTTATTTGTACAATAACTTTACACTGTTAAAAACAAGATCATTAGAGTGCAGATATGTTTATGTATATTCATGTTTTTTGACAAACCAATCTCAGAATGAATCCAGAATCTGAGTGAATACACGTAGCATGTAGAGGAGTGTAGAGGAAGTAGAGCAGAATTCACGGATTAACGGACCGCGGTCCAGATCTGGACCCACCTGCTCGCTAATCCAGACCCAACCGAATTAAAAACATTTATAAATTATGGCATGTTGTCCGACGACAGTGTCTAACTTCACTTGCTCCGCTTCTCCTGTTAATATGGTAAAGCCGTCCGGGACCAGGCTAAAGATGATATAAATTAGCCAATGAGCTGGGTCAGTTAAGGTCAATGCTGCAAGCTACGTCTAGACACAGCACGCAAACCTGTGGCAAGCCGGGCGATGGGAAAGAAGGAGAATAAGGGAAAAAGAAAGTGTGGACTCCTGAAAAAGCTGCGGAACTAGTGAAAAAAAGGGGACATGGTGTGCTCAATGCTGCACATTTTGAGTATGTTTGGCCCAACCTGCTGCTGTGAAGCAGGATTCTCCACCATGAACATAATCAAAAATACATATCGATCCAGGCTCATGAATGAGCACCTTGATATGTGCCAAAGAATGGCTTTGTCGCCATTCAAACCAAGTTTTAAAAGCCTTGCAGGGCAGCCTAAAGCCCACTTCTCTCATTAAGCCATAAAAAAAAAAAAAACAAACAAACAGGCAGTTCAGATGTTTTATAAAATATGTGAATCAGGAAATTGTCTAAACTGTCACTTGTCTTCAGTTTTCTGGCCTCAAAAGAGACAGACAAATGCCTGCTCTCAGCTCAAGGCTCTGGCTTAGCCAAAAAAAAAAAAAAAAACACTCCAGAGAAGCTTCGGTTTTACCTGGCTGCCTCAGAAGAGCTGAACCTAGTGTCTTGTTTTTCCTGTTTCAAACAGGGTTGAACGCAGTTTTTAGTGAACCCGCCCATTAAAGGAGATGAGAAACTTTTCAGTTCTGATCTACCCATGGAACATCCGTGCCCAAATGCTGTCTACCTGGGAGCCATTAGAAGCCTGTGCCTCACAGGTTATTTTAAAGCAGGGGACCGTGACCTATTAGTTAGGCTACTGCCACCATTGTTAGCTCCAAGCTACAATATGGCTGCTACCCTATGGTAGCAGCCATATTGTGAGTCCCTTTTTGTTTGCTTTAATTTACCTTAGCTTAATAGATATAATAATACTTTGTAATTATTAGGTACTGTTGTCTTTTAACCCGTCTTTTGTGGTTAAATTATCCAGAGAACGATTTATCACTCAGGTCAGATCCAGTGTCCTTTAAGTATATATATGAATGAGCAGAGATGATTTGTGTTGTTGGTGAGTTAAAAACTCTGCCGATAGCCATGAGCTAAACTACTAAATTGGTCAAGGCAACTGGATCTTAACAGCCAATACAGGAGTCCAACCTTTATAGAAAGACTAAGAACCCTGGTGAATAAGCAAATTATAGTTGTAATCATTGAACTCATAATGTTTAATCTGTTTTACCCTCAATTTGAATGACATATTTATTGATTCCAACTCCCAAATCTATAGATTTTATATATTCATAATCCTATAGTGAAATTGCAAAACATTTATTTCCGTACCTGGGTGGGCCTGAAAGGGTAACTGTATAAATAACACATTTAAAGCAAAAGTCTGGTCATATTAAGAATTCAAACTTCTGAAAGTACTTTAAATATGTAATTATTACATACTGTTTAATAAATGATAAAGGTATTTAATTAAGACTAATTTAATTTGAATGAGCTTTGCTAGAGACATCCATGTTTTTAAAGAACACTACTGCCATATACCGGTTTGTGACGTCACGGTGCGGTATCGGCTGTTGATCAAGTCCCAGTGCTGTGTCTGGTATGTTTCACCACACGCTATTATCCAAGTCACCTTGAAAACATTTTCTTCGAAATGTTGGATATATATTATAAGGTTTGTCTCTGGCCAGAAGTTTGATGGCAAATCCTCCCTCTTCAAGTTGGCAATCAGAATGATAATGAGAGAAAGATGAAATAACAATTTTGTTTTTACCCTATGTATTACAACACCCAACAGCCATGCAAGTGGGCTTTGTCAGTTTAACTATAGTTCCCTCGAATTTCAAAGGTGAAGTCCTCTGGAAATCTTCAATAATTGTTGTTGATTGCAGATGTGTCTAGTAGTTCCCATTTATTTTGCTTGTAAGGTCGGGAGAATTGTGCTAGGATTACCGCACCGTGACGTCACTGCCGGAAGATATCAGGGGTGAGGTGTTACTATATTTGGGAAAAAATGGCCGCTCCCAGACTCAGTGATCACAATGAAAATTATTATTTTTAAATTTAATACTGATCAACGCAATTCATTAAACCACTGCAAACATATTAATTTTAGGAATAAATAATGATCCATTCATCATTCATTGCTGACCAGACTTTTCCTGTCTGCTTTTAGGTTGAAATTACTAAGAACGCTGACCCTGCTGTAATAAGCCTTGTGTATCTGTGTTGTTGCAGAGTTTAGTGAAAAGTAAAATTAACCGCCAGTCAATTAGATTTCGGAAATCCCAATACAGTCCACGTATTGGAGATTTAGGCTCGTTGTCTGTTTTTGTGGTCTCTGTTGTTGGGAGTTAAATCTTTCGGTTTATATTCTATTCAATTCCCTGCGAGCTGGGAATTTATATTCCTGATACTTTAAGATCTTCATTGCCCTTCACAGCAGGGTATTATTTTGGCTGTTATATATTGTTTATGAACACACTCCCTACTATAAGTTCTGAAACTCAATAGAAATGTCGGGATCTGGAGATCTGCCACCTGTCTCCAGCAGAGAGCGCTGTGGGCTTCCTGAGCTGGAGTCCTCAGCACACCTGGGGATCATCAGCTCATCAGAAGACCTCACTACATAAGCAGCAGTCAGACCTTCCTTCGACGCCGCAGTGTTGACCTAGTTTGGTTAGCGAACCTGAGCCTCTGAAATCCTAGTGAACAGTAGTTGCCTCTTGAGAGAAACTAGCCTTCTAACTTGTTCTTATCGTCTTTGCTCGCAGAAACCCGACTGAAGTCTGAAGCTCTGGATGAGCATAACCTGGAAATCTGCCTGCCTGCCCATGTAAGCCAAACCTGAAGATCTCAGTCTGGATTCCTCCGTCAGCTCTCTGGGAAGAGCTAGGAAACAAACCCGAGTCCGAAAACTCTCTGGCTAGAAGCTAGACGCTGCTGCTGCTGAGTTCTCTGCTACTTCCACAGTCTCTGGTCCCAACCGGTTCCCCCTCTCAAAGGATCTGTTAGAACCTCTTCAATGTACGATCAGAATTCAACTCACTCGTCAAGCCATAACCACCGGGCTTACCAAACTCTCATCTCTCCAGATATAAGAGTAACCAGTACCGGACCTGCACCAGAACCAGTTCCCGATTAACTCTGTGTGTGTTTCCCAAATAAACATTGTTAAACTTTCCTCTGTCTCCGTTAGTGTTCTGCATGTGGGTTTTCGTTCGTTAAACCAATCATGACAGAACACTGCGGCCATTCACAAGACCCAGCGGAACACCTCCGAAGGCGGCTTGATTAACAAGAAGCCCAAATCCAAGGAAAAGCTCAGACCCTTCGTGAGTTAAATGCTTATGTTGAACATCAGAACCAGATTTTACAGAGATACGCTGGCTACGTGAGAACTGCTAACACCGCACCAGTTGTACTTCCTGTTCCTGAACCACGTCCGCCTCAAAGGTCAGAGGTAGTGACATCATTTCCTGAACTACGTCCAAGTGCACCTGAAAGATTTTCAGGTATTCAGTCAAAATGTAAAGGATTTCACATCATGAAAAGTGGGATTTTCATCAATATGCGGCACTGTAGATTGTCGTGGAAGTTCAGGTTAGCGGCAGTTTACGGTAATTTGCAGGCTTCGCCGAAAACTCACTTAAATTGTCAGAAATTGATGTGGACTTTCTTAGGCAGTGTTCACCCCATGCCTCCCCCCCATGGAATTCTAGGGGAGGTAAATGTAAATGAAAATGCTGTGAGCTATACAAATGCAAATCAGGGTTGCAGGGGGAGTTTTACCCCAAGTGACATTTTTCTAAAAGGTAAGAAAATCTCTGATACAAAGAGATCAGTCTCAGCATAGCCTCTTAAATTTTAGCTTGAATTGATTTATTTAATTAAAGTATAGAGACCAAAACAGATCTTTAGCTGACAGAGCAATACATTTAGAGCAGTAATTATTTAAAAAAAATTGCATTTAAGATAAAAAATAAAATGTTGTCTGTCAATATGCTCAATTCACAATTACTTAAGTGGAAAAGTTTCAAGAAATGAGTCTGAGATGATTCACTTTATAACATGGCGCATTATCCTGCTGGAAGTAGCCATCAGAAGATTGGTACACTGTGGTCATAAGGACATAAGGTCAGCAACAATGCTGAGGTAGGCTGCCTCATTTATTTGATGCTAAATTGGTATTAAGTGACCCAAAGTGTGGCAATAAATATCCCCTAAATAGATGGTACAAATAGATCAGGCTCAGTATGACCTAATTATAGACTCTTACATTTAAGCTTGAATTGATTTATTTAATTAAAGTACGCTAGAGTACTGTGTATGCAAATGTTATGTAAAAAAATACACAAAATAATTTATTTCAAAAATTAGTTTTAATCAGAATCAGTTGGTAAAATGTGCATTCCTTGCAAACAACATTAGAATCAGAATGAGGGGTCTGCAGAGATCACAGTCTCCTAGAGCTCAACTACTGTGCATAGTGGCATGACTACCGTGACTTTTTCTTTGGTCTTACTTAAATGCACAGAGGATGTATTAACCACACATCTTCTAGCAATGTGCTCAACTGGCAGAAACAAACAATTTATAGGTGCATTACCGCTACCTTCCAGAATGGAGTGACGCGAGCTGTTCTTCTTCTTCTTGTCGAGTTTTATGGCGGTTGGCAACGAACTGTTAGTAGCATTACCGCCACTTACTGGTATGGAGTGTGGTTCGTGATGGTTTAAATATTTATCCTGATATATATACATATACTCTACCCTAACTTCTTCTAAACATACATTCACACTTAAAAATATATACATATTTGTTCACAGCTTTGTATATCATTCCTTCACTCACAAACACACTTACTATAATTAAATTCTATGAAATAATTTCGTTTTCTTTAGAAATCGAATAATTATTTGTATGTGTTTACTCCCTAGATTTTTCCTCAGTATATCTAATAAATTAACCTTCTCCTTAATGTCTTCAAACTCTCTCCTCATATATCTTCTCTTTTTCATATTTATGACATTGTAATATAACATGTTCTATAGTTTCATATTTATCACAGAAATCACATTTGCCCGTTTTATGTTTTTGTATTTTAAAAAGTGTATAATTAAGTCCTGTATGACCAAATCTTAACCTTGTTATCACTCTTTCCTCCTTTCTATTTCTTCTTTCATTTCTTCTTTCTCCTACCATCTTCTGAATTTTATAAAACCATCTTCCTGTTTTATCTTCATCCCACCTTTTTTGCCAAACTTCCATTAGTTTCTCGTTAATAATACTTTTTCCTTCTGATTTACTTATTTTAACTATAAAACTAATAGAATGTTTAATTGCCCTTTTTGCCATTTTATCTGCCCTCTCGTTTCCTTCTACCCCAATATGTGCTGGAACCCACACAAATGTAACTATCAGCCCCATGTTTCATATTCTGAACAGTGTATGATATATTTCTAATAAAATGTCCATCCTACTATCTGTTTGGTTATTTTTTAAACTTAACAATGCAGAGCTTGAATCTGAACATAGTATTGTTTTTAATGGTTTTATGTCTTCTACCCATTATAAAGCTAATAATATTGCCAACATTTCTCCTGTGTATACTGATAATGCATCTGTAATTCCTTTTCATATTTTTATATTGAATTCTGGTACTACAAATGCTATTCCTAGTTTCTCAGTTATTTTGATGCATCAGTATAAATTTGAACATATTGATAATATTTATCTAAATGTAATTGCACTGAACATCTATCTACAGCACTTGATTTATCTTGTTTCTTTTCCATTATTGATATATCTACTGTTGCTTCTGGTAGAATCCAGGGAGGTATAATTGATACTGGTGTTGTTTGACTCATTTCTAAACTATTCATTTTAAATTTTTTTATTTTATTTTCAATTGTCCATCAAGTCGCGAGCTGGTCTCGCGAGTCCTACCTTATAACAATGACGTCGTATGTGATTGGAGGAGCCTGATGAGCCTTCGACTCCTCGTCCAATCACGTGTGAGCTTTTGTGCACTACTACTACTCGCGAGACCAGCATACAGAAGATCTCCAGTTCCTTTGTTTGGATTTTACTGGTACATGAACAATGGCTGCACGACGTCTCGCGTTCAACTCGCCTTCAACTGCTCTTGGTCGCGATCCACAACTTTCAGCCAGTCCGCAGACTGACGAGAAGAAACTGCTGATTGCTATCAATGGACTGTCTCGTCAGCTTGCCCAGCATACTGCCGACATGAATGAGCGGCTCACTCAGCTGGAGAATTCGGTACACTCCAGGTTGCTGTCCATAGAGGACAAGATGGCGGCTCTGCAGTCGAACATCTGTGCGGGAGAGACGAACTCGAGGAAGAGAAGACGGGTGCACAACCCAAAGCTTGCGGTAAATATATGTTCGATTACTGCTAGCTATGCTAAAAGCAGCCTAGCTTAGCTAGGTGAGCTAAAGACAACCTAGCCTAGCTAGGTAAGCTAAAAGCAGCCTAGCCTAAAGCTATGGCTAATAGTAGCCTTGCAAGAACAAGCTTTATTAAAGTGTATTTTTGTGATTCACAGGAAGCAGTACGCCGTCTTCACAACTCGGAGACAAATTGCAGGCGCTATGAACCGGAGCTAGGGTAAGATTGAAAGAATATGCTTTCATTCTGCGGTAAAATGAAATAGATACAGATAGATACCGTTCATACCTGTACATTTTGTTTTCACAGACTAATCTCGCCTCACAATGAGGCGGTGACCTATTTGCTCGGAGCCATATCAGCAAGTCCAGATTTGCACGATGTTGATAAAGACGACATTTTGCGTAAGTGACTTGTTTTAATGTTTTCTCCTTCCTTGTTACTGTGACTTGCGTTTGATTTTTTTTATTCATACCACTCTCATTTAATTGTTTTCCAGCTGCCTGTAAGACGTATTTTGGGACGGTACGCAGGAGCTTCAGATATACGCTGCCAGCGAACACGTTGCGTGCGGAAGCTGCCAAGCAATCTGCTCGGAGTCGAGTTAGAAGAAAGAGGGTAAGACTTTATCTGGTGACTATTTTTCAGGTGCATTGATGGATGTGTTGTGTACGCAGTGCATCCCATCGCATAGTGCTGATTCATTGTTTTTTTTTTAACAGCTGCTGAAAGCGAGGCAGAGTGTGCTAGCTGATGAGGAAGTGGAACTCTGGAAGTCCGCCACCGTCGACATCATGTCTGACGAAGATGGCGTCGTTGGCAGTGTCTCTGGATGGATTGTACGGTCGCCGCCATTTCGTAGGCTGGATCTCTCTGAACTCTGTGTTAAGCTGCAGTCCCGGTTAGAAGCGATGCCGAAGTACAGAGCCACGCACAGTAGGCGTCTGCACATCGGACCTGCCTCGGAGGGAATGCTGCCAGTTACCTCCAACCCCGAGGAGGCAAACGAACCGTTCACGGAGTTGTAATTTTTGGATATGCATGTGTTTAGATACGCGTTGTATATAGTTGTGTGTGTTTTAATAAAGCTCTTTCTTTGCATAAACAGCTTCCTGGCAAATGTTCATTTCCTGTATAAATTCATTCATGTCCTTGATGGTAGCCTAATAATTGTGTAGTAGTGTAGGATAACATAAATACAAAGCATATGAATGAATAAATATATGAATGAATAAATATATGAATGAATAAATAAATATATATATATATATATTTATCTAAATATATATATATATATATATATATTTATGTAAATATATATATATGCCAACCAATCACGAGCGACTTTACTTGTTTAAAAAGAAGTGGTTCCGTCCAATACTCAGTAAGAAAATTCAAGCCTGGCCTGGCCACGTGTGGTTTTGCTGCCAATCACGAGCGATTTTACTTGTTTGAGAATAGTGGTTTCAGCCAATACTGAGTAGGTCATTCAAGCCAGACCTGGCCAGCCGCGCGGGTTTGCGGGTTTCATTCATATGCTAATTAGGGCCATTAGTACAGCTGATCGCTCTCCACATACGTCAGAGTCCGTTCCCGACAATTTGTGGCACTGACAAACGGGGACAAGCGCGGGTTGCAAATTGTCGGAAACTGACGAAAATCAGGGAGATCTGCGGGAGTTTACGGGGACGAAAATCTCACTTTTCATGCAGTGTTTTTGTTCCAGTGTAGTTTACTTTTTGAAAATTCTCCTGCAAGTTTTTCTGATGACAAAAAGAATATTTCATTCATTCTTACTCAACTCTCTGGCCGAGCGCTAGAATGGGCTCAAGCCAGGTTTTCATCTGAAGCCAGTTTTTCATGCACTTATTCTGAATTTTTGAATGAATTTTCTCAAGTTTTTAACCAGGATTTAGATCAAACAATTGATTCCGGGGCCTTGCTTAGTTTGAAGCAAGGGAACCTGACGGTGGCAGAGTTCTCCATTGACTTCCGGGTCAAAGCCGCAGCTTCAGGCTGGAATGAGTGCGCACTTAAAAGTGCTTATTTTCAGGCCTTAAACAATAACATCAAGGACGAACTTGCCACAATTGATGAGCCAGCTAGTTTGGAGGATTAAATCCGATTAACCATAAGATTGGATAACAGACTACGGATTAGAAATAAATCTAGACAAACAAACCCAGGAATTTCTGCTTCCACTCCTGCAGCTAACCACTCTTCTGTTGTTGTTAGATTCCCAGAGTCCAGTACCAAACCACGGGTTAAGAATCAATCCCCTCCACCCCCATGCTCAATTTACTCATCTTTCCTCCTCATCCACAGAAGGAGCGGGGTGTGAACCCATGCAGATTGGACATACAAGGCTGTCACCTGAAGAAAGACAATGGAGATTCAATGGGAATCTTTGTCTGTATTGTGGTGAGCCTGGACACTTAATTGCTTCATGTCCGGCTAAGTCAAAAGCCGAGGTCCTTCAGATGATGTGAGGAGTCTGACGGACCATCTAAGATCTGATAAATCTCCTCACTTACTGTTACCTGCAACCCTGTTTGTTTCTAACCAGACTCTAACGTTATCAGCCTTCATTGATTCTGGGTGCAAGAAGAACCTCATAGATTCTGATCTGGTTTAACAACTGAGGATTGAGACTGTTCCTTTACAAAAGCCCCTCAGAGTTGCTGCTATTGATGAAAAGAGACTAAACCAAGTCACATATCAGACACAACCATTAGAGCTTCTCATCTCCGGAAACCATTGTGAGACTCTAACGTTTTTTGTTTTTCCCTCAGCATGTTCTCCCCTGGTGCTTGGATTTGAGTGGTTGGAACGTCACAACCCCCATATCAACTGGGTTGAACGCCATATTGAATCTTGGTCTACTTCCTGTCACGAGTCATGTCTTCGTTCTGCAGCTCCTGCTATTCAGTCCCCTAAAGGTGGGGGGGAGATGGACTCTCCTGACCTTTCTTCTGTTCCTTCCGAGTATCATGACCTGGCACCAGTCTTCAGTAAGGTCAGTGCGACGTCTCTTCCACCCCACAGACCATATGATTGTGCCATAGACTTACTACCAGGAGCTCCTCTTCCCAGCAGTAGATTATTTAATATCTCCAAACCTGAACGTGAAACGATGGAGAAATACATAAATGAGTCTCTAGCTGCTGGTATTATCAGACCATCTTCATCTCCCCTCGGTGCTGGTTTTTTTTTCGTGGGAAAAAGGATGGTTCCCTTCGACCCTGTATTGACTACAGAGGATTGAATCAGATAACCATAAAAAATAAATTTCCACTACCTCTCCTGGCATCAGCTTTAGAACCAGTTCAAGGAGCTACTGTGTTCACCAAGCTCGATTTAAGAAACGCCTATCATCTCCTTAGGATAAGAGAAGGGGATGAATGGAAAACAGCCTTTAAGACCCCCATCGGCCAATTTGAGTATTTGGTCATGCCTTTCGGTCTTACTAACGCTCCTGCTTTTTTCCAAGCCCTAGTCAATGACGTCCTCAGAGATTTCCTGAATGTATTTGTTTTCGTGTACATCGATGACATTCTGATCTATTCTAGGAACCTCACTGATCACAAAAGACACGTTCGTCTGGTCCTTCAGAGGCTGCTCGAAAACAAGCTCTTCGTTAAGACTGAGAAATGCGAATTTCACCAACCATCGGTTACATTTCTTGGGTTTGTGGTCGAGGGCGGGCAGGTGAAGCCATCAGAAGAGAAAATAAAGGCAGTTGTGGATTGGCCCACTCCTGAAAACCGTAAGCAGCTTCAACGGTTCCTGGGATTTGCTAATTTCTACCGACGTTTCATTAGAAATTATAGCCAAACTGCTCTACCCCTCACAGCCCTGACTTCAGTGAAGAAAACTTTCCAGTGGACACCTGAGGCTGAAACAGCTTTTAAAATACTGAAGACTCTTTTTTCCAGTGCGCCCATCCTGATCCAGCCTGATCCCTCTAAGCAGTATATATTAGAGGTGGATGCTTCTGACTCCGGTGTAGGCGCAGTTTTGTCACAACAGTCTGATTCTGACCAGAAAACTCACCCCTGTGCTTTTTTTCATGCAGACTCTCACCTGCAGAACAAAACTATGATGTCGGAGACAGAGAACTACTTGCCATAAAACTCGCATTAGAAGAATGGAGACATTGGCTCGAGGGTGCCGAGCACCCAGTATTAGTTTGGACAGATCATAAGAACCAGGCATACCTCCAATCAGCCAAGAGATCCAATCCACGCCACTCCAGATGGTCTCTGTTTTTCTCCAGATTCAATCTCATCATCTCTTACAGACCCGGTTCCAAGAATGTCAAACATGATTCTCTCGTCTGTACTCCCCTGATCGACCTGAAAAACCCGAGCCTGTTCTTCCTTCCTCGTGTACGGTTGGAGCCGTTTCCTGGGAGATCACTGATCTCATCAACTTAGCCCTGGCCTCTGAACCTGACCCAGGTAACGGTCCACCAAACAAGACATATGTGCCTTCCTCAGTCAGATCCCGCCTCATCCAGTGGATGCACTCGTCAAGATTCTCAGCTCATCCTGGTGTGAGTAGAACGATTGCTCTCGTCACACGTCGTTTTTGGTGGCCGTCCCTTCACCCGTCCATGGTCCCACATAGCTGTGGATTTTGTCACCGGCCTTCCCATTTCCAGAGGTATGTCCACCATTCTCACCATTGTTGACCGTTTTTCCAAGGCCTGCCATCTGATTCCCCTCAGGAAGCTATCTACAGCATTCCAGACAGCCCAGCTCCTGGTAAAACATGTCTTCCGTCTCCACGGTATACCCCAAGAAATTCTCTCGGATCGTGGTCCTCAGTTCATCTCACAGGTCTGGAAAGCCTTTTGTTCCGCACTCAAGTGTAAGATTTCTCTCTCCTCTGGTTACCATCCACAGACCAATGGGCAGACGGAGAGAATGAACCAGCAGCTTGAATCCACTCTCCGCTGCCTCTCCTCTGATAACCCGACTGACTGGTGTCAGTACCTGTCCTGGACAGAATACGCACTTAACTCCCACAAATCTGCTGCAACCGGTCTATCCCCTTTTCAGGTCTATCTAGGGTACCAGCCTCCACTTTTCCCAGCAGACTAGAGAGAGATAGCAGTCAGGTCTGTCAACCACCACATCCGCCGCTGTCACCGCACGTGGAATGATACCATCACCGCCCTTAACCGCACCTCTGCCACAAATAAGAAATTCACAGACAACAGAAGACGTCCCGCTCCCAAATATGCCCCTGGGCAAGAGGTATGGCTGTCGACCAGGGATATACCTCTGAAATCCATGTTTCGCAAACTGTCTCCCAAGTTCATAGGTCCATTCAAGATCACCAGGATCATCAACCCCTCTGCTGTCCGCCTGCAACTACCATCTACCCTGCGTATACACCCCACTTTCCACGTCTCACAGATCAAACCAGTCATCACCAGTCCACTTTGCCTGCCATCCGACTCCCCTCCACCCGCCCTGGACATTGACGGCCATCCGGCCTACACTGTCCGCCGGATCGTGGACTCCTGTCGCGGTTGGCAGTACCTCGTCGACTGGGAGGGCTCCGGAGGACCGCACCTGGGTCCCTGGTTCCTACATCCTTGATCCATCCCTCATCAAGGACTACGAGAGGTCCCTCCCGTCCAAATCTTCTGGACCGGTCTTCTTGGCGGTCGTTGAGAGGGGGGTACTGTCGGGATCTGGAGATCTGCCACTTGTCTCCAGGAGAGAGCGCTGTGGGCTTCCTGAGCTGGAGTCCTCAGCACACCTGGGGATCATCAGCTCATCAGAAGACCTCCCTACATAAGCAGCAGTCAGACCTTCCTTCGACGCCGCAGTGTTGACCTAGTTTGGTTAGCGAACCTGAGCCTCTGAAATCCTAGTGAATACTAGTTGCCTCTTGAGAGAAACTAGCCTTCTAACTTGTTCTTGTCTTCTTTGCTCGCAGAAACCCGACTGAAGTCTGAAGCTCTGGATGAGCATAACCTCGAAATCTGCCTGCCTGCCCACGTAAGCCAAACCTGAAGGTCTCAGTCTGGGTTCCTCCTTCAGCTCTCAGGGAAGAGCTGGGAAGCTAAAGATCTCAGTCTGGATTCCTCCTTCTGCTCTCAGGGGAGAGCTAGGAAGCTAACCTGAAGATCTCAGTCTGGATTCCTCCCTCAGCTCTCAGGGAAGAGCTAGGAACCAAACCCACGGCTAAGACTCACTAGCCAGAAGCTAGACGCTGCTGCTGCTGAGCTCTCTGCAACTCCCACAATCTCTGGACCCAACCGGTTCCCCATTCCAAGATCTGTCTGAACCTCTTCAAGAAATAAGTGAAACCAGTCCCGGACCTGCACCAGAACCAGTCCTGAGTTACTCTGTACATTTCCTTAATAAACCTTGTTAACTTTTACTCTGTCTCCTGTTGGTGTTCTGCATATGGGTTTAGCTCATTAAACCGATGACAGTTTGCCAGTTTTGGGTACTCTAGCCAAGAGTTTCTACTGAGACAAACTGAGTTTTGTCAACCTGAGTTCTAACCAAGTTTTTTTGTCTTTGCCTCTTGGCAGGAATTCATCCTGCAAACTGGATGTTTTTGGACCTTCTCTCCCTGGAAGGATCATCTGAGCTTCAAACTGAGCTGGGGATTCAAACTGGAGGTTTGGATCTACTTTCCTCCAAGGGATCGTTTGATCTTCACACTGAGCAAGGGGTTAGTCTCCACACCAACCCTTTCAAGTACCGCAGGAAATCCAAATGGCAGTCAGTTTCTCCTTTTATCCTGCAAAAAACCACATTCAGGGTAAACCCTGTCTGCCCTCCACCCAATGAGACAAACACTGGAGCTACTGCACACAGACTGGAGCGAAAGAGTCAACCACTTTTCTGGAAACGTGAGTCAGCAACTTATTCTTCTCTTCAAGTTCAAGAATCAAATTTCCCACTCAGTCTGAACTAACCGCATTGTCTTCCCCTCACTTTCCAGTTCCAGTTGAGCAGTGTTCGGAGCAATACTAGATTCTGCATTATCTCCTTAATAAACCTGTTAAACTTTTCCCTGGTTTCTCTCTGTATTGGTTTTTCTGCTTTTTGGGTCAGACCTTAGTAAAATCATGACACTGCCAAGGCAGCACCGTTTCCTTTTTGTGAGCTTAATATTCCTCTTTTATTCGTTTGGCTTCTGGATAGATGAGTCCGAGTAGCGCCACCTCACTGCGGAGCTGAGTCCGACATGGTTTTTAGATGTGTAGTGTCAGGAGGTAGATCGCATCAGAGCGTTGGTTCGCACACTGTGAGAACATACATTGTGAGCTCATGAACTTTTAAATCCTGGGGTTTGGTCATAAGGTGTTACCTGTAGCTGCGTGCAACGATTGAAAATATTGCACAGTGTATGCCCGGCTTTAGGGTTTGTTTTGTTAGATAGCTCTTCCACACACATTTTGATAATTCCACCTGCCGAAAGGTTAGTAATACAATCATCCGTCACAAGCTTTTAGAAGTTAAACACAGCATTGTAAATTACTTAAACCTGAGTGCAAATCAAATGTTGAAACTCAACCTGAACATACTTTTTATCGTCACATATTTTACACCTGCCTATCTACATAGTTAGATAGGTAGCTATTCACAGCCTTTAGGGGACTACTGTGAATCAAAATTAAGCCTTGCAAAGGTTTAATCTTTTGTTTGCATTAGAACAATTAAAGTCTCTTTGAGAGCTGCTCAGTCCAAACCTCTCAATGTCATAGCTAGTGAGTCAGACCCTCTCCATGTCCTTTCTCCACAGTAAGCTCCTCTTAGTGTCCTTTCTCCACAGTCAGACCCAGTTAGTGTTTTTTTCTCCACACTCTGATCCCTTTAGAGATCCCCCTTCAGAACAAGAACCTGTTGGTGTTCTCACTCCTCAGTCTGATCCTCTTTGTGAGCCCGCTCTGTGCTGTCCAGAAACCCCTGAACACACTCTGTACCATCCAGAGACCCCTTAGCCCCTGATGGACTTTGTTTGACACAGAGCTCAGTAAGAGTTTCGCTACAAGGCTCCTCCATGGGTACTCCCTGTCTCCAAGGCCTGTGCATGTGCGCTCTCTGTCTCCAAGGCCCCTCTCTGTGCGCTCCTCGACTTGTAGAGCCATTGGTGTGTGCTCCTCATCCTCTAGGCCCCTCCATGAGAGCCTTTTCTCTCCTATGCCTCTTTGTGGGTCTCAAGCTGTTCCACCTACTCATGGGTCTCACGCTGCGTCACCTCTCCGTTTGCTCCTGTGCCGCAGTCGATGGTCCTGAAGGCTTCTGTTCTGCAGTTGGCCATCCTGAAGGTTCCTGTGCCGAGCCAGTTTTCCCAAAGGCTGCTGACACGCCTCCATTGATTGACCTTCACCGCCGGCCTCCTGGCCTTCCTCCATGCCTTCCTCCAGTGGCTCTCCTTCGCCGCCGACCTCCTGGCCATCCTACAGTTGCTGTCCTTCGCTGCCAGCCTCCAGCCGTGCTCCAGAAGCATCCCTTCTTTGCTGGGGATGGATGAATAATATATAAATTGAAAGTTGTTAGAGAAAATTGGAAGTTGTGGAAGAAAAAAATAAACAAAAAAACTTTGTTTTTAATTGTTATAAAAATTTAAATGCTCTTCCAAAGGAACGTAGTATGAGTCAAGCAATTTTTTAGTTTTAAATACTGTGATAAATCATAAAAAGGAAGATAAGTGTATGTTTTTTTTCAGATTGACATATTACTTTGAGAGAGATTTAACAAAATACAAGTAATTAAGTTAGCTATTTAACAAATGTGGTTTTATACCAAATAGAGTTGTAAAGACAGTGCTGGAAAACAGTTTAAATGAATACTTGAAAATGGCTTTAGAAAGCATCCACAGAGCCTTACTGTCACTGTTGATTTGGAGTCATTTACATCCATCCAGGGAATGTGCTTGATCTTTGTTTAAAAATATAAGCTCATGGCTCAATCTGTGTTGAGTTTTTATCTATGGTCTTGGTTAGGTTTAAAGTCGGTAAGGTTTAATTTTTTTATTCCAAATACTTTGAATTTGCAGATGGTGTCCAATAACATTTCCCCATCCATGTTGTGTCAAAATTTCCCATGTAAGTTGGGATCAGGTTCCTCCTTCTTATTGGGCAACCTTTGCGAATCCTTTAAGAGACTTAGATGATTGTCAACAACATTCATGCACGGAGGCTGATGTAGCTCAGAATCTAACAATGCCCTGTGCTGTAACATGCTGAGTGTTGATCTCAAAATACACAGAAACATCACTCAGTCTCTATCTGAGGAATTTCTGATATCATGTATATGCTACATCCTTGAAATGTCTTTTTTATGTAAACTGAATTAGATTTTCTGCTCATCATGAACACAGACAATAGAATCAACAGGAATTACACTGTGATTAATTTAAATGCCTGTTTTGAAATGGAACATTTGAATTATAAATTAAGCACCTCTTATCCAGCTGTATGTGTGATGTTATATGGTTTCATAACTCTATTGTCTCTTGTCACCGTTTGTGGAAACCTCCTTGTGGTAATTGCTGTAATTTACTTTAAACAATTGCACACTCCTACTAACATCCTCATAGTGTCCCTGGCTGTGGCTGACCTGTTGGTTGGGCTGTTAGTTTTTCCTTTCAGCATGTTTTTTTCTCTTAGTTCATGTTTGTATAATGCCAGCTTATTTTGTAAGATAAGAGACAGCCTTCATATATTGTTCAGCCTATGCTCTATTTTGCATCTCTGCTGTATTTCTCTGGACAGATATCACGCAGTGTGTCAGCCTCTAACATATAAATCTAAAATCAATGGCCATGTTGTCTTCATTATGATTGCTGTGAGCTGGGGTGTTTCTGTGTTCGTTGCCATCGCTGTTGTACAAACTAGATCTACCAATGATGACTGTCAGGACATGTGCTTTATTGATGTTATCATGGCAAATATTGTTGCACCTTTACTGTCATTCTATGTTCCTATTCTCATAATGATTTGCATTTACCTGAAGATATTTGTTGTTGCACAGAGACAGGTACGCAGCATCCAAACCAGAACAAAGCCTGGAGCAACTGTCAGTAAGATGGAGAGAAAAGCCACCAAAACTCTGGCTATTGTTTTAGGAGTTTTTCTGTTTTGCTGGGCTCCTTTCTTTTTTTTCTTAACTTTTCAACCTTTAGGAAATAATTCAGCACCAGTTCCTGTGATTGAAACAGTCACATGGTTTGGACTGTCTAACTCTACACTAAATCCATTTATCTATGGTTTCTTTTATAGCTGGTTCAGATCAGCCTTTAAAATTATTGTATCAGGGAAAATTATTAAAGGAGACTTTGTTAACATGAAGTTGCACTAAAGCTTTTTTAAGAAACAAAAGTGACATAAATAATATATATATATTTATATTGACCAGATTTTTTTTTAGGTAGAGCTGCACTTCGGGTGCTGTAAGTCACGCTTGTGTTTGTTAAACTTGTAACAGTAACAGAAGCAAGGAAGATTTTCTTATCCCCACCGATAGTTTGATGATCTAGCTTATTTACAATAAGGGTAAGTCTTCAAAATAGATGTCTTGAACCAATAATAGAGTTATGAAACTATAAAAACCTTTATTTTTTTTGCTTTAGTTTTGCTATTAAAATAGGGTATAAGCATTACAACTTTATATTTTTCTATTGCGGGATCATCTTCTGTCATAAAGGAGGCAATCTCCTAATTAATCTTGAATCCAATTAAACAAAAAACAAGAAAACAAAATGAAATTCCACAGGTGTCAAAATTATTTTCTTTATAGTAGGATATGGCACTTTATTATCAGAGAACGCTTTATTTCATAAAATTCTGTTTTTTTGTGTTTTATTCTGCATAATCTTTTGCATTAGGCTTATTCAGGCCAGTGTTTAGTGGTGTTTTAAACTTAGACATTGCAAATGTCTTAGTTTTACTGTTTTTCCCAAGTTTTGTTATGGTTCTGTTATTTGTGGACTTCTATTTAGGTTTCCTTTTAGTTTTACTCTGATTTTGTGTCATTGAGGTTGTTTTCTGACAGTGTTGTATTTTTTTGTGTTGCTCTCTGTTGCCCCCTTGTGCCCTTCTCCTTTCCCCTAGCTCCTGGTCATTTTCATCCACACCTGCTCCTTGTCAGCATTGTCTTTTTTCTCCTCTTGCGAAGCTCCTCATTGCTGGTTTCTCGTCATTGATTTACTCCTCGTGTGTTTTCCCCTGTCATCTCCTGGTTTTTGTTTTACTGTAATTGTTCTTGGATTTTGCTTCTGTTGCATTTTGCACTTTCATTAAATCAGCAAAAACTGATCTCTGCCTCCTTCTACTCTGTGTTTGGGTCCACAACCACATCCATCACCTTAAAAGTTTACAATTAGCTCTTCTTACGTAGAAAGTATTTATGGATCAATGCTTCTATGTTCCTCCTGTATGTCTGCTTCTGTCTCCTTGAACTTCCAGTCGGCCTCGACATAAGGTCTCTGGCACTGACCCCCAGATTCCACATACTCCGTCAGCACTCCACTCCGTCCCGCTCACATATGTCGTGCGGAGTACTTGTCTGTCATGTAAATCAATGAGAGCTGTTACACATCCACCGCTACTCCTCCGCACATCACCGTCCACGTACTCCTTCTCCTTCCGACAACCTCCAAATTTGGACCCAAGCTATTTTTTGCTCCGCTCCGATTCTGCCAGGTCAAGATCCGCAATTGCAATCACACTAAACAGGAAAAACAACGTGAAGAAGATCCGGTTTGTCAAATTAAAATATGGTAGGGACAGATTGGTAACTACAAATTAGAGCAAAGTTCTTATATATTCCCAAAAACTAAGACCGTTTAATTAAATTATTGGATGCAAACTATTGGTGCTTCAACATACCAGGAAGCAGACTTATCATCTCCATCAAATTTTTCATTTTATACCGAGAGGCTTAAAAGTTTAATCAAATCCATTCAAAACTTCTAGGAGCACCTTTCACAACTTCAAAAGAAACTTCCTATTGCAGGTATTGATGAAGAGATGCTGAGTTTGGAAGTGGAGAAAATACATTGTTCATAAAAAACGTATATGATCTGAATTATCCTTGTTACAAAAATCCACAACAAAAAGAAAACATATGGGTAGAAACTGAACATGTGCTGGATGATGGTGGGGATTTTTTTGATATGTCATATTAAATTAAGTGTTCACAGGGTTTATAAAGAAATGAGTAACTCTAATTTAATGCTTTTTAATTATCTTTCAGTGCTATTAGAAATAAGTTTAATGCCATCAACAAGTACCATGTAATTCCACTTTCCAGCGACTTTTGTTAAAATTAGCTTTTTCTCCACCTCGAGCTTCTTTTCCGAACACATACGCAATGTTTTCATAAACATTTTTTTTTAAATAAAGCATTTCAAATGCCACAATATTCACATTTAATGAATTTTAGTGCCAATTAATGCCTTAACTAATTTTGAACCAATCTGACTGTACAATATGATCAAATAAAATTGTCTCTGTAAAGTGCCTTGAGATGACATGTGTTAGGGCTGGGCGATACGACCTCAAATCCATATCACGATAAATTGGGCAATTTTACCTCAATAACAATAAATGTATGATAAATAATCCGACTTTTCTATCAGAAATAAAGGCATGTACAGGAAATGCAACTGTGATTTATTTATTGAATAAATCACTTTAAATACCCATTCAGGTTTAAACATTTAACAGTGTCTCATTCAGGTTCAGATCCAGGATTTTCAAATGGGGGCTGCGCAGCTAAGGAACCGTATTTTCACGACTATAAGGCACATATAAACGTCTTTTTTTCCACTCAAAATGTGCGGCGCGCCCTCTGTGTGTTGTTACTGCGGACCTTTGAGACCACCATGAGAACGTTAAAGGGGGAAGGGTGGGCGTGGATTGTGTATTAAAGAACAGGTATGTGCTTTATGCAGAACTCCTCTTTGTTTGCACCTTCTGTAACTTCTATGCCAATATGTGACGAGTGAATTTCTCCGCTGTGAGATTAATAAATCTCATCTAATCTAATTTCTAATCTAATCCTCATCTCCTCATTGAGGAGATGATGAAAGAGTGGCTGAGGGAGGTGAATGTAAGGAGACCAGGTGGTTTTTTCCATGATCACCATCGCTGTTAATCTGTGACTCCATGCGTGCCCATCTCACAGCCCATGTGAAAAACAAGGTGAAACAAATGAACGCTCTGCTTGCTGTTATTCCGGCAGGTCTGACAAAGGAACTTCAACCGCTCGACATCGGTGTGAACCGGCCGTTCAAAGTAATGCTATGTTCATGCGTTTCGTTTTTGCTGCTTGTACCAGCTAGTTCTGACGCACGGCTGAAGCAGCTTTGCTGCTCCGGCTGCGCGGTACAAAAGTGTGTCTGACGCGCGTTGGGCGGAGCTTCACTGTCCTTTCTTTGCCTTGCAGCTATATTTGCTGTGATCAGTGGGCCTTTTTGTTGGATGGTAAGACAAAAAGCAAGTAAATAAACAAAACCAACCAAACAAAAAAAAAAGAGATTAGATAAACCTAAATATCTATTATTTTGATTAAGATCTAACCTAATTTAGAAAAAGAGTTTTTCAGCACCAGCTAGCCTCGGCAGCTGTGAACATACCCAACGGTCTTCCCTCCCTCTCCCAGGGCAGGCATATGATTCCTGGTTCACCACATTAAAGTAACGGATTGTTTAAACCACTGGATGGAAATTAAACACATAACTTATTCAATTAATATTTAAATGCTCATGTTTGTCTTATTTAGGACGTTTAGTTCTGCAATTCTTTGCTGAAATTAAAGTTAGGCTTCAAAATCATGATCATTTCATTTAACTGTACTGAAGGTATGACATTGATAATTACTGTAGCTCATTTTTTGATGCCTGCAGCTGTGGTACAACTGCTGCTGTTCCTCGAGGTTTAAATAAACAACTACATGGCGCAAATCATCAGTATCCAGACAAAACTATGAATTCACTTTCAGAACATTGGGTTAATAAATGAAGGTTATTTTCATAAATCTGATTGTACTTGCCAAATACATTTTACACAAATATTTATTATGGGTTGACATGTTTTCCTGAATAATCTTGATATTAGGGTAATGTAAATGATTACTGATCGAATCAAAAACCTGTAACTAGTAGCATATATGCAAACATTGACTCAATTTGTTGGGAACAGTAGTAATTATACATTTTAATGGCAGCTGAGAGGAAGGATCTGTGGATGTGCTCTTTTTAGACTCTTAGATGCAATGGGTGTGATACAGTAATAGTATTTTTTGTTACAGAACTTTTGTCTCATGCTGCTTGCACTAGTGCCAGGGGCATTCTAGGACATAGCTGGCCCCCTTATAAGCTTATCCAGATGACAAAGAAGGGTTGAGGCCATTAAAAGTCAGCAAAGGTAAGAAATTAAAGTAAGTAAAGTAAAGCTTTATGCATAATACTCCTTTCACAGATAAAATCAAAAAGCGTTTCACAATTAAAAAAGCAAAGCAAACATCACAATTAATTAAATGACTTTATGCACCTTTGAAAGGCCACCACCATCTCCTATGATTTCTCCACATTTAACATTAGGTAGTTCCACTGGTACCAGTCTGCAACCACTGATTCAGCTGTCAATACTACAAGTGATTTTATAGTTAGACTTAGATTTTATTGTCATTTTGTACTCACAGGGCCGGATTTATCGAGATCCAATTTTGCGTGCAGTAATTTGCGCTCGCAAACTGCGTAACTGGTGGAAGGTGCAAAACTGTTGGAGACGCCCTATTTAAATGATGGTTTTGCACGTTTTGTGGTTTGCGGCAAAGTAGTTTGTAGTTTGTACAAACTAATGGATTAAGAAATTTAAATCTTACAGTGACACCCCCACCCCCTCCAAAAAAAAAAAAAAAAATATATATATATATATATATATATATATATATATATATATATGGAAAAAATGGAAGACACCTCCTAAGGTAGTTGAGAATGACCGAGCTAAGATCCTATGGGACTTCAAGATCCAGACTGACAAACAGGTGATGGCTAACCAACAAGACATCGTGTTGATCGACAAACAGCAGAAGAAGGCAGTAGTGATAGATGTGGCAATCCCAAGCGACAGCAACATCAAGAAGAAAGAACACGAGAAGCTTGAGAAATACCAAGGGCTGAAAGAGGAGCTAGAAAAGATGTGGAAAGTAAGAGCAGCAGTGGTGCCAGTGGTAATTGGAGCACTGGGGGCTGTGACCCCCAAACTGGGAGAATGGCTACAGCAGATTCCAGGTAAAACATCAGAGGTCTCTGTCCAGAAGAGCGCAGTCCTAGGAACAGCTAAGATACTACGCAGAACCCTCAAACTCCCAGGCCTCTGGTAGAGGACCCGAACTTGAGGATGACACATACCAACCCACGAGGGGTGAGACAACAGTTTTTTTAGTTTTTTTATATATATATATATATATAGGCTATATATATATATATATATATATATATATATATATATATATATATATATATATATATATATATATATAGGCTATATATATATATATATATATATATATATATATATATATATATATATATATATATATATAAACTTTGGCAACCTTTATTCCCTAAGGTGGTATGTGGCTGAATTTCTACTTCACTGCAGTAAAAAAACAAAAAAAAAAACAGGTGTTTTTTATTGGCCTGTAGAAAAATGCACATACCAAATGGCTCACAAGAAGTGACTGTGGATGAGATCACTGCGCGTACGCATTCCCAGGCGCAGGGGGGAGGTCGGGGTTCTCAGGGCGATATGGCATTTAGAACGTTGGACAGCACTTCTGAAAAACGAGATTGGGAGATCCCAGCTCTCGCTGCAACTGTACGCTGGAATGACCCAGATGCAAAAAAGTGCAATGTTGCAAGGAGTTTTGTGATATCTGGTATTGCGTGGGTCCTCCTTGTGGCTGGCTCCAAATCCATTCGGAGTTCCCCCAACAGCTCCAAAATGGCAATGCTGGATAAACGATATGTTTGGATGATCGTTTCCTCGTTCATTCCAAAAATATTCACACGGAGTGAAAAAATGCGTTCTCTGCGTCTCCTTGCTTCATTTCGATGTCTCCTTCTTGCGACAATAACCGCTGCCATGTGTGCGCAATTACGCATACAGACCATTTGCACCTTCTTTTGAAACGTGTTAAATATAGTCAGATGCCGTTAGCAAAATTGCTTTCAGGTTTAATAAATCACTTTGCGAGTGCTAAATTAATATATTTACATGTTCTCCTCCCACAAGACGCACTTTTCCGTGTAAACGCCCCATATTGCATATTCATTGCAGAAAAAGTACTAAATGGATAAGAGGCGCTATTTAGCACGTTTTAAAGACCAAATCCTTTTAGCACGCTGTTGATAGATCAGTTTGTACATTTTTTAGCGTGCGCAGTGAAATAGCTCACGTTTTTATACACGCAGACCTTTGATAGATCCGGCCCACAGAGTGTATACAAAAAGAATTTTTTTTTTAGAACAGCTCTCAAGACATTTCAGTTTCTAAAGTGCAGCAGTGACAAAAAGTAATCATGGTGATCAAATGTAAGCATAGACTGGTATATGATTTACAGTTTCCAACATTCAGGACTTTTTTTTCTTTTTTTTTCAACCCCATTTTATGCAACTTTCAGCAGACTAATGGTAGTGGAGCAGAAGCTGTTTTGGAATCTGCTGGACCTGCATTGGATGCTTCGAAGCCTCTTTCCAGAGGGCAGCAGGGAGAACAGTCCATTTTAGACTTATCCATTTTAGTAGATCAGTCTCAACCAGCCTTGTAACTAGAGTTTCTTACTTTGGATCCCAGTAGATCACGACCTAAGAGTTTCAAAAAATTAGTTCTGTCAGCTTGAGTTATAAATGCAGAAGAGTTTTTAATTTGAAATTTTGTATTATACATATCCATTTACAACTAATCTTAAACAACAACAAAAACCAATGAAAGAAAAGGGTAAATACATGGTAAACTACTGTTGGGACACTGTAAACAAGAGACACAGAAGAAATTCACCAGTCCCTCCCATCCTCATTGGCAAACTTGTGGGATCCAAAAAGGGGATGGGTAAGTAAGCATTAAATATGTGATCATAGAGACCATTTAGCTCAGAGCAATCAGCACCGACACACTGACTGCTTCCACAGAGACGCATATGGTAGTGAGCGAGTTGCACTGATGTTCTAATGGTAAAAGTTTATTAGTATAACTGTATTACAGACATATTTTAGGAGTTCTCACAATCACATAATTGCGTTTTGAAATATCCAATGTGTTTTATGTTTGTAATTGTTTTGTTAAAATAGATTTGGATTTAGCTTTAGGTCCTAATGGAAAACAGGAATAATGTTGTGACTGACATTCTGCATCCCTGCTATGAGATTAATCAGATTAGTCTAAAGGTAACAGCAACTCCCTCTGCTGTGTGTGTATTAGTGTATAGTTTTTTGGCATTTTTGTCTCTTGTCACGGTATGTGGAAACCTCCTTGTAATAATATCTATTTCTTATTTCAAACAACTCCACACTCCCACCAACACTCTCATTATGTCTTTGGCTGTGGCAGACCTGCTGGTTGGTGTTCTAGTATTTCCTTTAAGCATGTCATTTTCTGTTAGCTCATGTTTTTACAACAATAACATGTTTTGTAAGATAAGAGACAGCTTAGATGTATTGCTCAGCACATGTTCTATTTTGCATCTGTGTTGTATTTCTGTTGACAGATATCATGCAGTGTGTCAGCCTCTAACATATAAATCTAAAATTAATGGCCGTGTTGTCTTCATCATGATTGCTGTGAGCTGGGGTGTTTCTGTGCTCGTTGCAATCGCTGTGGTGCAAACTAGATCAATCAATGATGAATGTCAGGAGACATGCTTTATTGACGTTATCATTGCAAACATTGTTGGACCTTTATTTTCATTTTACCTTCCTGTTGTCATCATGCTTTGCATTTATATGAAGATATTTGCTGTTGCACAGAGACAAGCACGAAGCATCCAATCTATGACAAAGTCTGGAGCAACAGTCAGTATGATGAGAGAAAAGCAACCAAAACTCTGGCTGTTGTTTTAGGAGTTTTTCTGTTCTGCTGGGCTCCTTTCTTCTTTTACATCACCTTTCAACCTTTAGAAAATAATTTAGCACCAATTCATATTATTGAAATTCTTGCTTGGCTTGCACTGTCAAACTCTACACTAAATCCATTTATTTATAGTTTCTTTTATAGCTGGTTCAGGTCGGCCTTCAAGATGATTATTTCTGGGAAAATCTTTAAAGAAAACTTTGTTAACTTGAATTTGCACTAAAGCTTAATCTAAAGAATGGACAGAGATGTAAAATTATATTCAGTGAATGTGGGATGGAGTTTGTTCATAAAGCAATAGTTTGATTGGTTGAAGTCTTTTCCAGCATTTATTTATCTGGTTTAACCAACTGAAAGCAGCAGTTATTGTAGATGCTTTAAGAACTGGTCAGTTTTTTTTCCCCCAACCACATTCCTAGGGGTTTACTTTTTGCACATAAAAGGTGAAGCTGAAAAACAGAGAGAAAAAAAAAGAAACTCCCTAAACATCTCTTATATGGTAAATGGTAAATGGCATGTACTTCAAGTCAGGAGACTTGACCAAAGCGCTTTACACTACATTCATTCACCCATTCACGCACACACTCACACATTGATAGAGTTAAATGTAGAGTTTTGCAAATAAAATATCATTGTAACATTGCTGCAGACAAATTACATGTTCAAAATGTCTTAATTTTCTATAATAAAGAAAACAATGTAGTAACATATTTGAAACTAATAACACAATAAATGAACCCAGTTATTAAACACACATATCAGCTTCCTTTGTAGTAGGGTTTGGTAGAGAATACTCTTTGGAATTAAATGCTGTTTTTTTTTTTTGTTTTTTATTTTCCTTTAATATATTATAGAAAGTATATCTTATTTATGTATTTTATTTGGATTAATATTATTTTTAAAAAGAAGGGGAAAACCTGTATATGAACCCTGCATATAAGCCTGTGGTGCACAGTCTATAGTTAGATTTGGCCTTTAAAATTTGATAACTTAAGTTAAATGATGTTGGAGGTTTTTCTTACATGGTCTCTAAAGATTAAATATGAATCAAAGGTACTGCCAAAATAGTTACAATTTTATATAACTTGCAAGCATTCTCCATTTTTATGCAATTATAATATATTTAATGCCCACCGGAGAAAAGGGGTAAATGCTGTTTTCTAGTTAATAAGAAAATATTTGGACTGTCATATATTATTCTGTGAACACACACCCTAGTGGCTGTGTGTTAGAACAACAATGAAAGTGTGAATCAAGCTATATTTAAACAGATACTGTAACTGCACACATATAGAAACAATTCACCAGAAATTCCATTAAATATATAATAGTTTATTAAAAATAAATTTTCAGCCCCAACTAAAACATATTTCAGTTAAGAACTCTTGACTTAATAACTAAGACTTTTCCAAACTAATCTATGAATGAATGAATGAATGAATCTGAATTCATTTCAGACAATTTGACAAACAACAATTAATGAATCAACCAAATACATACAAAAGAGACTAGCTTTTTTCAACCAAAACAAACAGCAATTTCCAAACTAACCAAATTCACCTCAACTTAAATAGAAACAATACTCTCCTCCAAATAAACCTGATCATTGGTATGATCATGAAATCTGCCTAATGAACTGTTCTGATGGCCCTTTTTTGTGATGTGCATATCGGTCGCAGCCAGATTTTATAGGTGTTGCCAAATATTTTTACACAGTAACTCAAGTAAGGTAATATAAGTGCACAATAGAGAATATGAAGTCCAGCATAACGTTTAGGTTTGCTGAGAATAGCAACACTTCTGGATATTTTTGTTTAAATGTATTTTATATGAGGTCTCTGGCAAATCTTATTGTCTATCATTACTCCCAAGAACTTAATTTCCTTAACTCTCTACTGTCACATTATCTATCAGGATACGTACATTTTAAACCATCAAAGTTGTAACTCAAAGTTGATATCAGCCATGAGCTGATCCAAATTATCACCTGTAAATAAGATGTTAGCAGGATAAATAATTTTGGCTCCAATACTGACCCCTGAAGGACACAACAAACAATGTCCTAGCACCATGACTGGCAGCAATTTGCACAAATTGTTGCCTGTTGCTTAGATAACTTTTCATCCAGTCTAGCACTACTCAATAACATCCAAATTTCTGCATTGATAAACTTTTCTTTAGATCAATAAATACACCAACTGCAGATATCTTATTCTCTAAGGTGCTCCTGACTTCTATCAATTCAATGACAGCCATTGCCGTTGATGTTTGTGATCTAAATCCATACTGATTTTCAGTAGGCAGTTTATGTTTATTAATGAATGTATCTAATATATCCACAAATAATTTCTACACATTTTCTTTTCAGAAAACTGGAAGTAGAGAATCCAGGCCTATAATTTGTCTGAATCTGGAAGACAAAAGATTTTACCTAGGTTTATCAACCTCCACTCACCCTTCCCCCTATGGTTCCCTCAGTCTAGTGTGTGGGATTAGTGCCTTGTCACTGCGGCATTGCAAGCCAGAAAAATGCTAGCTTAGATTTTTTTCCCCGCGTACCGTATTTTCATGACTTTAAGGCGCTCAAAATGTGCGGCGCGCCCTTTGGTGCGGTGCGCCCTATGTGTGTTGTTACTGTGGACTTTTGAGACCACCTCATTGTGGAGATGATGAAAGAGTGGCTGAGGGAGGTGAATGTAAGGAGACCAGGTGGTTTTTTTCCACTCATCACCATTGCTGTTAATCTGTGACTCCATGCGTGCCCATCTCACAGCTGATGTGAAAAACATGGTGAAACAAATGAACGCTGTGCTTGCTGTTATTCAACCGCTCGACATCGGTGTGAACCGGACGCAGCAGAAGCAGCGAGTTTACATGCAAAGTCAATGGTTGACGTGCATATAGGCGCAGCAAAAGGTCCCACAGCGCGTTTTGAGCAGCAGGCGCAGCACGTCGGGAGCGTTTAAGCATCTGACGCTGTCGTCCTATAATTCTCTTCTTGACGACTTAAAATTGAAGCTAAGTTTTATAAAAATTCAAAGTTCTTAAAAAGCAGAAAAAGTCTCAAACAAGGATCAAAAAATTTAGACAGAGGCCGCTGAGTCCAGGTCCAGTGAGTTTATTGCTAAACACTACATATTTACACAGCGCTGGTGAGCCGAAGCTGACAAATGGTGAAACCATCTCCCTTTTATACATTTCTTATCGGTGGAAAAACCCCCTTCAGAACATATTTCAGTCATTGGTAAAGGTCACATTGATATTTATCTGCAAAACACGGTAACATTCATAGACACATCTCATACTTGTGAGAGCACTCTCTCAGGCCATGCAGAAACTTATGACGGTTTAGTCAAAAACATGTTGAAACTTATCCTTTCCCTACTTTAAGCCATGTCAGTCTGGCCTAGTGTTCCTCTTTGTGTCTCAGTCAAAGCATCACCCCTTCTGGGATCAGTACTGCACATTGTGCCTTGAAAATAACAACTCTATTTATCACAAGTTGTATGGCCAAATTTTGCTGGGCTGGTTAACCTTGATATGTCAAATACTTCATTTTTATGAGGGTGCTTTTTCTTATCACTAAGGGCCTTAATCCTGTGCTTTCCAGCAGATGAGTGTGCTTTTCTTCCTCTTACAGTCAGGTGCAGCAGTTACACACACTCATTGCTCTGTTTTTCTCCTCTTGGCCTACATAAATATATTCATGAACACAATTCTCTTTAATCATTTAAAACTTTTAATTCTTGTTTTATTCTAATCATTTATGACAAATAATACACTACAACGCTTGTGATGCGCCGCCAACGCACTGCTGCTCGAGATGGAAAAATTGAAGTTTTGCTGCTGGACGCGCCGCATCAACCAATCAGAGAAGCTGATCTGGGAGCTGACAGCGAGACAGACACATCGCTGATGATACACATATACAGAGCGCTGTGATCGCTCCTCTGAAACAGTTTATTGACGCCTAAATTAATTTAACCTGCTGACAGAATATGTTTGCTTTTATTATTCAGTTTTCAGGTGGATTTTCCCACTTAAAAACATATTAAAACTACTTTATTCCCACTGATCACAGCAAATATAGCTGCAAGGCAAAGAAAGGAATGCCACAGTTTGCGGATGGATTGTAGATGCTTGGGCTAACGTGTCTGCTGGCACTGTTGTTCGACCTTTCGCAAAAGCCGGCATCATTTCTGAGGAGCCGCCCGGCACGGAAAGTGACTCTGACAGCGAAGAAGGGGAAATTGGCATGTCTGATTTAGCGCAGCTGTTTAATTCAGAAACAGAGGATGATGACTTCGATGGGTTCCATTAATACTTTGTAATAAATACTTGAATAAAGCACAATCATACTCAGTTTTGCTCCCGTTCTATTTTTCTACCTGAAAACTTAACTCAACAGCAGCCTCTGGGCCGGGTCGCCTCCGGGTTCACCCCGGCGGCTGGTAGGTGTTTTTCATCTAAATAATCTAAAGGATTATAAAAGGATAATAGGATAATAAAAGCGTATATATTCTGTCGGCAGGTTTCAGGATTTTAAGTTAATTTATGCGTCAATAAACTGTTTCAGAGGAGTGATCACAGCCCTGTGTCATCAGAGCGATGTGTCTCTCACGGCCGGCTCCCAGGTTTGAATAATACTTTGTAATAAATACACCTTGCAGCTATATTTGCTGTGATCAGTGAGAATAAAGTAGTTTTAATATGTTTTTAAGTGAGAAAATCCACCTGAAAACTTAATCATTGCAGTCAGTTCATCCAAATTATCATCCTGCCTTCTAATATTATTTCTGTCGGAGACGCTCAGACCCCCACATACCAGCGGTGCGCCGACAGTAGGAATCCCTTCAACAGCAGCCTCTGGCCGGCCGCGAGGAGGCAGGTACCAGGATAATAAAAGCGAACATATTCTGCTGGCAGATTTCTGCATTTTAAGTTAATTTATGCGTCAATAAACTGTTTCAGAGGAGTGATCACAGAGCTGTCATCAGAGCGATGTGTCTGTCTCACGGCCAGCTCCCAGGTTTGATTAATACTTTGTAATAAATACATGAATAAAGCACAATCATACTCAGTTTTGCTCCTGCACTATGTTTAAATACGCAGTAGAGGTCATGTACTTGTATATAAAACCCGCGCCCTAAAGTCCGGTGCGCCTTATGTGTGTGTTAAATACAGAAATGGCACCCATAACTGAGACTGCGCCTTTTAGTACGGTGCGCCTTATGGTCATGAAAATACGGTATGTACTCAGGTTAGCCTGCCTTGTCATAATAATTTGATCCTAAAAAGTGTCAACATGCACACAGTTCAGATTGTCAATTGGCATAAATTACCACCAGATTACAATGTTACGATTGATACTGTATGTTTACATTACATTATTTTAGTCTGATTGGCTATTCATTCCGATTACCTCTACCCATGTAAATATAGTTATTGATGATACTTAAGATGGATATAGGAGATAAATGCTACAGCACATGGTCCTTAAATTCTCTGTCTGCTGCATATGAAACAGTTGTTTTATATTTTGCTGAAGTAATTCACATTTCATTATTAATAAAAGTGCCTGACAGCAAACATGTGCACATATGTGTTGATGATGTAGAAATAACTTTATTGTCCCACAGTGGAGAATGACACTACAAAGATAGAGACACAAAAACAGAGGACACCGGACATCAGTTTTGCCCATAGGATGAATATTGTTGGGTTTTAATCCAGAGAAATGTGAGTTTAAAAGATTAAGAGGACGAAATGATCAAACACAGACAGGGATTTGTAACGTCAACCTCTGCAGTAGGGGAGAGAAGCTGCAGGCTCAAACCAGCACCATTTCTTTCAGATCCCTTCACGGCAAAGCCTTTTATTAACGGTTTACAACATAATAGGGCGGGTCTTAAACAGAAAACTCAGTAATGATTATCTGGCAGGATGTAGGTCAAAGGACAGTGTGAAATGACCATCTGGCTGGATGGAAGTCACACAACCGTGTGACTCTGCCTCATGACCTACTGGATGCAGGTCATAAAAGTTTATGACCTTCCTGATTGAATCACAGGATAGAAATGTAGCATCTTCTTTCTTTCAGTGTTTCATATGTCCACACAATACTTTTATAATTATCACTCTGTTGCTGCTCCTGCATCTAACAGCACTTCTGTTTTTTCTGGATCTCTAGAGCGCAGTACCAGACCAAGGATTAAGAATCAATCATCTCCTGTTCATTCCACTCACTTTGTCTCCTCGTCTACAGAAGGAGCTGAGGCCGAACCCATGCAGATTGGGCATACTAGGCTTTCCAATGAAGAAAGACAACGGAGATTCAAAGGAAATTTGTGTCTGTATTTTGGTGAGCCTGGCCACTTTATTGCTACATGCCCGGCTAAATCAAAAGCCGGGGTCCGTCAGAGGATGTGAGGAGTCTGACGGACCATCTAAGATCTGAGAAATCTCCTCACCTACTGTTACCTGCGACTTTGTTCTGTTCTGATCAGACTCTCACTTTGTCAACTTTCATAGACTCTGGTTGTGAGAGAAACCTCATCGACTCAAGCCTTGTTCAACAGTTGAAGATTGAGACTATTCCTCTGAAAAAGCCTCTCAGAGTTTTGGCTATCGATGGGAAGAAGCTGCATCAAGTCACTCATCAGACGCGACCATTAGAACTCCTTATCTCTGGAAATCACCGTGAGACCCTAACATTTTTTGTTTTTCCCTCTGCATGTTCTTCTCTGGTGCTAGGATTCGAGTGGCTGGAACTTCACAACCCCCACATCAACTGGGCTGAACGCCACATTGAGTCTTGGTCCACTTCCTGTCACGTCTCATGTCTCCGTTCTGCCGCTCCTGCTATTCAGTCCCCTAGAGGTAGGGGGGAGATGAACTCTCCTGACCTTTCTTCTGTTCCTTCCGAGTATCACGATCTGGCACCAGTCTTCAGTAAGGTCAGTGCGACGTCTCTTCCACCTGATAGACCATATGACTGCACCATTGATTTATTACCAGGAGCTCCCCTCCCCAGCAGTAGACTGTTCAATATCTCCAAACCAGAGCGAGAAACCATGGAGAAATACATCAACGAGTCACTTGCTGCTGGTATTATCCGATCATCCTCATCCCCTCTCGGTGCTGTTTTTTTCTTTGTGGGAAAAAAGGACGGTTCTCTTCAACCCTGTATTGACTACAGAGGATTGAACCAAATAACCGTCAAAAATAAGTATCCCTTACCATTGCTAACATCAGCTTTCGAACCTGTCCAAGGAGCAACAGTGTTCACCAAACTCGACTTAAGAAACGCATATCATCTCCTTAGAATAAGGGAAGGAGATGAATGGAAGACAGCCTTTAAGACCCCCTTAGGCCAATTTGAATATTTGGTCATGCCTTTAGGTCTTACAAACGCTCCTGCCTGTTTCCAAGCTCTAGTCAATGACGTCCTCAGAGACTTCCTGAATGTTTTTGTTTTTGTACACATTGATGACATCCTGATCTACTCAAGAAATCTGTCCGATCACAGGAAATACGTTTGTCTGGTTCTTCAAAGACTGCTAGAAAATAAACTCTTCGTAAAGGCTGAAAAATGTGAATTTCACCAACCTTCTGTCACTTTTCTAGGGTTTGTGCTCGAGGGCAGGCAGGTGAAGTCATCTGAAGACAAAATAAAAGCAGTTTTGGACTGGCCTACTCCCAAGAACCGTAAGCAGCTTCAAGGATTCCTGGGGTTTGCGAACTTCTATAGACGTTTCATCCGAAACTACAGTCAAAAAGCTCTACCTCTCACAGCTCTGACTTCTGTTAAGAAGACATTCCAATGGTCACCTGAAGCTGAAGCAGCTTTTAACAAACTGAAAGCTCTCTTTTCCAGCGCACCCATATTGATTCAACCTGACCCCTCTAAGCAATTCATATTAGTGGTGGATGCATCTGATTCTGGAGTGGGAGCTGTATTATCTCAACAATCTGACTCAGACCAAAAAACTCACCCTTGTGCCTTTTTCTCACGCAGACTTTCTCCAGCAGAGCACAATTACGATGTTGGTGACAGAGAGTTACTAGCCATCAAGCTAGCCCTGGAAGAGTGGAGACATTGGTTCGAGGGCACTGAACACCCTGTCTTGGTTTGGACTGATCACAAGAACCTGGCTTATATTCAGTCTGCAAAAAGATCAAACCCACGTCATTCTCGATGGTCTCTGTTCTTTTCCAGATTCAACCTAATTATATCTTACAGACCCGGTTCCAAAAACATCAAGCCCGACTCTCTCTCTCGTCTTTATTCATCCGATCAACCTGAAACACCCGAGCCTGTTCTCCCTGCCACTTGCACGGTTGGAGCCGTTTCCTGGGAGATCACCGATCTCATCAACCTAGCTTTGGCCTCTGAACCTGACCCAGGTAACGGACCTCCAAACAAAACTTACGTTCCATCCTCTGTCAGATCTCGTCTCATCCAGTGGATGCATGCAGCCAAGTTCTCTGCCCATCCTGGTGTGAGTAGAACCATCTCCCTCATTACATGACGCTTTTGGTGGCCTGTTCCATCTGCGCCAGGAATAAGCCTACTCATCAACCACCTTCTGGGCTGCTACGTCCTCTGCCTGTCCCGTCTCGTCCATGGTCCCACATCGCAGTGGATTTTGTTACCGGTCTTCCGGTTTCCAGGGGTAGGTCAACCATATTAACCATTGTTGACCGTTTTTCCAAGGCCTGTCATCTGGTTCCCTCAGGAAGTTACCTACAGCTTTCCAAACCGCTCAGCTCCTGGTCAAACATGTCTTCCGCCTGCACGGTATCCCACAGGAGATCCTCTCCGTTCGAGGTCCCCAGTTCATCTCACAGGTCTGGAAAGCTTTCTGTTCAGCTCTTAACTGTAAAATCTCTCTCACCTCTGGCTATCATCCTCAGACCAACGGTCAAATGGAGAGGATGAATCAAGAGCTTGAGTCCACTCTCCGTTGCCTTACCTCCAACAACCCTGGAGTAAGTTTCTGGCATGGGTTGAATATGCTCATAAGACCCAAAGATCTGCTGCTACTGGTCTGTCTCCCTTCAAGGTTTCTATAGGCTATCAAGCACCACTCTTCCCAGCAGACGAGAGAGAGATATCGGCCAGGTCCGTCCACCATTACATCCGTCGTTGTCACAGAGTGTGGAACAAAACTGTCACTGCCCTCAACCGTACCTCTGTGGTGAACAAGAGATCTGCTGACAGAAAATGTCGTCCTGCACCTGACTATACCCCTGGGCAAGAGGTATGGCTATCAACTCGAGACATCCCATTAAAATCCATGTCCAAAAAACTCTCCCCCAGATTCATTGGTCCGTACAAGATCGCTCAGGTCATCAACCCATCTGCTGTCCATCTGCACCTGCCACCCACTCTCCGCATACACCCCACCCTCCACATCTCCCAGATCAAGCCAGTTCTGACCAGTCCACTTTTGCTTGTCTTTTGAATCTCTGTCTGCTCTAGAGAGCAACCTGATCCTAATCAGCCTCTGTCTTCTCTGCTCATAGGAAAACCCAACTGAAGTCTGTAGCTCTGGAGGAGCTCATGTTTGGAAACCTGCCTGCCTGCCCAGAGAAGCCAAACCTGAAGATCCTCAGTCTGAATTCCCCAGCTAGTTCTCAGGGGAGAACTAGGAGAACAATTCAAGGTCTGAACCTCGCTAGCCTGAAGTTAAGCTCTGCCGCTGCTGAGCTCTCTGCTGAACCTGGCTAACCAAACAATCCCTCTCTGCAGATTACTCTGTGATACCAGTCCCGGACCAGTACCAGAACCTGTGGATCATTTGCTCTGTGTGTGTGCTTCTAAATAAACTGTTAAACTTTTACTCAGTTTCCTGTGGTGTTCTGCATGTGGGTTTAATCACAGTGACCCATCATGACATTCTTCCTCTTGATGATTTTAATCAGCACTCGGTCTCCAGGCTTCAGGCCTTCCTGTGGGGAAACAAAAGGAGCTCTGGCTAGATTACATGTTCTTTGAACAGTTCCGTATTTGAACAGTTTCAGAATTCACTTAGTTATCTGATTTCTTTGTGAATTGTATTTACAACATGTGAGACATGCAAAAAATTTTAAAAGCAGTAGTAGTTACACACCTGTGTGTAACTATACTATATTCATAACTCCCCCCTGTTTAAGATATGATAATTTCATGGATCAAAATAGCTGCTGGTTTTTGTCAGAATCAGAAATAGTTTAATAATCCCAGAGGGAAATTAATTTTGTTACACGCTCAAGTAACAGTTTTCTCTTTATATACACACATCCAACTACACAATATAATAAAGACAAAAAATAAGAATATGGGGGAACTGTTGTTTACACGGGTCCTCTTTAACCCTTAAAAGTATGACACTACAGGTATGAGCGTATCACCATGAAAATATAACAACACAGAGGTCATATAACTTGCTTAACCGGTAACTGTTTGGATGCACAGTTTTTGATAAGTTTACAAAGCTAAGACAGATGCTGAGAAAAGTTCTACATTCAGCTTTGTGAATTGCTGTCTGCTTCTCTGACATAGCTATTAGTGTGTCATAAAAAAAAACTTAAAAGCTGAGTTTCTTTTTCATAATGTGGAATCTAAGCTCTATAGTAATTGCACAATTCTAAAAAGACATTCTTGTAGCTTTTTACCTTCTTCTGAAATAACATGGCCCAAACAACAAACTTATTTCTGCACCCGCTAAAATTTGTATAACTAGTTTATACTTTCCTTTGCTTCACATTCTAGCAGATATTGTTTTATCCTTGCCCTGTATTAGGAATTATTTCAACTAAATCTATAGTTGTCAACAGTCTTGCATCAATTCTTCTGGTAGACCACAATGCATTTGGAATATCTTTGAAATAATTTTCATCAAATTGTGATAGCAAAGAATGCTGAGTTATTATAACACATGCTAAATCTTGAACCTGGGGTTTTACATTGAACAGAATTTTATAAGGCTGTTTCCATAGTTCTGTGTTAGGGCTATAAAACCAGCCTGGTTTGTGTGGTGCGGACACAGATAGAAATCAGATGCGCCTTCTGCAGCTTCTAAACGCAGGCCTGTGTCTCTCCACTGTGCTTCACTGGTCTTAACCAATGACAAATGATTTACCCATGATAAGCGGTACATTCCTTACATCTGTGTAGAAAGCTTCACAGTAACTGCTGCTAAGAACCCCCATCTATGTACATAATTTGTGTAGCCATTATAGTAATGTCTTGTTTTGGAAACTGTTTTGCACAAATTCAAAGTGTTCTACTGTTCAACTAACAGACTTTCATCCAGTGGATCTGACAAAGTGCTTCTAGCATAGTGCATATAGACACAAGTAGATTTTGTTGAAACGCTATTTATATGTTCCACACATTCGGCCTTCATGCCCCCCTGTTTGGGAAAAATTGCTTAATTTTCCCATCCTAACAAATTAATGTGGTGAGTTGGTGATATTACTTCAAAAACATGCAACCTTGCAATCTTTTCCTAATCCTTTGACATACACTACTAGGATGTTTGACCATTTGCTGATTTTACAAAAATTAGCATTTTAGATGGTTTTAGTCCTACATTATTTTGAATGCAAATCTTACAGGCTCCTGAATTGCATATAAGTCTAACTGCTTGTCTAATAATTGTTAGAACTATTCATGTTTTTTCCTTTAATGCATTTAATATCCCCCATGCTTCATACACATCTACTATTTTAATGGCTCCCCCATTTGCTCAAACACCTATTCACACTCAGATGAAGAACTTCCCCTGTGGACTCTTCCTTCCTGGTCTGCTTTTACTGGTCTGGGCTGAAGCCCCCTTTGAAGTTCTAGAACCGCCCCTGCATCCTTGATGCCTTTTGAAATTTCACATGTTTTCGTTAATGCACCAATTTCTGCAGCTTGCGCAGAATATGATGATTTTAAAGCAGCACTGTAAAGAGTTTTTTTTTTTTTTTTAACTCATCTATAATTGTAAAAACAAATAATTTCTTTCTGGAAACTGACACATCCACATACAAATTTTTATAACCCTCCTGCGGTTCATCTTTTAAATCTGAAAGTGGCTTGCAACTCATAGTTGTTCTTTCAACACATTGGTCAGGGTCACAATCTTCCGGTGTGGGCCGCAAGGTTGAGGGATTTAAAGAATTACACCTCTGAAGCGTGAGGTGAGGCTGAGACAGCAAAGTGGTCATAATATTTAGATGTCTGGTTGGAGACCTAAAAGTCATTTTTGCTGATGTGACCAACAGTTCCACTGCATGAGGTATTAACAAGGTCAGCGGATGATACAAGACAATTTCAGATAAGCTCTGCACAGCTAGAGCAGCAGCACAAACTTATCTTACGCAGTGTGGTGGGGCAGCCGCAACTGGATCTAATCGTTTGGAATAAAATGCCACAGGCCTAATTTTTTTCCCTTGTTTCTGCATTAGCAGAGAGGTCATGAATTGTCCCCTGCAATCCACTGCTTGGATAAATGGTTTAGAATAATCTGGTAGCGCCACTACAGAAGAGTTTGCAATCAGGTAATTTAGTTGTGAAAAAGCTGACTACAGTTGGAGTCCACACTATTTTATTTATCATTGCCATATCATTTGTATATATGAGATCAAGCAGTGGCTGAGTAACCTCAGCATAATTGGGAATCCATGTCCTACAGTAATTACAAAAACCTAGAAAAGCCATCATTTGCTTTTAGTTTTAGGCTGTGGAGCGTTCAACACCCCGTTTTTCCTGTATGTAGCTTGCATGACTAAAATAATTTTCTTGTGGGTTTATTAATTTTAAATTTTGGTTCCGAAATTATAGTTTTGGAGACCCTGCAGACGCATTAGGAAGGCTATCAATTAGAACAATGCTGCAGTCATCGCTCCACTGACATCCCCCCTGCGCTCTTATGCAGATTTAAGCTGTCTCCCTCTAAACTGCGTTTCATTATTTTTTGGACACACAAACAACTTAAAAGACCCGCAAACATAACTTTAAAGACAGAAACACATAATATTAAAACCGGACAAACACAACATTAGATCTATTTATTTATTTTTTAATAATAACATATTTAATTTGCGCATGAATTATATCAACAACTCGCCATTTGGAGCTAATTTATTTATTTATACTTTTGCTTCCACTTCTACAAGTATTTTAAATTACTTGGATCAATCTGATACAAACTTTTTCATCCCCTTTATGATCTTCTCTATACTCTTCCCTGAACCCATCCTTTTTAATTCTTTTACCTCCCTGACTCACCTTAGTTCTATTATTTTATCCTTTAGTTCTTATTATTTTATCTTGGAATAGAGGCGTCCCTCAAACCCATATTTTTTAAAACTATATATTTAAGTGATTTTTTTTTTGTTGGATCCTGCACTTCTACAACTTCTAATCGTAGATTCTAAATTATCTCTAATTTATTTTGACCTTTTCCCATTTTAAAGAATTTAGTCCAGTACAAACACCTAGGGTATTCTACGCACTGGATGTTTATTCAGCAGGAAGGCACCCAAACACTGTCGTGGTAATTTCTGCTTCTACCTTTTCAGGTGAGAAATTCTTGCCTCTGCATCCACAAGAGTTATACTGTATTAATTCCTGCTGTTTTAGTATGAAACAATAGAACCCAACGGTTCGATTGTTTCCTCACACACTTTCACACAGTCACACATACCTATTCTAAGGCCTAATATATTTTTTATTTTAACCAACATAGACAAAAAACACCTATCGATACGTGTACACTTTGGAATCTCCAACTCCAGGCCCTCGCACGCACCGGATACCCAGATGCCGTATCTGTGAAATATCCCCGCTGCGGCAGCTGCAAACCTTACTTAGCTGTGTTCTTATCTTAAAATAACACAGAGGGTCCCAGACCCAAACGCACAGAATACCGATCCCAGATCTATCACAACAAAACCCTGTTTGTGAAATATTCTTGCGACTACAACCAGTTATAGCTTGAACACAGAGGGTCCCAGACCCAAATGCACAGAATACCGATCCCAGATCTATCACAACAAAACCCTGTTTGCCAAATATTCTTGCGACTACAACCAGTTATAGCTTTAACACAGAGGGTCCCAGACCCAAACGCACAGAATACCGATCCCAGATCTATCACAACAAAACCTTGTTTGTCAAATATTCTTATAACTACAACCAGTTATAGCTTTCACATGGTCCCAGACCAACTTTTGATCAAAAGCTTTAGGCCTACCCTTTGTCGTGTAGATCAGTCCTCAGTGTGAGTCGTCACCAGGATGTCCAGGGCAGGGCTGGACCAACCTATTGGCCCCGTCCGGCAAAGGGTGGACAGCTGTCGACAGTTTCTTGGCCTTGGTCCCGCACGGTCCTGGACAATTGGATCTTGACTCCCGTAGTTTCGGCACCAAAAATGTTGGGTTTTAATCCAGAGAAATTTGAGTTTAAAAGATTAAGAGGACGAAATGATCAAACACAGACAGGGATTTGTAATGTCAACCTCTGCAGTAGGGGAGAAAGCTGCAGGCTCAAACCAGCACCATTTCTCTCAGATCCCTTCACAGCAAAGCCTTTTATTAACAGTTTACAACATAATAGGGCGGGTCTTAAACAGAAAACTCAGTAATGATTATCTGGCAGGATGCAGGTCATAGGACAGTGTGAAATGACCATCTGGCTGGATGGAAGTGACACAACCGGGTGACTGTGCCTCATGACCTACTGGATGCAGGTCATAAAAGTTTATTACCTTCCTGATTGAAACACAGGATAGAAATGTAGCATCTTCTTTCTTTCAATGTTTCATATGTCCACACAATATTTTTTTAATTATCACTCTAAGAAATATAAAGCTTTTTTGAGCTAATTTAAAAAAAGATAGCTGATCGGTTCACTATGTTAAACCCAAATGCAGAACACTAACGGAGACGGATATTTTTCCTGTCATTAGAAAAACAGGCAGGAGTATTTTCAAAAAGTAGACGACACTGGAGCAAAAATCCTTTACATTTTAAATGGATTCCAGAAAATCTTTCAGGAAATGACGTCACGACCTCTGACCTCGGAGGCGGACGTGAATCAGGAACAGGAAGTACAACTGGTGCGGAGTTAGCATTTCTCAAATAGCCAGCGAATGTTTGTAAGGTCTGGTTCTGATGTTCAACAAAAGCATTCAACTCACGAAGGGTTTGGGCTTGACCATGGATTTGGGCTTCTTGTTCCTCAAGCCTCCTCCGGAGGTGCTCCGCTGGGTCCTGTGTTTGGCCGCAGTGTTCTGTCATGATCGGTTCACTATGTTAAACCCACATGCAGAACACTAACGGAGACGGAGGAAAAGTTTAACAATGTTTATTTGAAGAAGTGTACACAGAGTAAATAATACTGGTTCAGGTGCCGGTCCGGGACAGGTCTCACAGTTTCTGAAGGAGATGAGAGTTTGGTTAGCCAGGGACTAAAATGGCTGAACTGGTGAGTTGAATTAAGTTGATACCTTGAAGAGGTTCTGATAGATCCTTGAGGGGGGGAACCGGTTGGGTCCAGAGACGGAGGGGCCAACAGAGAGTTCAGCAGCAAAGGGGATAAACCGGTTGCAGCAGACTTGTGGGAATTGATAGCGTATTCTGTCCAGGGAAGAAACTGACTCCAGTCGGTTGGGTTGTTAGAGGAGAGACAGCGGAGAGTGGATTCAAGCTGCTGATTCATTCTCTCCGTCTGTCCATTGGTCTGCGGATGGTATCCAGAGGTGAGAGAACATTTACAGTCTAGCGCGGAACAAAAAGCTTTCCAGACCTGTGAGATTAATTGAGGTCCACGGTCTGAAAGAATCTCTTGCGGTAGCCCATGGAGAGGGAAGACATGTTTAACGAGGAGCTGGGCAGTCTGGAAGGCAGTGGGTAACTTCCGGAGTGGAATCAGGTGGCAGGCTTTGGAGAAACGGTCAACAATGGTGAGAATGGCGGACATACCTTTGGATATTGGGAGGCCGGTGACAAAATCCACAGTAATGTGGGACCAAGGGCGAGTTGGAACAGGTAGAGGACGTAACAGACCAGAAGGTGGTTGATGGGTGGATTTTTTTTCCTGGCACAGATGGGACAGGCCAACACGTATTCCTTCACGTCCTTGTGAAGGAACGGCCACCAAAAACGACGTGTGACTAGGGCGATAGTTCTGCTTACACCAGGATGAGCAGAGAACTTCGATGAATGCATCCACTGGATGAGGCGAGATCTGACGGAGGAAGGCACATATGTCTTGTTAGGTGGACCGTTACCTGGGTCAGGTTCAGAGGCCAGGGCCAAATTGATGAGATCAGTGATCTCCCAGGAAACGGCTCCCACAGTACACGAGGAAGGAAGAACAGGTTCAGGTGTCTCAGGCCGATCAGGGGAGTAGAGACGAGAGAGAGAGTCAGGCTTAATATTCTTGGAACCGGGTCTGTAAGAAATAATAAGATTGAATCGAGAAAAAAAAGGGACCATCTGGAGTGGCGTGGGTTGGATCTCTTGACTGATTGGAGGTAGGCCAGGTTTTAATGATCAGTCCAAACCAGTACTGGGTGCTCGGCGCCCTCGAGCCAGTGCCTCCATTCTTCAAGACCAAGTTTTATTGCAAGTAGTTCTCTGTCTCGGACAACATAATTTTGTTCTGCAGGTGAGAGTCTGCCAGAAAAAAAAGCACAGGGGTGAGTCTTATGGTCAGAATCTGATTGTTGTGACAAAACTGCTCCTACACCGGAGTCAGATGCATCCACCTCTAAAATGAACTGTTTTGCAGGATCAGGCTGGATCAGGATGGGTGCACTGGAGAAAAGAGTCTTTAGCTTTTTAAAAGCGGTATCAGCTTCAGGTGTCCACTGGAAAGTTTTCTTTACTGAAGTCAGAGCTGTGAGAGGTAGAGCTGTCTGGCTATAATTCCTAATGAAACGTCTGTAGAAGTTAGCGAATCCCAGGAACCTTTGAAGTTGCTTACAGCTTTCAGGAGTTGGCCAATCCAAAACTGCTTTGATTTTCTCTTCTGAAGGCTTCACCTGCCCGCCCTCAAGTACAAACCCATGAAAAGTAACAGATGCCTGGTGAAATTTGCATTTCTCAGCCGTAACGAAGAGCTTGTTTTCGAGCAGCCTCTGAAAGTCCAAACGAACGTGTCTCTTGTGATCTGCGGGGTTCCTTGAATAGATCAGAATGTCATCGATGTACACAAAAACAAAGACGTTTAGAAAATCTCGGAGGACGTCATTGACTAATGCTTGAAAAAAGGCAGGAGCGTTAGTTAGACCAAAAGGCATGACCAAATACTCAAATTGGCCGATGGGAGTCTTAAAGGCTGTCTTCCATTCATCCCCCTCTCTTATTCTAAGGAGATGATAGGCGTTTCTTGAATCGAGCTTGGTGAACACAGTAGCTCCTTGAACTGGTTCTAAAGCAGATGCCAGAAGGGGTAGTGGGTATTTATTTTTAATGGTTATCTGATTCAATCCCCTGTAGTCAATACAGGGTCGAAGGGAACCATCCTTCTTTCCCACGAAGAAGAAACCAGCACCGAGAGGGGATGAGGAAGGTCTGATTATTCCAGCAGCTAGAGATTCATTTATGTATTTCTCCATGGCTTCACGTTCAGGGTTGGAGATGTTAAATAGTCTACTGCTGGGAAGGGGAGCTCCTGGTAAACGGTCTATGGTGCAGTCATATGGTCTGTGAGGTGGAAGAGACGTCGCACTGACCTTACTGAAAACCGGTGCCAGGTCGTGATACTCGGGAGGAACAGAAGAAAGGTCAGGAGAGTCCATCTGCCCCCTACCTCCAGGGGACTGAATAGCAGGCGCTGCAGAACGAAGACATGACTCGTGACAGGAAGTAGACCAAGACTCAATATGGCGTTCAGCCCAGTTGATATGGGGGATGTGACGTTCCAACCACTCGAATCCGAGAACCAGGGGAGAACATGCAGAGGGAAAAACAAAAAATGTTATAATCTCACAATGATTTCCAGAGATGAGAAGCTCTAAAGGTTGGGTTTGATGTGTGACTTGGTGCAGTCTCTTTCCATCAATGGCAGCAACTCTGAGAGGCCTAGATAAAGGAACAGTCTCAATCCTCAGTTGCAGAACCAGTTCGGAATCAATAAGATTTTTCTTGCACCCAGAGTCAATGAAGGCTGATAATGTTAGAGTCTGACTGGAAACAAACAGGGTTGCAGGTAATCGTAAGTGAGGAGATTTATCAGACTTTAGATGGTCCGTCAGGTTCCTCACATCCTCTGACGGACCCCGGCTTTTAACTTCGCCGGGCGGGAAGCAATTAAATGCCCAGGCTCACCACAATATAGACAAAGATTTCCCTTGAATCTCCATTGTCTTTCTTCAGGTGACAACCTTGTGTGCCCAATCTGCATGGGCTCAACCCCTGCTCCTTCTGTGGAAGAGGAGAGAAAATGTGTGACTGGAACAGGAGCTGGTGAAGATTGATTCTTAATCCTTGGTTTTGAGCTGGAAGATGCGGATCTAACAACAACAGAAGATTGGTTAGAAGCAGAAGTGGAATCAGTAACTCCAGAGTTTCTTTGTCAAAATTTATTTCTAATCCGCAGCCTGTTATCCAATCTTATGGATAATCGGATTAGATCCTCCAAACTAGAAGCTTCATCAATCGTGGCGAGTTTATCCTTGATGTCATCATTTAAAGCCTTGAAAAAAGCACTTTTGAGTGCGCATTCGTTCCAGCCTGAGGCTGCGGCTTTGACCCGGAAGTCAATGGAAAACTGCCACAGTCAGGTTCCCTTGATTCAAACTAAGCAAGGCTCGGGAATCAATGGTTTGATCAGAATCATGGTTAAATACATGAGAAAATTCATTCAAAAACTCAGAGAAAGTGCAGGAAAAGCTGTCTTCAGATGAAAATCTGGCCTCCGCCCATTCCAAAGCTCGACCTGAGAGTTGAGAAAGAATGAAGGAGATATTTTTCCTGTCATTAGAAAAACAGGCAGGAGTATTTTCAAAAAGTAGACGACACTGGAGCAAAAATCCTTTACATTTTAAATGGATTCCAGAAAATCTTTCAGGAAATGACGTCACGACCTCTGACCTCGGAGGCGGACGTGAATCAGGAACAGGAAGTACAACTGGTGCGGAGTTAGCATTTCTCAAATAGCCAGCGAATGTTTGTAAGGTCTGGTTCTGATGTTCAACAAAAGCATTCAACTCACGAAGGGTTTGGGCTTGACCATGGATTTGGGCTTCTTGTTCCTCAAGCCTCCTCCGGAGGTGCTCCGCTGGGTCCTGTGTTTGGCCGCAGTGTTCTGTCATGATCGGTTCACTATGTTAAACCCACATGCAGAACACTAACGGAGACGGAGGAAAAGTTTAACAATGTTTATTTGAAGAAGTGTACACAGAGTAAATAATACTGGTTCAGGTGCCGGTCCGGGACAGGTCTCACAGTTTCTGAAGGAGATGAGAGTTTGGTTAGCCAGGGACTAAAATGGCTGAACTGGTGAGTTGAATTAAGTTGATACCTTGAAGAGGTTCTGATAGATCCTTGAGGGGGGGAGCCGGTTGGGTCCAGAGACGGAGGGGCCAACAGAGAGTTCAGCAGCAGCAGCGTCTAGCTTCTAGCTAGGGATTGACGGATCAGAGTTGTTTCCTAGCTCTTCCCAGAGAGCTGATTAGAGTCCAGGCTGAGATCTTCAGGTTTGGCTTACTTGGGCAGGCAGGCAATCTTCCAGGTTAAGCTCCTCCAGAGCTTCAGACCTCAGTCGGCTCTTTCTATAAGCAAGAAGACAAAAACAGGTTAGATGACTAATCTCTCTCAAGAGTCAACTAGTGATCACAAAGATAATCAGAGGCTCAGGTTCGCTAACCAAACTTGGTCAACACTGCGGCGTTGAAGGAAGGTCTGACTGCTGCTTAAGTAGTGTGGTCTTCTGATGAGCTGATGACTCCCAGGTGTGCAGAGAGCTCCAGCTCAGGAATCCCACAGCGCTCTCTGCTGGCGACAGGTGGCAGATTTCCAGATCCCAACAATACTATGCAATACAGAAGGGCTGATGTCATTACAAAGTCAGAGAGGGAAAGAAGTAAAGTAAAGCTTTATGTATAATACAACTTTTACAGATACAATTAAAAAGCATTTCACAAAACAATTTAAAAAGCAAAGCAAACATCACAATTACTTAAATGACTTTATGCACCTCTGAAAGTCCAACACTATCTCCTATGATTTCTCCACATTTAACATTAGGTAGTTCCACTGGTACCAGTCTACAACCGCTGATTTATCTGTCAATACTACAAGTGATTTTTTTCTTAGACTTTATTGCAAGGGTGTAACTTTGTGATGAAAGTTGGTGGGGACACTCAACCCGAAAGCTTTCATTATTTTTTTTGTATTTTTAAAAATGAGCTCAAACATATATTGAATGTTTTCCTATTTTTGAAAACAAAAGATAACCATAACCCACCGTTTTTCGCTTAATAAGCTCCGTATGTTTAACAAACTGATTTTTTGGCAGAATGGGCTCCAATTTTTTAAACAACCCGTCGCCTAACTTTTACTTAAACATTGAAGTAGCCACCGGTTAATATTCACTGAGTGCTGCTGTGTCTCTCCTCCAGCCATGTAGCTACTATGTTCGCACTGAAATGTGACCGCAAATGTGACACACTGGTCAAGCAGACAAGCTCCTTCAGCAGAAGACTCCTCCTACCCTGATGCACCACAGGAAATCATTCCTACCTGTGGTCATCAATCTCTATAGCGCCTCCCTCAAGTGATTAAGACTCCCCCCTCCCCTGTAATTGATATTTATATACTATTTTTGCACGCCACATATCACTTTACTGGATTTATCACTGTACTTGGATTTAGTTTTTACATATGCATATAGATATACATACATATATATATATATATATACAGAAGAGCTATATGTGTATATATTTTATCTCTTTTTTTATTTTTATCTTTATTATCTTGTGTAGTTGGATGCGTGTATATATATATATATATATATATATATATATATATATATATATATATATATATATAAAACTGTAACTAGAGCGGGTAACAAAAGTAATTTCCCTCTGGGATTATTAAAGTATTTCTGATTCTGATGAGAGCAGTGGAAGAGAAAAAAAAAAAAAAAAACACTGACTCAAAACGCTCTGAACACAGATAGCTGCACCTAACTCTGTTACCTTTGGCCAAAGAAAATGAGCAGAAAGGGTAAAAAAAAAGCTCTTTGTTGTCATTTTTTACACATAGAGTGTATACAAAAAGAAATTTCGATCCGTACAGCTCTCAAGACATTTCCATTTCTAAAGTGCAGCAGTGATAAAAAGTAAACATGGTGATCACATGTAAACATAGACTGGTATATATTTATATATATATTATATATATTTTTTTTTTTTCTATTTTTTTTCAACCCCATTTTATGCAACTTTCAGCAGTCTAATGGCAGTGGGAAGAAACTGTTGTGGAATCTGCTGGACTCGTATCTGATGCTTCGAAGTCTCTTGCCAGAGGGCAACAGGGAGAACAGTCCATGGTGGGGGGTTGATGGGTTATTTATAATGTTTCGGCCTTGGGACATGCAGCACTGAGATGAAATGTCTTTTATGGAGGGAAAAGGAGCCCCGACGATCTTCTCTGCTGTTCTCACCACTCTTCTCACTTCCTTCCAGTCTGCGGCGCTGCAGCCTCCACACCAAACAGTGAGACATCTGGTCAGAACGCTCTCCATGGTGCTTCTGTAGAAGGTGGTGAGGATGGATGGGGGCAGATGGGCCCTCCTAATCCTCCTCAGGAAACACATGCGCTTTTGTGCCCTTTAGCTTTTTTTCTGTTGTGATACCAACTACGGAAGAGTAATCAGAGCACTTCTAAAGGAGCCTAACAGGGTAGCTGATGGAAAACTCAGATTGTAAAATGTAGGAAAATAAAATATATATAAATAAAATATAGGAAATAAAATGAAGAGCACACAAACCTTTATCTTCTTTTCTTTCATTATGCAGTTCTGTTTATTTTTCTTGGGAATTTCTGCTGGAAAAACAAAATTTTTTTTCCCTTTATTTTTAATGCAATTAAACACTCTAATTAAGCCGATAACAAAACCAAACAAAAATATTTGAAGTTCATTTATTTAAGAAAAATATTGTACGCAGGGTGTGAAAGATGCCAGCAGTGTTTTTGAGTGACATTCAACCACTCAATGACATTGAGTGCTTGCAACACTTGGAGTGATTAAGGTGCAGGAAAATACTCTGCAGTCTTTGTGCCTCAAAGTAATGTTATAATTTAGTTTAGTTGTGTTTATCGGATATGAACAGAGAAAGCCTTTTCTTTCTCCTTATCATGATTCTTGCCAATGTAGCAATCTAGATTGTTACACTGTATTCAGTTCCTGCAAAATTAAATCTTTACTTCCAAACTCTCCATCAAACACACAATTCACACCCATTTTAGACTTATCAATTTTAGTAGATCAGTCTCAACCAGCCTTGTAACTAGAGTTTCTTACTTTTGGTCCCAGTAGATCACGACCTAAGTGTTTCAAAAAATTAGTTCTGTCAGCTTGAGTTATAAATGCAGAAGAGTTTTTAATTTGAAATTTTGTATTATACATATCTAATTACAACGACTCTTAAGCAACAACAAAAAACAATGAATGAAAAGGGTAAATACATGGTAAACTACTGTTGGGACACTGTAAACAAGAGACACAGAATAAATTCACCAGTCCCTCCCATCCTCATTGGCAAACTTGTGGGATCCAAAAAGGGGATGGGTAAGTAAGCATTAAATATGTGAGCATAGAGACCATTTAGCTCAGAGCAATCAGCACCGACACACTGACTGCTTCCACAGAGACGCATATGGTAGTGAGCGAGTTGCACTGATGTTCTAATGGTAAAAGTTTATTAGGATAAAAATATAACAGACATATTTCAGGAGTTCTCACATTCACATAATTCCCTTTTGAAATATCCAATGTGTTTTATGTGTGTAATTGTTTTGTTGAAATAGATTTGGATTTAGCTTTAGGTCCTAATGGAAAACAGGAATAATGTTGTGACTGACATTCTGCATCCCTGCTATGAGATTGATCAGATTAGTCTAAAGGTAACAGCAACTCCCTCTGCTGTGTGTGTATTAGTGTATAGTTTTTTGGCATTTTTGTCTCTTGTCACGGTATGTGGAAACCTCCTTGTAATAATATCTATTTCTTATTTCAAACAACTCCACACTCCCACCAACACTCTCATTATGTCTTTGGCTGTGGCTGACCTGCTGGTTGGTGTTCTAGTATTTCCTTTAAGCATGTCATTTTCTGTTAGCTCATGTTTTTACAACAATAACATGTTTTGTAAGATAAGAGACAGCTTAGATGTATTGCTCAGCACATGTTCTATTTTGCATCTGTGTTGTATTTCTGTTGACAGATATGCAGTGTGTCAGCCTCTAACATATAAATCTAAAATTAATGGCCGTGTTGTCTTCATCATGATTGCTGTGAGCTGGGGTGTTTCTGTGCTCGTTGCAATCGCTGTGGTGCAAACTAGATCAATCAATGATGAATGTCAGGAGACATGCTTTATTGACGTTATCATTGCAAACAGTGTTGGAGCTTTATTTTCATTTTACCTTCCTGTTGTCATCATGCTTTGCATTTATATGAAGATATTTTTGCTGTTGCACAGAGACAAGCACGAAGCATCCAAACTATGACAAAGTCTTTAGCAACAGTCAGTAAGATGGAGAGAAAAGCAACCAAAACTCTGGCTGTTGTTTTAGGAGTTTTTCTGTTCTGCTGGGCTCCTTTCTTCTTTTACATCACCTTTCAACCTTTAGAAAATAATTTAGCACCAATTCATATTATTGAAATTCTTGCTTGGCTTGCACTGTCAAACTCTACACTAAATCCATTTATTTATAGTTTCTTTTATAGCTGGTTCAGGTCGGCCTTCAAGATGATTATTTCTGGGAAAATCTTTAAAGAAAACTTTGTTAACTTGAATTTGCACTAAAGCTTTATCTAAAGAATGGACAGAGATGTAAAATTATATTCAGTGAATGTGGGATGGAGTTTGTTCATAAAGCAATAGTTTGATTAGTTGAAGTCTTTTCCAGCATTTATTTAACTGGTTTTACCAACTGAAAGCAGCAGTTATTGTAGGTCCTTTAAGAACTGGTCAGTTTTTTTCCCCCAATCACATTCTTAGGGGTTTATTTTTTGCACATAAAAGGTGAAGCTTAAAAACAGAGAAAAAAAAACTCCCTAAACATCTCTTATATATAGAGTTTTGCAAATGGAATATCATTGTAACATTGCTGCAGACAAATTACATGTTGAAAATGTCTTAACTTTCTATAATAAAGAAAACAATGTAGTAACATATTTGAAACTAATAACACAATAAATGAACCCAGTTATTAAACACACATATCAGCATGGCTTCCTTTGTAGTCGGGTTCGGTAGAGAATACGCTTTGGAATTAAATGTTGTTTTTTTCCCTTTTTATTTTCCTTTAATATATTATAGAAAGTATATGTCGCCTCTGCTCTCCCCAAAGAAGGAATGGCATGAAGTGCCTGGTCGAAGTGGGGTTTTTTTTTTTTGGGGGGGGGGGGGTCTGGTTGGGTGGCCTGCGCGGTTCGGGTGGGCCCCGGTCCCGGGGGAGCTCTTGCTGGGGGTGGTCCGGTCCATGTGCGGGGTGGGGGACCGGGCTCGAAGCAGGAATGAGATGGGTTGGTGTGGCGGTGTCGCCGCCCCCCCCCCCCCCCATCCGGATTTTAGGTTCACTTATTGGGTCATCCGATAGTCCTGGGACCAACCACCGGTGCCACCAGGTTTTTGGTCCTGGTATTATTGGAATGAGTGTTATGTGTGAATGTGTGTCCGCGTTATTATTATTTTTTTTTTATTATTCTTTATTTCTTTATTTATTTTTTTTCTGTGGTGCGAGTGGGGGCACTAGGGAGGGAAGGCATGATTGAGATTGTGAGTGTTTTTTTTTTTTTTCTCTCCCAGGTTGGGGTCTCAACTCCACTCTCTCCCAGATACATCAAGTCTCCGCTAAGTGCGGAGCCCATTCCCCCTGTCTTGCTCTCCCTCCGCTGGCTGGCGTCGGGGCTCTCCGGTGCACTGGTGGAGCTCGGGGTCCGGGGGCTGCTGGCTCATTCCTGGCAGCCTCTCCGCTGGCCCCAGCCAGCCGGGGCTTTGCTGGGTCTCTTGTCTGGGGGTCGGGCGCCCCTGGGGCCTCGGATCCCTGGGGCCCGGGACTGGATCCACTTCGGGGTGGGGCTGGGTGTTGTTCGGGGATTTTCAGTGTCGGTGCCGGTGCCTGGGAGATGCTTTTTCCGATGCCGGTTCTGTGGTATCGGTTCGGGGGGAGGGGAGCTGCACGGCATGGTGAGGTCTTGGGTCTTATTTTGGGTTTTTCCGCTTGCATTTCTCCTCTTGCATTGGGGAATTTTTATTTATTTTAATTATTAATTAATTAATTAATTAATTAATTTATTGATTTATTTGTTTTTTTTTTCTAGGTCTGGGGGAGCGGTTGCGGGCGGGTCGGTGTCTGGTGTCCACTGTCGCATTGTGGCGGCTTTTCTGCTTGCCGTGTTTTTTTTTTCGTTTTTTTTGGGGGGGGGTTGGCATGTCTGTTTTCTCGGGGGGCGGGCGGGCGGGCGGGCCTGTTTGGTGGGGGTCCTCCTGGCGGCGCGCCGCTGGTGTGTGGGGGTCTGGGCGGCTCCGGCGGGGGTGGTGTTTGGGAGCCGGTGTGGATGGGCTGGCTGCGCTGATTGGGTATTCGGGTGCCTCTTGGAGGCATGGTGGAGCTGCTTTGTTCCCATTGATCGCAGCGGTTGTGGCTGCTGGGCGGGTGGGGGTTGGGGTGGCGCACGCTGGCGTGTGTCTGGGGCCGGGGCGGCGGAGCTGCTTCGGCCGCGTGTCGGGAGCTGGTGCGTGTGGCGGGGGGTGGGGGGGGGGGGGGGGTGGGGGTGGGGGGTGTTCGGCGGACGCGGCTGTGCTGCTCTGGCTTCGTCTGGTGGGGGAGCAGCGTGGTTCGCTCCGCTCTGGCTTTGTGCTGCCCGCGGGCTGCTGGGGGAGGGGTGGTTGCGCCGGCTGCGGTCTGCTCTTCTTGCGGTCGGGCGCCGGGCGGCTTTTCTGCTCTTGGGTTGATTCTGTGCACGGTGTGTTGCATTACGCGTTGTTGGCATCGGTCTTGGTGGGGTGGGGCTGCGCTTTTGGCCTGGGGGGCGTTTTGGGGGGGTCCCGCAGTGCTCGCGGCCGGTTCGCGGCCGGTTCGCGGCGGATGTGCGTCGGCCCCGGCTGTGGGCGGGACCGCCTGTGTGTTTTTTCTGGGTGGTGCGGTCGCGTTGGGTGTTGCGGCCGGTCGCCGGGGCTTGGTGCCGGGGGGCGGGGCGTGTTTCGGTGCTCTGTGGGGCTGGGGCTTTTCGGTCGGTGCCGTGGGGGGGCCGGTCACCCGGCCCTACTTCAGGGTGGCCGGCTGCCGGCGGAGTCCGCGGACTCATCCCCGCGGCTCCCCGGGGCGCCGGCATGGCGGTGGCTGGGGGGCTTCTACGGTGCTGTCTCTCCTACTCCCTTGGAGGGGGTCTGACTTCCGGGGCTGGCCCCTCCTTGGTGCCTTCGCTCTTGGGGTCCCTTTGGGCGCCTGGGGCTTTGGGTCTCCCGGCGCTGGACTCTGGGGCTCTGGGGGTGTGCCTCTTCAGCTCTCCACAACCACTATTGCGCATTTTTTCTATGGATAAACTTTACATGCACAAGTTCACCCTCACAAACAATTACAGGTGCTTGGCTCCAGGTAGTTAGAGAATTCACTTACAAACATAAACCCCACATTAATATCTTCAGGTAATACAGAGTACATGCCAGACTTAATAATATTACTTTAGCGATAGTTTCAAGGTGTTGCTTTATTGTATATCTCGTACCATGTCTTTTGGTTGTGCTGTTCTTTTTTCATCTCGTTACAGGTGATGAAGCAGACTGAAAATGTTTTGTCATTGTCTCCTTTCTATCTCTTCTTTCTTTCATTTTTTCTTTTTTTTTCCTTTTTTTCCCCCTTTCTTCTTCTGTTTTTTCTGCTCTATTTACATTGCAGTGTCCATATAAACTGTAAAACTCCCTGCATAATTATAATAAAGCAATTTATATGCATGAAACAAGTGGTGCAATATGGCAATTGCTATACTGCTACACTTGTGAAAGTAAAATCTGTTGGGCTCTTCTTGGCATCAAGACAATTATTCTTAATGCCACATTGCCAGACAGGATACTGTTAAAAAAAAAAAAAAAAAAAAAAGAAAGTATATCTTATTTATTTATTTTATTTGGATTGATATTATTTAAAAAAAGAAGGGGAAAACCTGTATGTGAGCCCTGCATATAAGCCTGTGGCGCACAGTCTACAGTTAGATTTTGCCTTTAAAATTTGATAACTTAAGTTAATGATGTTGGAGATTTTTCTTACATGGTCTCTAAAGATTAAATATGAATCAAAGGTACCCACAAAATACTTAAAATGTTCTATAACTTGTAAGCATTCTCCATTGTTATGCAATTATAATATATTTAATGCCCACCGACGAAAAGGCGTAAATACTGTTTTCTAGTTAATAAGATAATATTTGGACTGTCTGTTGGGTTTTAATCCAGAGAAATGTGAGTTTAAAAGATTAAGAGGACGAAATGATCAAACACAGACAGGGATGTTGTCAACCACACAACTGTGTGACTCTGCCTCATGACCTACTGGATGCAGGTCATAAAAGTTTATGACCTTCCTGATTGAATCACAGGATAGAACCAGAACCAGAATGTTTCATATGCCCACACACATCCAAGTCACCATTATTTCCTGCAGGCGACAGTGCACTGTCCGTGGTGCTTAACATCCTGCTCTTCCCAACAAGGTAGTTTGCAGCACATGCAGGTGTAGACACATTACACAGTGGCTAAAGTAAATCAAAATCTTGTGATTTTGATTTACTTTAGCCACTGTGTAATCAAGGTCCTGTGGCACCGTGGAAGGAGGTGTCAATGAAGGAGTCTCCATGCACCAGTGGCAACAGGGAGGACTAGAGAGAACCAGGATTGATCCAGGGGACCAACCAGGGCTAGGACCACAGCTGAGTCCTGGGTTCAGTGGGGTCCAGAGGTCTGGAATCGGTTGGCAGAGAGTGAGGACCAGGCAGAGGGAGCGCCTGCTTGAAGCACATTGCGGGCTGTCTGTCTCTCATTCATGTATTTAATGAATGCCTCTGAAGGGCTAGAAACATTCCTGGTTGCTGTGTCCTCCCTGTTTTGTTGCGGCAGTGGGAGCCAGGTCGTAAGACCCCTTTAGCACCCTGCCCTGTTTCAGCAGAGCAGTGTTTTGTTTTCTGTTACTGAACCTCATGATAATCACTGCTTTGTCTTGATCCCTTTTCTCTGGAGCAGGTGGCACGCTTTAATGAAGTTTTTGTCCAGCTTTATCCCCTTGGACAGGAGGAAAGAGACCACCTGTTCCTCCGTGAACTTCATCTCACCAGGTGACGGCTCACCACCCGGACAGGGCCCTGCAAGCACGCCAGCATAAGAATATGGCCCATGGTGTTTTTGCATGGAGTCTGCATGTTTGGGTATTTCGTCTTTCTCCAACAGTCCAAAAACATGACTGTTAGGTTAATTGGCTTCTCTAAATTCTCCTTAGGTGTGAGCGTGTGCGTGAATGGTTGATTGTCCTGGTTGTCTCTGTGTTGTCCTGCAGTAGATTGGCGACCTGTCCAGGGTGTACCCCACCTCTCGCCCGCAGACAGCTGGAGATAGGCATCAGCACCCTTCGTGACGGAAAATGGATGGATGGAAGTTTGCAGAGTTTTGCAGAGGGTTAAATTTTATAACTCACCGTAGCCCTTTAGCTACAGCAGGTAATTGGTAGCCAAGGCTCTCAAGTAGCAACTCCTTGGGGCTCCTATCAGACAGGACCTGTCACTGATCGGTAGCTTCTAGCAGCTTGTAACGGCTCCTTCAGCAAACAGTGATCGGGCCCTGGTGTTGCTCTTTCGGCATTTAGATCAAGGTTACCAGAGCTGGATCAGGACTCTTTCTGCTGCAGCAGGCACGTTCCAGAAACACGGCGTTCAACACGGTTTGAATCACTGGAAAAAAACAAAACTATACAGTCAGCTCCTTCTGAATCATAGGAATGGTAGTCTGTCTCAAGCACAAACATCTCCGGAGGGATTTAATCACTACTTAGCCTAGTTTTCAGCTCAAAAGTATCAAGGTAGCCTTAGGGCCACCGGCAATAAGAAGTTAAATAGGAAGTATTTAATTTTAAAAACTCCGTCGGAGTGGTTTGCCTTCAGAGGGCAGTAGTTCCGGTTACGTCATCGCATTTGAAGACCCTCTTTGAGGCGACACAGTTTCTTTCCATTCAACATACTGTAACTAAAGTGATTGGTTCCATAATTATTTAGTAAGACTTAATTGATGTAACGCAATATGTATGAACATTTTATGTATGATGCAATGTAACCTAAAATTGTTGAGTTAACTATAAGGCTGCTTGTAAGCTTACAAGGACAGTTCTTCAAGTGAACTCAAGAATTTTAGGTTCCATGGTCATGAAAATTGGTCTTCGCTAAGATTACTTCCTTTGTGGGACCACTTTTGCCAGAGAACGGGCCAGCATGGCAGCTAATTCTACAGCTAAAAGAGATAGTCGAGTCAGTTGATGCCCAAGTCCACACGCATAAAACCAAAAATAATCTTAAGGCTAAGATCTATGATCACAGGCAGCTCTATCTTTGACGTTATTTTGACCATTTGAAATGCATCCATGTTTGCTGAAGATACCTTAATTCAATTCAGGGACAAATATAGTCAGCCTCTAACATATAGATCTAAAATCGTTGGCCGTGTTGTTTTCATCATGTTTGCTGTGAGCTGGGGTATTTCTGTGTTTGTTGCCATCGCTGTTGTGCAAACTAGATCTACCAATGATGACAATCAGGACATGTGCTTTATTGACGTTATCATGGCAAACATTCTTGCACCTTTACTGTCCTTATATGTTCCTATTCTCATAATGATTTGCATTTACCTGAAGATATTTGTTGTTGTACAGAGACAGGTATGAAGCATCCAAAACAGAACAAAGCCTGGAGCAACAGTCAGTAAGATGGAGAGAAAAGCCACTAGAACTCTGGCCATTGTTTTAGGAGTTTTTTCTATTTTGCTGAGCTCCTTTCTTTTTTTTTTCTTAACTTTTCAACCTTTAGCAAATAATTCAGCACCAGTTTCTGTGATTGAAATGTGGAAGCTCTTTGGTAGAATCCCCTTATGACAGAGAACACAATTCATTTAATTTTATCCTCATGAGGGGGGAAACATTTATTAATTCCCACTTCATAAGTTCAGCGGTACATCATCAGACATCTCAGTTTTCCCCCCAACTCTTATTTCATTTCAGGCTGTTTTATAGTCTCCAGATCGCACTATGTAGATGTACATGCACGACTGGACGCCCTGTCAAAAACTTCCTGGAAATCTCTTAGCTTATGACCTGATTGCGTGCCAGTCAGCCACTAAGAACCCTGTTTTTGCCAAGGTTTGACTTCCAGCATATAGACACCCTGCCTACATCCTGCATTCTGTGTGATACCAAGCGAGCATAAGGTCACGAATAAGACTACATAAGGCAGTACAATTTGCTTCTATAGAAACAGTCACATGATTTAGACTGTCAAAATCTACTCTAAATCCATTTATCTATTGTTTCTTTTATAGCTGGTTCAGATCAGCCTTTAAAATGATTGTATCAGCGTAAATTAATAAAGGAGACTTTTTAAACATGAAATTGCACTAAATCTTTTTTAAGAAACAACAGTGAAATAATTAATATATACATTTATATTGACCTGATTTTTTTAGGTAGACCTGCACTTCGGGTGCTTAAAGTCATGCTAGTGTTTGTTAAATTTCTAGCAGCAACAGAAGCGAGCAAGATTTTCTTATCCCCATTGATAGTTTGATGATCTAGCTTATATACAATAAAGGTAAACATAGGTCTTCTTACGTTGAAAGTATTTATGAATCAATAATTCTATGTTCCTTCTGTATGTTTGCTTCTGTGTCCTTTAACTTCCAGTCGGCCTCAGCAGAAGGTCTCTGACACTGAGCCTGGTTCTGCTGGAGGTTTCCTGCTCTTAAAATGTTTTTTTTTTCCCACTCTACTGTCAATGTTGCATGCATGCTTGCTTGGAGTGAGGGATTTCTCCAGTCAACGACACAAAGCAAGTGATTGTTGCACTATGCTTTTCCAGGGGAAGCAATTCCTACAAAGTCAATGATTCGGTGCAATCAACTGTGTTTCTTTAGTTTAAAATAAAAACAATACATTTTGAGCCAACCTGACTGTACAATATGATCAAATAAAATTGTCCATGTAAAGTGCCTTGAGATGACATGTGTTAGGGCTGGGCGATACGTCCTCAAATCCATATCACGATAAATTGTGCAATTTTACCTTAATAACAATAAATGTATGATAAATGCTCCGGCTTTTCTATCAGAAATAAAGGCATGTACAGGAAATGCAATTGATCTATTTATAATTTATTTATTGATTAAATCACATTAAATATTACTTTAAATTAGATATTAAAGGCTGGTACCCATTCAGGTTTAAACCTCCAACAGTGTGTCATTCAGGTTCAGATCCAGGATTTTCAAATGGGGGCTGTGCAGCTAAGGGTAATGTCAAGACAACGTGAAGTGAAATAAGTGCTTCCCGCCAGGGGTACGTTTACCCCTAGAGGTCCACGAGGGTATTGCAAGGGGTACATAGAAATATTTTCCTAGGTAGTAAAATAAAATATGGCTGGGCTCTGTTCTGCTTTGTTAGGATCCAATAGAAAAAAATAAAGGCTTTTTTTTTTTAACCAAGCAGTTTGTTGTTCTTTGAGTTCACCTTCAGCTGTGACACACATCAAAACCAAGCAGAGGAAAATCCTGGAAGTAAAGAACAGCCTGGTATCTGTTTTTCACACTGAGCTATAGGAGCTCATCAAAACAGCTTAGGTGACTTGTTGAAAACAAATATAACTAATTACGTCAGTCTTACTATGATTTTCGTTCAGCATTTTATTTCCAATTCATCAAGTTTATATAAATCCAGGTTTTATAAATACATGTTTATATTATTTTTCTATTTATTTTGATTCCTTACTAATGTTGTGATTTTATGTTCTTTTCAATTCCCAGCCAGCTGAGAGTTTATATTTCTGATACTTTAAGATGTTTATTGCCCTCCCCGGTATGGGGTGAGAAATATCTTATTTAACCAGATATTATTTTGGCTGTTATATACTGTTTATGAACACACGCCCTACTAGCTGTGTGTTAGAACAATAAATGAAAGAGTGATTCGAGCCCTCGTCAAACAGTTAATTCTGCACATACATGCAATAAATTCACCAAAACCTCTGTTTAAAATATAAGTTTATTAACAAAATCATTCAGCTCCAAGTTAAACATATTTCAGTTTAACACTCTCAACTAAGACTGGAGAGACTCAATTAAACTAAACTAAACAACTATGTACAAAGAGGATGGGAAGCATGGTTGAAAACCATTTTATAGTTTAAGATGGATTTTGTGTTTTAAAGCAAAGTTTATCTGGAAGAATTTGGGATTTGATCAAATTAGCTTTTCCCCAATTTAAAGAAATTGGAATGTTCACAATGAAAATCCATGAGGTGAATAAAACATTTGGCCAAATAATGTTTTATTAAATGATTTGCTTAATCAAGAACCAATAACCTTTATTTAAATGATTCTTTACCCACTTTGAAATAGGTAGCACAAATAGACATCAGGATTTCACTAAATTACTCTTGGTCATACTTGGTAATGGGAATGTAAAAAGCATATGAGAAACACGTGAACACTAATGTTATATCAGTGTTTAAACTCTTAGTGAAATAAAGCTTGCCAAAGCTTCAGCAACAGGTCAGTACATATTCCTGTAGCATAGCGTAGCATGCAGTCCATTATGTTAGCGTTGTCTTTACTCATCAGTAAACACATTCTGTCCCTAATCATGTCAGACCTGCAAACCTTTTTTTCCATGTCCATTGGAGGGCCTGAGTTTCATCCAGCTGCAGCTCAGCAGTCAGGGCAGCGAACTACCAGGGGTTTCTTTGTCTCAGTCTCACACAGCAGGTGTCCTTTTTGTCCCAGTCGTTCATCAAGACAGGGTAGGCCTTCTCTCCAGTTTGGCTATTCAAGTTCTGAAACTCAAGAGGAATGTGTTGCAAAAGGTCTGTCTTGCAGTAGTTTGGTTCTGAAAGGTTACCACAATGAACCACCCTTGGTGGTTCTGGAGATCTGGTTCCCCTGGGCCTTGGTTCTGCACCACAGTGGAGGTCCGGGCCGAAGCCAAGCTTCATTAGTGAGGGAGAGGAGGCAAAGTGCGCAGAAGGCAAAGAGAGCGAATCTGGTTTTCTCTGTGGTTTTGTCTGTTCTCACATAGAGGGGGGCTGGCAAAGTCACACCTCTGTGTGAGTTCCTTTGTAGCCCTTGGCTGAAGGGGGGCGGGGGGGGGGGGGGGGGGGGGGGGGGGGGCTGCAGAGATTCCACAACTGATTCAACATCATCATGTCAAGATGAAATATGGACAATGGTTTCCAATGTCCAAAAAGCATGATCAAACAATTACAGGTGCTTGGCTCCAGGTAATCAGAGATTCACTTCCATACAGAAACCCCACATTCATATCTTCAGGTAACAGAGTACATGTCAGACTTAATAATATTACTTTAGTGATAGTTTCAAGGTATTGCTTTATTGTATATCTTGTACCATGTCTTTCGGTTGTGCCGTTCTTTATTCATCTTGTTGCTGTCATGTTGGGTCTAAGGAGCTCAACCCAAATGCAGAACACCACAGAGACTGAGTAAAAGTTAACAAGAGTTTATTGAGAGATTCACACAATAAAGTTATTTGCACTGATACTGGAACGGATCCGGGACTGGAAACACAGGGCTCTCTGCAGAGAGGGACAGTTTGCCAAGTAGCAGAGGAGTCTTGAGAGAGCTAGTGATTGATCTGTACCTGATGGTAGTTCAGACTGAGCGTTTAAGAGAGGGAACCAGAAGGGTCTGGAGACTGAGGGTTCAGCAGAGGGTTTAGCAGCGACAGCGCTTGACTTCAGACTTGAGAGGTTCAGACCTTGAGTTGATCTCCTAGTTCTCTCCTGAGAACTAGCTTGCAGATAAGGACTGAAGATCTTCAGGTTTGGCTTCACAGAGCAGGCAGGCAGGTCTTTGAATGTGAGCTCTTTCAGAGCTCCAGAGTTGATAAGGTCTTCCTAGGAAGGCAAAGAGGACAAAGGCAGGTTAGAATCAGGTTGGCTTTCTAGGCAGTCAGAGATTCAGGCAACAGGTTTTGGCTCAGGCTTGCTAACCATAACTGTTTAACACTCTGGCACTGAAGGTAAGTTCAGTCGCTGCTTATAAAGCTGGTCTCCTGATGAGATGATCAGCCGCAGGTGTGCTGGTGGCTTCAGCTCAGGAGACCCCGCGACGCCCTCTGCTGGAGAAAGGTGGCAGATCTCCAGATCCCAACAGTTGCAGGTGATGAAGCAGACTGAAAATGTTTTGTCATTGTCTCCTTTCTATCTCTTCTTTCTTTCATCTTTTCTATTTTTTTCTCTCTTTTTCCCTTTCTTCTTCTGTTTTTCTGCTCTATTTACATGGCAGTGTCCATATAAACTGTAAAACTCCCTGCATAATTATAATAAAGCAATGTATATGCATGAAACAAGTGGAGCAATATGGCAATTGCCATACTGCTACACTTGTGAAAGTAAAATCTGTTGGGCTCCTTTTGGCATCAAGACAATTATTCATATTGCCACATTGCCAGACAGGACACTGTAAAAAAAAAAATAAATAAAAAAAAGTATGATCATGGCATATGGTACAACACTAACTTCCAGGCAACATATTTATGTTGGGTTTTTTTTCTATCTGAGATGGAAAGAAATCAGTGATAGGAATTAAATGCTCAAAAGAGAAAAAAATGTTATTTTTCAATCAGCTATTGAGAGGGGGACTTATGGTAAGACAAAATGCCCAAAGATTTTTTATCTGAGCAAACATTAAAAAATTGATCTCCACTTAACTTTTTTTTTTTTTTTTCCAATGTGTGATATCTCAGACTGATCCACTTTTATCCACTCTCTAGTATGGGATTTGCTGTCATAAAAGTCAATTTGCAAAGTGATGTCAATGTCTAAGTTTCCAGTTTGCTCATATGATCTCCAAGATGTAGCCATTTTGTTGGATGATAAGACAAAAATCAAGTTAATAAACAAAACCAACCAAACAAACAAACAAAAAACGAATCAGTAAAACTTTGGGGGACAATGGATGTTGATAAACCTAAATATCTATTCTTTTTATTAAGATCTCACCTAATTTAGAAAAATAGTTTTTTCAGCACCAGCTAGCCTCGGCAGCTGTGAACATACCCAACGGTCTTCCCTCCCTCTCCCAGGGCAGGCATATGATTCCTGGTTCACCACATTGAACTAACGGATGGTTTAAACCACTGAAAGGAAATTAAACACATAACTTATTCAATTAATATTTAAATGCTCATGTTTGTCTTATTTAGTACGTTTATTTGCTGTTCACAATTCTTTGCTGAAATTAAAGTTATGCTTCAAAATCAAGATAATTTTATTTAATTGTACTGAAGGTATGAGATTGATAATTACTGTAACAAATGTTCTGATGTCTGCAGCTATGGTACAACTGCTGCTGTTCCTCAAGGTTTAAATAAACAACTACATGGCGCAAATCATCAGTATCCAGACATATTTATGAGTTTGTTTTCAGAACATGGGGTTAAAAAAAAAGAAGGTTATTTTCATAAATCTGATTATACTTGCCAAATAAATTTTACACAAATGTTTATTATGGGCTGATATGAACAATCTTGTTTTTCTTCAATAATCATCAAAATACAAAAAGTCGAAGGCATGTTAGTATAATTTTAAAGTGAATAAATAAGTAACAAAGGCGAGTCAGTTTTGTTTGAGTTTAACAAAGGAGGGACATGAGTCTAAGCAAAGCAACCTGGTTGAAGTGCATAAACAGCAACCTTCAAAATTTTTCTGTATTTTTTTTCACACGCTGAATTAAATGCTTAAAATAAATAAGTTCAAGAATTTACTTTTTCTCTGCTTGTTCTCTGCTACTTTGGATCTCCATCTTTTTCTACTAAATAGTCTGGAAGACAAAAGATGTTACCTAGGTTTATCGACCTTCACTCACCCTTCCCCCTGTGGTTGTCAAGTCTTGGTTGTAGGACCCAAATGCAGAGGCAGAGAGGCTGAGGTGAATTCTTGTAGTTTTAATAAAAATAATTAACAAAGGCAGGAATCCAAAAATCCAACTTAAAAATGTAAAGCAAACCAGTACCATGGGGACATCAGGGTAAACCAAACAAGAGGAGCCAGGGAGAGACGAGGTATGAAGAAAACAACAGGAGAAGCCTGCAACGACAAGGAACCAACCAGGAGTGACTGCAGAGGGAGAGTATGGCTCTATTCGAAAATCTGGGCTGCATCCTCCAAGGACGCGGTCTACCTAGACTGGATCCTTCGAAGTCCTTGAAAATAAGGAGACCGGAAGAGTTTTGGCTGTGAATCCGAACAGGTCTACCCTTCGGCGGGTTTTGCCGCCGTATGCTCTGTTGCTTAGCAACCGTGAAAGTTGACACACAAAGCAGGAAAAGAATGAATACCGAGGTTTTCAAAACTGTTTGTTTATTTATTTCTTTTTTTATTGTAAAGTGAACAAAGACTACATTAAAAATAATCCAGAGTGGAATAAATGTTCCAACCACCGGGAGCAGGAACAAATAAAATCAAATGTAATGATAGAAACTTTAGTCAGTTAAATAACCTGCTGCTGTCATTTTGCACATCTCTCATGTTGCTGCTATTTTCAAATATCCATTAATGTAAAAATGTCCATAGCTGCATATTGGTTATTTATTCTCCAGTTTTATATTGTTAAAGCACTTTACAGAATTGTATTGTTTTTTTTTTTTAACTCTTCCCTATTATGTTATTCTTATACATTTTTCTAAGGTCCTCATTTGTGTGACCATTTTTAATAATCTTTCTGCTGCTGTAAATTTCCCCATTGTGGGACAATAAAGGGATTTTCTATTCTATATAAGGGGTAGAAAGATATAAGTAAATCTAAACAATGTATGTATAAAAAATATATCTGCAAAATATCTAATATTCAACCGCAAAAAAATTTAGTTAAGCATATTGTGCAAAACAGCAACAAAAAGATAAAAATCCTATCAGATTTAAAGTCCCCACTCTGCAGATCTATTAGAATCTGTCCTTATATTACAGCCAAACCCATTTACACAGTAACAGATTAAAACCTTTAGATAAATCAAACATCACCGCCACATATCTGACTCAATAACCATTAAAACAACTATTTTCATTAATCTCAGACGGAACAATTCACTGACTTGTATTTTATTAAACTGAACTTCCAATTTTCCTCTGATCACGGCTTGCTTGGTCTCGCAATGAATCCTGGGATATCCAAGGATACCGAGGATACATCGGACCCGCCCTTCAAATCGGGCAAAGAGAAGAACGGATTTTAAGGCCACATAACGAGGAGTCTTGGAATCCAACCAGACCTCGGTGCCGCGCTATGACGTAATCAGCCTTCGAATCCGGTCTTCTAAGGATGCATCCTAGGTTTTCGAACAGAGCATAAATGTAGCTGACTGAGACAATGGCAGGGCTAAACAGCTGACAAGGAGCAGGTGGGAGGAGACAACGAGGGAGCCAAGGGGAAAGGAACACACACAAGAGGGTAACAGAGGAAAACAGAAAAACCTGAGAACTATCATAAATCTAGAAACTACAACAAAATAAGAATTAAACCAATAAAACTAGGAAACATGGAGCAAAGTAAAGCACAACATAACCAAAACCATGACAATGGTTCCCTCAGTCTAGTATGTGAGATGAGTGCCTTGTTACTGCTGCATTGCAAGCCAGAAAAGCTAGCTGAGATTTTTATTTTTTTTTAATATAGATGGAACTAGGTTTGAAGCACTGGGAGACATCTGCAGTATGGCATCACAATTGATTTAAACCTAATGACATTATCGTTTACTGCAATAATTTCTTTTTTATTTATCATCTAGTAAAATTTGTTATTGTGACAGGCGTATGTACTCAGGTTAGCCTGCCTAGTCATAATAACTTGATCCTAAAAAGTGTCAACATACACACAGATCAGATTGTCAATTGGCATAAATTACCCCCTCCAGATTACAATGTTACGACTGATATGTTTACATGACATTATTTTAGTCTGATTGGCTATTCATTCCGATTACCTCTACCCATATAAATGTAGTTATTGATGATAATTAAAATGTATATAGGAGATGCTACAGCACATGGTGCTTAAATTCTCTGTCTGCTGAAGTCATATTAAACAGTAGTTTTAGATTTTGCGGAAGTTATTCACATTCCATTATTATTAAAAGTGCCTGGCAGAAAACCCACCAGACGTTATTTGGAAAAAAAAGGAAAAGAAGGGGGAAAAAAGTAAAGTCTAAGAGCTCCATTTGTCCAGTTCAGGTGACAAAGGACCTCATCTTAGCAAACGTGGGGGCCTGCAGCAGGCTCTTTAGCAGCTGTGCAGTTCACAGGTTTTGGGCAGACCGCTAAGTAAATAGTTCAGCCTCATAAATATGCCACAAAGGCATGACGAAGATTTTAAGAAAAAAGAAGGAATCCAAAAAAACTAGACTGAGATAGCTTGAATGACTAAACTGAAATATTTAATGATAGCAACATTGTATCCATTTTAATATTATTATTATACCATTTTATATGATTATATAAACCCTCATATAAATCTTCCCCCTTTAACACATGCTTTCTCATGTGTCAAAATAACAAGTGTGTTCTATGGGTGTGATGATCTGGAAAGGAAAAGCATTTCAGATCCAGGGAAATTATGAAATTAATTATTTTTAGGTACGACAAGGTGGGGTACGAAAGGGGTCAGATTAGAATCACCCACAGTGCCTTAAGAAATGGTGGGATAGCAGTGTAGTAACCATCACAAACGTGCAGAATATGTGACAGCCGTGTTAATACAACATTTACTTTTGAGAAGAAAAGGTAACTATTGCCAATTTGTTACCAAATTTTTGGAGCAATACAAAAATCTACAGTCTCCCTGCTCATCCACTATTCATGGTTAAACAGACAAATTGAACTGGGAAAACACCAGAGTGGGAGCCATTACAAATTTGCTTAGGCGCCTTAGGTGATATAAAATAAAAAATAAAATAAAATAAAAAATTCTCCGGAGGTCATATATTATTAGGTGAGAAAACAGGCTTGTTGTTAGGCATCCAGTTTGTGTGGTCTGTTTTTGTGTCTCAGTTTCTCACCACCAGGAGGTGCCCTGTCTTTGCTGTCCCTCCCTGCACACCTGCGACTCGTTGGATCATTATCTGGAAGAGTATTTGAGCAGCGGACTGTCACTACCTCAAGGCCAGAGTGTTTGCCAGTTTTGGGTACCCTAGCCAAGCTGAGTTTAGCTGTGTCTAATCTAGCTTTGTTTCTCTGAGTCTAACTTGTTTTTGTCTTTGCTCTTTGGCAGGAAGCTTTCCTGTGTTACTGGATTCCCGGACCTTCTCTCCCCTGGAAAGAAAAAACTGAGTTTCAGAGTTTCAGAGAAAGCTAATTAAAACCTGACCAAACTGTTATTGAGAGTTGCAATTACTGGATATCTATTATTAGATTAAAAAGGAATATCAATTTATACATGAGACCAGCAACTCACTGGTGTAAAACATAAAAAATGGCCAGAAAACTAATATATGTCTCTAAAATGTACTTTGTGGGTGTTTGTCTGTTACTGTCATGATCTGGCCTGTTTGCTCTCCCTTAATTAGTAATTCCTCTCACTTGCCGTTTTCCCTCCCTGTCTCAATTATAATTTTTTCCTCTCACCTGTTTCCCCTTGGTTATATTCAGTTCAGCCTGAGCATTCAGTTCCAGATCATTACTTGTCTATATCTATTATCTGTTAGTCTGTCTGTTCATGTCCTGGATCCTAGCTGCCAGTGGAAAGAGGGTTTTAGTGTTTGTCTCGTCTCTTGATCGTCCACTGTTCCTCCCCCACGGAGTCCTCTGGGTTTTGGCTCATTATGTGAGGAGGTTTAGTTTTTATCAAAGTAAGCCTGGCTCCAGGGAGGAGACCAGTTTAAAATCCTGCTTCAAGTTCCGGTTCTACGTCCTGTCTCGGCCACCCTCTTCCACTGAGCCTGCCTGTCTGCACCTGATCCTGTCTGCTCCTGTGTGTGACCACCTGGTCATGCTTCTGGTCCCAGTCTGACTCTGAACCCTCCTGGGAGCCTGTGGATGCCTGGAAGTCTGGATCCTGCCACCTGTTTCTGTTCCTGCCTGATCTGGATCCTGCCTGTTCTGTCTCTGTCTGTTCTGGATCCCTCACCAGGATCGGCTTCCAGCATGACCTCTGGGACTGCAGCACTGGGGACATTCGTGGTCTGGACTGTTAAACCAGGTAAGTGACCAACACAGATAATCTTCTGTCAGATAATCGTGGTCACTTACCTGTGTTTCTCCACCAGAGTGTCTGAGATTGGGCGGTGCCCCGCCCCCCCGCTTGCTGCGTTCGCGAGCCTCAGCTCCACTTCAGTTTTTGTTTTATTTTAATTAAACCTTTTGAATTTTCCTACTGACTATCTCTCCTTGAATACTGGGTCCCTCTGTCCTCGGTTCTTGACAGTTACTTGCAGTCTGTCGAACCGGGGGTCGCTCCAACAGCTCCCTCAGTAGTCGGTAGAGTAACCTTACTTCGGTGCCTGGTATCCCCCTTGCTGAGAATGGCTTCTGCTCCATGGTTGTAGCCTCCTCTCTGTCCTCCCTAGCCTCCATGGTAGGGTGGTGGACCCCCATGATGAACTGTGTCTCTGCCTAATCCTCCTATGCCCCCACTTTTTTGTGTGGACAGTTTCTGGCCCAGTGATCAGATTTGCCACAGATATAGCAGCAACCATCATTTAGAAAGCTGTTCTTGTCTGAGGGCTGCATGGAGAACAGTTTGAAACAGTTCAGTGGCAGTTTTGGAGGAGAGTCAGCTGTGCCTCAGTGTGTTATTTTCTTGTTGTTGCACAAGTTTTCTATCACAGTACTCAAATTGTTCTAATGGCGGCCCCTCCTTGAATGAAGAGCTGGTCCATTCAGGTTGCAGTGTGTTGAGGATAGTGGCTCCTATTTAGTGACCATGGAGCAAAGGTGATAGGATGGATCCCTGCAGTTGGCCCTAGGGATACTAGAGTCTGGTTGGGGGTCAAATGATTGTCTCAGATTACCCTTGTCGTCTTCCTCCTCTGGTTTGGCTCTCTGAGACCCAGTGTAATAAAAGTCTTCCTCTTTTAGAAAATGATTTGTAGCCTTCGGTTGATAAGGTGGAGGCCGAGCAGAGATGGGATACAGGCTGGAGGTGCTCAGTGGTGCTGTTGGAGCTGAACCCACAGCCACAACAACCGAAGCACAAGAGTAATAAAAATAAAAGAAAGATGTGCATTAGTAAATATAACAACAGGGATTTGTCTTAAGTTGTTCCTATCATTATATTATATGTGATATTCTATTATGAGATGTTTTTATTTTTATTATTTTGAGCACTCATAATTACTCAGGATCGTTTTCTCTTTTTATTTTGTTGTAACACTCGGTCTACTTTGCCTTAGTAAGTGTCAGGATTCCTGTCTGCATGTTTGTGTTTCTGTGTTTGTCTCCCTTACTGCACCGGGAGGCGCCTGGTTCTGGTCCACCCCTTCACACACCTGCAGATGGTTACCTCATTAACAGAGGGCTCCTAAGCTGCTGACTGCCACTGTCAAAAAACACACCAGAGTGTTTGCCAGTTTGGGGTACTCTAGCCATGCTTAGTTTAGCAGAGTCTAACTGAGTTCTTGTCAACCTGAGTTTTAATCTTGATTTTTGTCTTTGCCTCTCGGTAGGAAGTCATCCTGCAAACTGGATTTTTCAGACCTTCTCTCCCTGGAAGGATCATCTCAGCTTCAAGCTGAGTTGAGGATTCAAACTGGAGGTTTGAACCTACTTTCCCTCAAGAGATCATTTGAGCTTCACTCTGAGAAAGGGATTCATCTGCACTACGACCCATTCAAGTACGGCAGGAAATCTGAGCAAACAAACCGCATTCTGGGTAAACCCTGTCCACTCTCCAACGAATCAGACAAACACTGGAACTACCACACACAGACTGGAGTCAAAGAGTCGGCTGCTTATCTGGAAATGTGAGTTTCTACCAAATTCTCCTCTTCAAGTTCGAGAATCAAATTTCATACTGAGCCTGAACTAACCGCAGTGTCTTCCCCTCACCTTTCAGTTCCGGTTGAGCAACATTGGATTCTTCACAAACTCCTAAATAAACCTGTTAAACCTTTCCCTTGGTCTCTTTGTTTTGGTCTTCTGCATTTGGGTCTGATCTTTAGTTAAATCATGAATCATAAATCAAGTAAGACCTACAACCTCAGTCTTGAATTACAATTACCCTGAGCCTATTTAAGGCCTACCATTTCAAAACTCTATCTTAAAAAACTTACCCTCAGCCTATTTAAGGCCTACCATTTCAAAATCTGGTCTAAGAAAAGACTTACTCTCAGCCTAAGAGAGGCCTACCTTGGTCAGTCTTTTGACTGCCTACTTAATGTTATAACAATATTTTTTTTTTTTACCTTTAAAGGAGTTTGTTAGTTTTCTTCTTCTCTTAGTCTCCTGAAGTTATTGTCCATCTGTCGAGATCGATCTACTCAGTGGAACATCAAAAGAGTCCTCCTCTGAAATGGCCTATTTAAGGTAGAGGAAAAACCCATATGGTTTTGGTGATCAGCTCTTCTTCTGGAATCAACCGAGTGGACGGATCAGCAAAGGATCCTCTTCGTGACTCCAAATTGTGAAGTAAAATTGATCACTGAGAGTTGATAAGCAAGGAAGAAAAGGTTTTATTTTACCCTTCAGAGGAGAACAACACAAAAAAGCTGAATACTGTCATGATGTAGCAGGTTCACTAGTTAAAGTCCAATATTTTATTGGAATCACAGGTTTTCCTCCTGGGAGGCAGAGAGGACAGAACAGGTTAGATTCAGGTTACAGGTTCACAGGAACAAACTCACAGGTTTGCAGATCCAGGCACAGATTAACAGATTCAGGCAGGCAGGGTCAAACAGGCAGGGTGGCTCAGGTTTGCTTCCATGGCAAGGACAACAATCCGGCTCAGAGGGAAGCTCTCCCTCAGCTTAAGTAGGGAGAGCTTAATCAACAGAGCTGATGGGGATCAGGTGTGAGCGCTGAGCAGCAGCTCCCAGGAAAGGATCCACATCGCCCTCTGGAGGGCAAACCCCTGGATCCCAACAGTAACAGAAGCCCACAGGAAGGGATCCACATCGCCCTCTGGAGGGCAAACCCCTGGATCCCAACAGTAACAGAAGCCCACAGGAAGGGATCCACATCGCCCTCTGGAGGGCAAACCTCTGGATCCCAACAAATACAGCTCTCAGTGTGGCTCTGGGGTGGTGGCATCCCACCCCTGCATATAAAGAGACTCCACACGCATGAACATTGTTTCTTCAGTTCATCAAGCACATAAATTTAGTCAGATAAACACTTCAGACAACTGTTTCCCATCCATACCAGAAACAGGACGTGAGAACCTTGAACACAGTGAGGACATTCTTATCTAAACTAGGGAGGAAGTTTTCTTCTTCTAAGGCTTCTAAATCACCTTATTCAGGCAGAGAAAAGGCACAATTTTAAACATTTTATCTCACAAACAGGCCAAAGCAAAATAGTTGATGTAGTTCCACTGGTACCAGTCTACAACCGCTGTTTCAGCTGTCAATACTACAAGTGATTTTTTTTCTTCGACTTAGACAGACTTTACTGCAAGGGTGTAACTTTGTGATGAAAGTTGGTGGGGACACTCAACCCTAACACTTTCATTATTTTTTTGAATTTCTAAAAAGGAGCTCAAACATATATTAATTGAATGTTTTCCTATTTTTGAAAACAAAGAGAACCATAACCCACCATTTTTCGCTGAAAAAGTTCTGTATGTCTAACGAACAGATTTTTTGGCGGAATGATCTCAAATTTTTTTAAACAGACTGTCACATAACTTTTACTTAAACATTGAAGTAGCTGCCGGTTAATATTCACTGAGTGCTGCTGTGTGTCTCTCCTCCAACCATGTAGCTACTATGTTCTACAGATCCGATGATGTTAGATGCGGGACATGAGAGCAGTGGGAGAGAGAAAAAAAAACACTGACTCAAAACGCTCTAAACACAGATAGCAGCACCCAACTCTGTTACCTTTGGCTAAAGTAAATGAGCGGAAAGGGGATAAAAAGCAGAAATTATTGGTGGGGACATGTCCACCCCTGTCCTCCTAAAAGTTACACCTGTGCTTTATTGTAATTTTGTAATTTAAATCCTGGTTTAATTTTTGAACATAGACTGGTATATGATTTAGAATTTCGAACATTCACCTTTTTTTGTTTTTGTTTTTCAACCCCATTTTATGCAACTTTCAGCAGTCTATTGGCAGTGGGGAAGAAGCTGTTTTGGGATCTGCTGGACTTGCATCACATGTTTCGAAGTCTCTTTCCAGAGGGCAGCAGGGAGAACAGTCCATGGTCGGGGTGTGAGGGGTCATTTATAATGTTTCGGCATCGGGACACGCAGCACTGAGATTAAATAACTTTAATGGAGGGAAGAGGAGCCCCAATGATCTTCTCTGCTATTCTCACCAGTCTTCTCACTTCCTTCCGGTCTGCGGCGCTGCAGCCTGCACAACAAACAGTGAGACATCTGGTCAGAACACTCTCCATGGTGCTTCTGTAGAAGGCTGTGAGGACAGGTGGGGGCAGGTGGGCTCTCCTAATCCTCCGCAGGAAGTGCATGCACTTTTGTGCCCTTTAGCTTTTTCTCTTTTGAGATACCAACTACGGCAGAGTAATCAGAGCAATTCTGAAGGTGCCTACCAGGGAGCTGATGGAAAACTCAAGATTGTAGATTGTGAACAAAAACAGTCCTAGAGCAGTTCCCTGAGGAGCACCCAAACCTTTATCTTCTTTTCTCTCATAATGCAGTTGTTTATTTTTCTTGGGAACTTCTGGAAAAGCAACAATTTTCCTGTGGTGCAAACTAGACCGAACAATGATGAATGTCAGGACACATGCTTTATTGACGTTATCATTGCAAACATTGTTGGACCTTTATTTTCATTTTTTCTTCCTGTCATCATAATGCTTTGCATATATATCAAGATATTTGCTGTTGCACGGAGACAAGCACGAAGCATCCAATCTACAACAAAGTCTGGAGCCGCAGTCAGTAAGATGGAGAGAAAAGCAACCAAAACTCTGGCTGTTGTTTTAGGAGTTTTTCTGTTCTGCTGGGCTCCTGTCTTCTTTTGCATCACTTTTCAACCTTTAGAAAATAATTTAGCAGCAATTTATATCATTGAAATTCTTGCCTGGCTTGCACTGTCAAACTCTACACTAAATCCATTTATTTATAGTTTCTTTTATAGCTGGTTTAGGTCGGCCTTCAAGATGATTATTTCTGGGAAAATCTTTAAAGGAAACTTTGTTAACTTGAATTTGCACTAAAGCTTAATCTTAAGAATGGACAGAGATGTAAAATTATATTCAGTAAATGTGGCTGGAATTTGTTCATAAAGCAATAGTTTGATTGGTTTAAGTCTTTTCCAGCATTTATTTAACTGGTTATTGTAGATCCTTTAAGAACTGGGCATTTTTCTTTCCGCACATATTCTGAGGGGGTTACTTTTTGCACATAAAATTTCAACATAAAAAGACATCTGTTTTATATAGAGTTTTCCAAATAGAATATCATAGTAACATTGCTGCAGGAAAATTTCAAGCTGCAGGTGCATGTTGAAAATGCCTTAAAGAAAACAATGTAAAAACATATCTGAAACTAATAACACAATAAATGACCCCAGCTATGAAACACACATGTCATCATGGCTTCCTTTGTAGTAGGGTTTGGTGGAGAGTGCTGTTTTGAATTAAATGCCCCAAGTAAAACATATTTCAGTTAAAAACTCTTGACTTGATGACTAAAACTTGACCAAACTAATCTATGAATGAATGAATGAATGAATAGCGTTTTATTTCAGACAATTTGACAAACAACAATTAATGAATCAACCACACACATACAAAAGAGACTAGCTTTCATCAACCAAACAGAACAGCAATTACCAATCTAACTAAATTCACCTGAACATACTGAACATAGCACAACTTTGTGCTAACATGTGTGTTTGTGTTAACTTTTTTTGTATATTGTACGGTTTCCTTTTGCCCCCCTTTTGGACGTTCCCCTTTAGTTGTCAAAAATGGAGAAAAAAAATTAACAACTGCCAATCATCTTTTTTATTTCTCTCTAGAACATCAAATTTACAATATACATGTTCCAATTACAAATAATTATTATTCAAAATGACCTTTATACATAGACCCACAAACATGATGCAGTTTTCACATTCTAATTGTATAACTCTTTAGCAATCCCAAAGAGGTTGATCAGTGAGCCCTAAAGGTTTGTGCCCAGAGACCACTTTACGTCAGAGCAACCAGCACTGAGACATTGACTAGTTCCACAGAGACTCACATGTCTGTGAGCAAGTTGCATTGATGCATTATATGAGTGATGCATTTATTATAATAGAGCTTAAATTCAGTTTTGTGGTCCCAATGAAAAACAGAACTGTTGTTGGGATTGAGTTCCTTCATCCCTGCTTTCAGATGAATCTGCTTAGTTACAAACTAACAACTCCTTCTGCTGTGTGTGTAATATTGTATGCTTTCCTGACACTTTTGTCTCTTGTTACAGTATGTGGAAACCTCCTTGTAATAATATCTATATCTTACTTTAATCAGCTCCACACTCCCACCAACACTCTGATTCAGTCTCTGGCTGTAGCTGACCTGCTGGTTGGTGCTCTAGTATTTCCTATAAGTATGTCATTTTCTCTTAGTTCATGTTTTTATGAAGATAACATGTTTTGTAAGATAAGAGATGGCTTTAATATATTGTTCTGCACATGTTCAATTTTGCACATGTGTTGTATTTCAGTTGATAGGTATTATGCAGTGTGTCAGCCTCTAACATACAAATCTAAATTCAGCCTTCATGTTGTGAACATTATGATTGCCATAAGCTGGGGGGTTTCAGTTCTTACTGCAATTGGTGTAATAATTTCTAGATTAAACATTGAAGAATGTCAGGACATGTGCTCTATGGATGTTATGACAAATATTGTCGGGCCTTTGATATCATTTTACCTTCCAGTGGTCATACTGCTTTGCATCTACCTGAAGATATTTGTTGTTGCACAGAGACAGGCCCGGAGCATCCAAACCAGGACCAAATCTGGACCAACTGTCAGCAAGATGGAGAGAAAAGCCACCAAAACTCTGGCAATTGTCTTGGGGGCTTTTCTGTTTTGCTGGGCTCCTTTTTTCCTTTCTTTCACATTTGCAGCTTTTACCAACAGCTTTGTAATGGTTTCAGTGATAGAATCGTCTAGTTGGTTTGCACTGATCAATTCAACTCTAAATCCGTTTATTTATGCTTTTTTCTACAAATGGTTCAGGTCAGCCTTCAAAATGATTGTTTCTGGAAAAATATTCTTTGGCAACTATGATAACTTTAAGTTAAACTAAGGCACATATAATAGCGATAAGCGCATGAAAAAAATCCCTTTGGAAGATGCCAAATTTTTTGGTCACAGCTGTAGCTTCAATAGATTCATGTTCCTATCAAGTTATTTAAAACAATCTGAAAATCTATTAAAAATTTTAGATGTGTCTGAATTTGAACAGTTCCAGAACAAAATATTTTACTGGAAAAACGATCTAGAAATAAGTAAAAAGTTCTTAAATTAAGTGTATTTACCATTAATCTAGGTAGGTTAATTAGGTCCTTAATTTCCGGAGGGAGTCTAAGTCTAAGTCTAAGGTAAAGGAGATAGTTTGCCAATGGAATGAGTATTTTTACTCTTAAAAAAAGATAATTTGATATAATGTACTTAAAATAAGATAATGCAATTGTGTTTTCCTATTTTAAGTTTAAATTGTCTTGTTCCATTGTCAAAATGTCTTTTTTACCTCCTCAATACAAGAACAAACGCACTTATTTTAAGAAATAAAATGTCTTACCCAGAGTTTCATTTTTTTTCCCAGTAGAAATTGAGATAAAAGGTTGAAATGAATCAAATAAAAGAAAACACAAGAAGCCCATGTATGTTCTGAAATATTTCAGAATTTCAATTCCAGAATGAAACCAAGTTTTACAGATAATATTACTAAAATGAGTACAGGGCATATATGAATTTTGTGACATTCTTCACTGCGTTAGAGGACCATATCATGTAAAATCATCAGTTAGATTTCTGTAGAACAACAGTTAACAAAACTTTTACAACTGCAGACATTATAGCTCGATTGAAAATGTAGCTAGCAAAAAGTTATTATTTTTGTTTTTGTTTTTTTGAGTCAAAGACAGAAGCAAACAGAGATGATAGGCTTTGCTTTTGAGTGACTCAGAGCCACTGTTTTAGACATTAAGACTGTGATCATTAATTTATTTTTCATTCAGGGCACTTCAACAAGTAACTATCACCACCTAAGTGAACACCTAAGGATGTGAGAGGTCATCTGGTGCTTTTCATGGGCCCAACACTTGGTTCAGATAAATTATACGCCAGGAGAAGATCAATAATGTGGCCGCTGGGTTGTTTGAGGAAATTAATCAAGAAACAGTCCCCAACAGATTTTCCATATGGAAACCAAGAAAAATCTCTCTGGCTCCCTTCTCATATGAAGTTAAATGTTCTTGCATATTATGAAAAACCTCAGTGCAAAACCTATGTAGATTACATCATGTTTAATAAAAAGGAGTACATTTGTTTTTATCACAGTCTTTCCTCCCCACTTTGTAATAGTTAGGACACTATGGAGTGTGATTGCTACTTTTTTTTCTAGAGGTAAGATAATCCTTTGTAGAACTCTGATTAGATTTAGATAATGTTATATTATAATTTTCTAACTTATTTCAAATACTTTGATGGAATCAGATGTAATTCTTTATTTAAAGTTTCCGTTTGATTTTAATCAAAAAGTTGGTTAATTTCAATCAGCAAATGTATGTCTAATTCAGTATTATACAACAAAGACAAAAATCAAACAAAATGGATGTGGCATTAAAAGAAAGGATCCAAATTTTCCTGCTTTCAACATATAATTTGAGGAATCCAAAAACAGCTTTTTATTAGGTCGTAAATATTACTGTTTTTCACCCCCTACAGTGAGACTCAGCTCTTTCTTGTAAAAAAGTTGTTGGATATCAAACTGATTAAAGTAAGATAAAATATGTTGTCTGTTCTATTCCATGGGTTAGACCATTTAGAATCTCTTTTTCATTGATTTAGCCAAAGCCTGATGGAGTTGCAGTGGCCGTCCTTACTGTCATCAGTGACCATGATGCAAGTCCAGTTCACCAATGGCCTGTGAAGATCTGTATCATCATTGAAATTGATAAAGGTGTCAGTCAGCACTGATTTGGCATGGCTTTCTGGTAATGTTTAGATAGATCCATGTGCTACACCCCAGCTATCTCAAATAACTGACCAACATTTTGAATTTATTTAAAATATTTTACTTGGTCTAGATAGTGGTAAACTGTCAACCAGGGTTATATAGACATGGTAAAATGTAATGGTAAATGGCATGTACTTATATAGCGACTTTATTCAAGTCAGGAGACTTGACCAAAGCGCTTTACACTACATTCATTCACCCATTCACACACACACTCACACACTGATGGTGGCAAGCTACATTGTAGCCACAGCTGCCCTGGGGCTCACTGACAGAAGTGGGGCTGCCGTACACTGGCGCCACCGGGCCCTCTGACCACCATCAGTAGACAATGCAGGTGAAGTGTCTTGCCCAAGGACACAACAACAGTGAAAGTCAGAGCCGGGGCTTGAACCGTCAACCCTTCGATTTCAGGGCATGTATTTAGACACTCATTTGAAAGAAGGATGTGGGATTATGCTAGCATTATAAAAGACTATTTAAATGTTCTCTGCTTTTGTCTAAGTCAAGCTTCACAAGGTTTTTGCACTATTCTCCAACATGACTGCGCCTGTAGGCGGTGGCTTGATAAAGCTCTTGACAACTCCACAAAATCCGCAGCTTAAAAAGATACAAATTAGTCATCTATCCCGCATCTACCACAGGCAGCGCCTGCCTGAGCTTTGGTCACAAAAGGTAATTTCTGGACTGTTAAATATAGCCACTCTTGACTGTTTAAAAAGCTGCTGAGTGTTTCGGACGGATATAAACAATGCAGTGGGCTAAAGGACCAGGCTGCGCCGGGGTGAGAGCCGGAAAAAATAATGTGCGAAAGGGGGGCTGCAGAGGCGGGCTAATGGCAAAGCTAAGAAGGAATCCCCACAGACCCCTGATCCCATCATTCCTGTTTTCCAACACTCGCTCACTGGATAACAAAAGTTATAATCTCGGACTCGAACTCTCTCCAAAAAAGGAGATTATTATTTGCTTAGCCATAATCCTGAATGAGTCATGACTTCATTCATCGATATGGAACAATGCTGTTAGCCTGGAGAGGCTAAAATTAAACAGCGAAATCACTGATAAGACTAGAGGAAGGGGGCTCTGTGTTTACATCACCAACTGGTTAAAAAATGCTAGATCGGTCACCAGCTTTTGCTCTACAGCATCAGGTTTCTGACTGTTAACTGCAGACCGTTCTTTCTGCCCAGAGAGTTTACCATGCTTAGCATTACTGCTGTTTATGTCCCCCTGTCCTAATACAAAAGAGGGCTTGATGATTCTTTACGAAGCTATCTCTGAGCTTCAATCTGCACAAACAGATGTTTTTCATTGCAGGGGATTTTAACCGCGCCATATTGGGGACTGTGCTCCCCCATTTTTACCAACATGTGGACTTTGCAACTCGGGCGCAGAACACTCTGGATTTAACCTAGTTAACAGTAAAGATGCATTCACAGCAGACCCCCACCCCAACCTCGGATCATCAGATCACCTATCTGTCATGCTAATTTCTGCATGCATGCCCTACATCAGTGTTTTTCAACCCTGGTCCTCAAGGCACACTGCCCTGCATGTTTTAGATGTTTCCCAGCTTTCACACACCTGTTATCAATTGATAACAGATTATCAGGCTTTGCTGAACAGCAATCATCTGAATCAGTTGTGCTGAAGCTCAGAAACACCCAAAACATGCAGAGCAGTGTGCCTTGAGGATCAGGGTTGAAAAACACTGCCCTAGATAATCAGGGTAAAACAAAGTGAAGGAGGTAAGGGTGTGGACTGAGGGGGCTATGGAGAAACTCTAGGACTGTTTTGAATGCTCTGACTGGAACATGTTTAAAACTGCAGCAACCTATGACAACAACATTGATAATGATGAGTATGCCAGGACTGTGTCAGCTTACATCAACAAATGAAATGAGGAAGTCAGCACCACAAAGAACATCACCACCCGGGCCAACCAATGACCCTGGATGAATGGGGGGGTTCAGAAACCGCTAAAAGCATAGAACTCAGCTTTCAAGTCTCGTGATAGAGAGGCCCTGAGGACAGCATGTGGCAACTTGAAAGGTGCCATCAGATCATCAAAGCAGAACCACAGCCAGATGATACAGGAATTCGTCCATGATGCCAGCAACACCAGAAGGATGTGGCAAGACATAGGGGCAATCACAGACTACAACACACCCTCCCCCCCAGTGGGTCCAGCTGATGTTGACTTCCTAAATTGACTAAACAACTTCTTTGGAAGGTTTGAGACACTAAACAGCTTTCCAGCAGTAAAAGCCGTTCCACATCAAGGAGAGGAGAGACACTGAACCTTGACACAGCTGGGAGTGAAAGACTCTAAGGAGAGTCTACCAAAGAAAGGCACAAGGCCACGATAACATGACAACAATTTGGGCGGGTGTTCAAGGACTGTGCAGGTCAGCTGGCTGGTGTATTCACAGACATTTTTAACACCTCGTTGGACCAATCAATAGTGCCACCATGTTTAAGTCTGCCACAATCATTCCGGTCCCAAAGAAGCTTCAGGTCACCTAATTCAATGACTACTGGCCTGTTGCACTGACTCCCATAATGATGAAGGGCTTTGAGAGACTGGTTAAAAAAACACATCATGTTCATCCTGTCTCCCCCCCCAACTTTCGACCCGTTCCAGTTTGTCTACAGAAAGAACCGCTCCACTGAGGACGCCATCTTCTCTGCTCATCACCTGAGTCTAGCACACCTAGAGGGGAATAACATCCACCTGCGGATGCTGTTCCTGGACTTCAGTTCAGCTTTCAACACCATCATCTCACAGCATAAGATAGACAAACTGGAACACCTAGGCTTCAATAAACCCTTCTGCATTTAGCTGCTAGAACTCCTCACAAACAGACCTCACTCTGTCCAGATTGGACAGAACACCTGATGTCATCAGAAGGAGGAAGGCAAGATCCTGCCGATGGACTGCCAAACTGCGGCGCAGAGCCTCCGAGAGTGCCCTTCGAAAGCAGCAACCTCAGTGAGCAGGCAGGGATCCGATCCAGATCAGAAATACAGATCAGACAGGAACAGTTCTGGAATCCAGGAGTTCTCAGCCCGATCAGGGGTTCCGATCCACACAGGAGCCGACAGATCCAGGGTTCCAGGGATCCATAGAGAATGAAGGCAAGTTCAGAGTTCCATGCGTTGAGCAACCAGCTCAGACAGAAATGCACAGATGCAGACAGGCAGAACCCAGCAGGAGTCCAAAGATGGTTCAGGCGAACAGATCAGATGTGGACAAACAAGCTCAGTGGTTGAGAGGGATCAGAATCAGGAAATCAGCAACCACTAAGGAAATGCTGAAATGCTCTCACAACTTACTAGGGAACAAACTTGCCTAAAGACACTGGTTCATGAATAATCACCTCACTGCAAAGGGGACACAAACCTTGAACGAAACAGAACATACAGACATCAAACAAGAAACAAGAAGAAAAAAAAACTATCTGGCCACAATAGGTTGAGCGAATATAAAGCGACATGCAGGTGAATAAGATGAGCGCTGATTAGGAACTGGGCAGAGTTAGACTGGTGAATGATTAAGGTCAGCTATTAGGGCAGATCATGCCACTAGGCTGTGAAAGATTCCCTATATTTAGCTCTGCATTTCATACTCGTTAATGGTTAAGATTTGTAAGTAGAGCTTTTCTTAAATAATCAGTAACATACCCTTACTGCTGCCCTGTTGCCTTACTAGCTAGGATTTAGGTAGGAGCCAGAAAACAAAAAGAACACTTTAAGGCAGTCTTTCGTTTCTTTCTATAGCTATAAATAAAGATAATTTCATTTTGGTACTACTGTATTCAATGATGGTGAAGATTCTCAGTCATCCAGTAAATAATAATCGTTTTGTATCGATGCATCGATCCAAAAGCCGACGATCCGATGCATCGACACGTCCGCAAGATAATCGATTCATGTTTTTTTTCCCTCCGGTCTATTTTAATCCATTTGCTCCTGGGCGTAATTCTCCCTCCCGTGCTGCGGTGCCGCTAAACCTATTTTGCCCTCCTACCTTCCTGGTTATACTCTTACAGCAGTTTGTTGCAGCAAGCTTCACACAGACATTTTTAAATTATGCTCAGTATTGAAGCGTGGTCTGAGCTACACACTGTGGGTCTAGATACGGCTGAGGCGGTGAGGAAGTGGGGACGAGTTTAGTCCGACGACGGAGGGACATGAGGGCCAAAAAGAGCGGAGATTCAGCTGGAAAAAGGGTCCCAGCGGTCTCGCACACCTCGCTCTTCTAGCGGGTCAAACTTCACGAGTTGTTTTCCGCAATTTCGGTCATAAAAACAAAACAAGCCGGCCTCCTGTCTGGTGCACTGTTTGCGGTCAGATACAATCTGGGAGAGGTGCAGCAGAGCGTCTCTCAAGGGGGCGGTGATGTCGACACTCTGGAGCCTTCTTCTTCTTTTTTTTTTAATGGCGGTTGGCAAACAACTTATAGGTGCATTACCGCCACCTTCCAGAATGGAGTATGGACCAGACAAACTATTATATTCTCCCTATATTGTGCAGTATTTTTTGATGCAACTTTTCTACTTCTGTTATTTGCTGTTGTTTCTAAAGAAAATGCATAATGATATTACAGCTTTCATTGATTTATTTCAAACTTGAAACTTTGTTTAGCCTGTAAGGTGTATAAAAAAAAATAATAATAAAATAATTAACCGATTAATCGAATCGAATCGTGGTGTATTCTTGAGTATCGAAAATAATCGAATCGTTGGGTCAGGAAATCGATACTGAATCGAATCGCCATGATGGATGTGATTTACACCCCTATCCAGGACATAGTAATTCCAAAAAAGTTTAAACTGTACTGTCTTTATTATTATGGATGAAATACTTAGTTATTACTTTGGTTATTTCCCTAATATTTATTTTGTTCTATATATTTCAATTTAAAATGTATTAATTTTTGTATATATAATCAACATTGCTTTCTGCTAAAAGGGGACAGGCAATAAAATACTGTTCAATAGCAGATGTCTGACTTTTAGCTGTAAGTTAGCTATACTAAAATTTATTGAGGTAATCAATTGCCTCAAACATTTTAAGTTTTTATTGGCAAGGTTTAAATTACACTAACTACACATTTTTGTCTTATCTGTACTTAAAACAATGACACAACGCAAACTAATAAAAAATTTAAGTTCACATAAAAATTATATGATTTTTTTGCATACTTTTTAAGTTCTGTGAACTTATTCCTGTGGTTTAGAAACGTAAAAATTTGAATCATATTAAGTGGTGATTTGCTTTAAACTGTGAATAGTATTACCTATACCTATTTTATTTGACATAACAAAGGCTTCAATTTAACTGTTATCAGAAGAGACAAGTAGCATATAATCCAAACTTTTATTTTTTAGAAAAATGTGTCTTTTAAATTTATCAACTGAAAAAACTTCTTTGGGTTTATGTTATTATGTTACTAATTTATTGAATTTAACTGACATTTTGGGGGAATCTTTTGTATGAAAGAGAATAAATAACTAAGATGGTGATGTCATGGAAAATCAATGTACTTAGTCAGGGTGCAGTAGAACGCAGTGAATTCCACAAATCTGCAAAAACTAAACACATGGAAAACTGTAGGTACCCCTTGTTTGAAGAAAGAACAGACCACAATATTAAAAAAAAAAACTGAAACTGACAAAAGTAATCATAAATTGAAATGCTATGAATACAAGCAAATGAAAGTCAGACATTGCTTGTTAACCATTCTTCAGCAGAGTGATTAAAAAAGAAAAAAAGGATGCTACTCTTCACTTGATATTTTGTTGCACTCTCTTTTGAGGCAATTACTGCAATCAAACAATTTGTGTAACTGTCAATGAGATTTCTGCTCCTCTCAGAAGGCTTTTTGGCCCACTCCTTTTCCGGATGCCGTGTTCCAGCTCCTTCCAAAGAAGGGGTATAGGATAGAATTAGGTCAGGGCTTACTCAGGTGACCACTTAAGACTAATCCAAAGTTTTATTCTTAGCCATTCTTGGGTTTTTAGCTGTGCTTTAGGGTGAGGTTGTCCAGTTGTAAAACCCATGAGTGACTGAGACCAAAGACTGAGGCCAAGCTTTCTTACACTTTCTCTATAGGCAATGAACGGCGAGCTTATTTGCATAGCACAATTCAGTACAAAGACAATTCAAAGTACTTTACATGGAGCTAACAATAAAATGAAGGGAAAATAAAAGCAGCAATACCAAGTAGAGATACAAAAATGATTAAAGCAGTTGGACCAGCAGTTGGATCAAAATCTAAACTAATAATACCTAAAAGTTTAACTTCCACATTTTAAGGCAGCTATAAACAAATTAGGTTCTTAACTTTGACTCAAAAGAACTTAGGCTTTCAGCTCTTCTCCAGGCTTCTAGGTGTTTGTTCTAGATAAGTGGAGCATAGAAACTAAATGCTGCTTCTCCATGTTTGGTTCTAGTTCTGGGTGAAGAGAGTAGACTGGAACTAGAAGACCTGAGCAGTCTGGGAGGTTGATACACTGAAAACAAATCTGTTATGTACTGAGGTGCTGATCCATTCAGTGATTTATAGAATAACAGGAGGATTTTATAGTCTATTCTCTGAGTTACAGGGAGCTAATGGAAGGACGTCAGAACCGGGCTGATGTGCTCTACTTTCTTAGTCCTAGTAAGAAAATGGACAGCAGCGTTTTAGATCAGCTGCATCTGTCTGATGGACTTTTTAGACAAATCTATGAAGGAACTCTTGTAGTAACTGATCCTGAAGATGTATGAGTTTTTTGAGGTCGTTCTTGAATTTTGATCCTTCAATCTTAGAAACATTCATGACATGTTAAAGGGCTGACTTGGTAACTGCCTTTACGTGCCCCTGAAGGTCTGAATCTATCATGACACCAACATTTTGGTAATAATAAATTGCACAGTTACACCATGTATAATAATCCTGTATAATAATCCTGCTTAAACAAACAAAAAAAAAACTGTCATATGTGGATGCACTGTATATACTGTATATATACCATGCACCTTTTTCTTCATTTGGTACATTCTTCTCCTTTGATTATTTGAGTTGATGTAACGAGTACATTTTTCCACTGTGAGATCAATATTTCGTGTTTGCCCTCTGTTGCACTCTTGTGTCAGTCCCCTTTCCTCTTGCTCTCTTCTAGATTCCTCCGTCATCACCTGCTCCCAATCTGATCATTGACCTAGTCATTGTTTCTATCTCCCATATATACACCTCCTGTTCAGTCACTGTTTGCCTGTTCATCTGCGTAATTTCTTTGCCCGTCAAGTGAGTTTTTTCAGATGTTTTCTGGTTTTCTGTACTTTGGTATTTTGGGATTTTGTTTCAGTTACCACCTTTTGTTATTAAACTTGCAAAAAATCACCTCAGCTTCAATGTCTGCATTTGGGTCCTTCAAACCTCCACTCAACCTGACAGAACTCAGTTTAACTCTCTGGTTGATTGGAGGGGAGAAAGCAGGCTGAACAGGACAGCGTTGGTTGATGACAACTGATGACTGATTGATTTGCGTACTTGAGGGATAAAGAGGAGATAGCATAAATCTGTAGGGGTTTGATTCAGCTGGTTTTGCAGACTGTAACCCACAGATTCCACATACTCCTCTCTGGCCTCCTCACGTATGTCCTGTGGAGTACTTGTCTGTTATGTTAATTAATGAGAGCTGTTCCACATCCACCGCTACTCCTCCGCAGGTCTTCATCTACCTATGTCTCCTCCATCTGTCACCATCAAAATACGGAGCCGAGTTTTTTTTTGCTCCACTCCAGTCCGGCCAGGTCAAGATCCACAATTGCAATCGCACCAAAAATGTATAATGACATTCGGTAACTACAAATTAGAGCATAATTCTTTTATGTTCCCAACAACTAAGGCAGTTTAATTGAATAATTGGAAGCAAACTATTGGTACTTCAACATACCAGGAAGCAGATTTATCATTTCAATCAAAATATTTTTTTTTATACCAAGAGGCTTAAAAGTATCATCAAATTCAGTCAAAACAAACTTCTTATTGCAGGAATGGATGAGGAGATGCTGAATTTGGAAGTAGAGAACAAACATACAGTAGTTCATGAAAAAAAACAAAAACAATTTATATGATCCTAGTTATCCCTGTTACAAAAATCCATGAATAATAATGTAATATTAAATTAAGTGTTAATTTCCACATTATTTGCCCCTATGACTTTAACAATATCTCACATGCTCTCCTTGAGCTCCGGGGAAGTTGGAGAGGAGCAAGACAGGAGGAACAGCGGAGGCTGTAGGCTTTGCCTAGCACACATAACAAAGCAGGAACAGTTTGTTGTCAGCTTTATTTACATCAGGTAAAATGTGCCCAGATTATAATGAACATGTTAACCATTAAAATCTAGCCATAGTATCCCAATGCAGTCCTTAAAATAGCTTCAGTTCCATCGACACAAGATGAAAAAAGTATATTTTCATGGATCTCTGTCTAATTGGTTGGAACTAGGACCAGACCTTAAAAAAAGAAACAAAAACGATGAATAAATCAGAGCAAGGTAGACAAAAAAATTAATTGGTTCTGAATTCAAACAGCTTGGATGTGCTGTGGATTATGTTGAGTTGTAACCAACATCCATTTTCTCTTTAAATACAATCCAAACCAATGTTTAAACAATATAAATCTATAAAGGCTCTTACTGTTTTCAGGTTACACACTGGTTAAAAGATGATGTCACCTAATCAAAAAACTGGCAACACTGTAGCTTTGAAAGATTCTGATCAAAATAAAACTACCCCAAAATGGTCTATAAACTCCTTTTGTCATGTAACAGGATGACTCATTCTCACCTTGGGCCTTAGGCCTATAGTAGAGATATCCAGCTACAGATTAAATCAGACCAAAAATCATTCCTGAAGCTCCAATAGCAATCTTGTTTCTCTCTGACTCAGGCATGGATGGGTCTGAGGGGAAGGCAAGTGATACCCGCATGTGCAGAATAAGATAAGTCTGTGTTAGATGAGTGAACATTTGGGTAGATGTGAAATAAAACTGTAGGTGCAATTCTATGAGGAATTATACCCTAGTTTGTAATCAGAGGTTCCTTCAGGCTGATATGTTCTACCATACAGGATATCTTCTCTCCAGACCTGCAGCAACACAGACCAAAAGAATTTAATCTGTTTGAACTGGAACAATAATAATAATATAATAATAAAAATACATTAGAATACTTCAGTTTTGATTACAATGTTGACTGTATAGAATCTGGAGCTGTATCAGGCTTTACCTGGGCTCATACTCTAAATAAGAGTGGATCTGATGGTACAAGTCGCCATTTGCAATTTCATTTGTGGAAGTGATATCAGAGATGACTTCCTGTCTATCTCGGAGCCAGCTTACTTTGATCTTTTTAGGATAGTAGTCGTACACGCTGCACAGCAGCATGGCAGGATGATGACCAGCAGGGTGCACCACAGACTGAACTCTGACTGTGGGCTGGACTGAAACACAAAATTGTTTTTATTGAATGCTGGTCTCATATTATGAGCAATCATTCTAATTAGATGAACCATTTAAAGATACCAATTCATATATAACAGGAAGTTGAATTTAGATTTCTTTAACTGTCCCCAACAGGGGCAAGAAATCAATAGTCAAAATGATGAAAACATCATAAATTGAAAAAACTCCAAGGCCAAGTGATTAAAAGAAAGCAAGTGGACTTCCTTTTACTGTTAACAAGGGACAGTCAATAAATGGAATGGGTCTTTTCTTTTTTAGGGTTTTAATTCACGATAACTTATCATTTAGGAATTACCCTCATTATTTCATTAAATGTCTAAAGGAAGCTAAGGTGCAGGGGTGGCATGGATCTAATAGTAAAAGTGTTGGGATCTGGAGCTGTACCACCTTCCTCCAGCAGAGTGCACCGTGGGTCTCCTGGAGCTGGAGTCTTCCAGCACACCTGTGACGCATCTACTCATCAGGAGACCTCCCTTTTATAACCAGCTGCCAGACCTTGCTTTGACGCCGCAGTGTTGACCTTAGTTTGGTTAGCGACCTGAGCCTTCGAAACTGATAAGAATCTTAGTTGTCTCTAGAGAAAGATCTGATTCTAACTCTCTTCTGTTTTTGTCTCTCAGGAAACCTGTCTCTAGCCTGAAGCTCTGGATGAGCTTAACCTGCCAATCTGCCCTGGTGAGCCAAACCTGAAGATTCCTATGTGGATTCTCCTGCTGCTCTTAGTGAAGAGCTGAAACTCTAATCAAGGTCAGCCATTCAAAGTGAGAAAGTAGACGCTGCAGCTGCTCGTCTACTCTGCTGAACAAACAGTCTTTGGACCCAACGGTTCCTCCTCTCTCAAAGAGAAGCCCGGATTCAGTCAAGGTAGAATTCTGAATTATCTAAGGACTCATGCTCATCTGCCTGCCTTTCTAATCAAACTATCATCTCTGCAGACTTCAGAGAACCAGCCCGGACCAGTTCAAGATCCTGTTCTTAACTTGTATTATTGCACATTCAATAAACTCTGTTAAACCTTTTACCCAGCCTCCGTTGTGTTCTGCATGTGGGCTAAGCAACTAAAACCCATCATGACAGAACACTGCGGCCAAACACAAAGCCCAGCAGATCACCTCCGTAGGAGGCTTGAGGAACAGGACACTCAAATCCTTGGACATGTGCATACCCTCCGTGAGTTGCATACTAAGATTGAACACCAAAATCAGATGCTCCAAACATATGCCAGTTACATGGGTAATGCTAACGCCACGCCAGCAGTACGTCCAGTTCCGGATCCACTTCCGCCTCCAAGGTCACCGGCAGTGACGTCATTTCCTGAGTTCTGTCCCAGCCTGCCTGAAAGATTCTCAGCTCGTCTACTCTGCTGAACAAACAGTCTTTGGACCCAACGGTTCCTCCTCTCTCAAAGAGAAGCCCGGATTCAGTCAAGGTAGAATTCTGAAATATCTAAGGACTCATGCTCCTCTGCCTGCCTTTCTAATCAAGGCAGGATGTCTGTGCAGTTCAACGCATTACCCTGTTTGGATTTTTAAATTAGAACGAAACTAAACCAAGACAGTATGTGTATGATTATATGTTTTTCTACCAATAAAAGTTCTCAAAAGTTATGTTGTATTGCTTAGGGCAAAAACTTAATTGTACTTTTCTGTTTTGGAGCATTGTAGAACAAGTTCTTTATATTACTTGTATTTTAGTAAAGGAGTTTAATCTGTAGTCTTAATTTTACCTTTCTGTTCTTACACTGGTATCTGTTCTTTTATTTAAGTAAATAATGCGTGTGTTTTTCATAAGTCTGGTCCTCCCTCTCTTCAACCAAGGTTACTTTAAAAAATTACGGCCTCTAGTGCAACGAAGAAAAATAAATCTGAAGCTGTTATTTAAAAAAATCTGCCTAGTATGTTTTTCCTTAAGAATGCTTCTGTTAATCACCCTTATATTCTGGATGGCCTTTATCACAGGGCAAAGATTCAGTTAACTTACTTTACTTTTAAAAATCTCTTGAAACACTAAAACATTGCAGACCATTTGCCTTTCAGGACAATATTTTAAAGTCATGACTGATTAAAACTAATTTCAACATCAACTACTGGTGTTTTCAATGTCTTTTTAAGAAATAAACATTTGGGATAAACTCTGACCTGATTTGCTGACAAAACTGCTGTATTCTATTTTCACATTTTTGAGGCAGTTTGTCTCTTTCAGAGCTTTCCACTTGTTCAGCTCCTCAGGATCATTGTTCCAGCAGTCAGCGAGCTTCACACCATACTGAGTATGTCCAATAAACTTTCCCAAACTGCTGTCAAACCTGAAAATCTCCATTCTTTTGTAGAACGAAGAGTAGATGTAGGTGATGTCACTCAGCTCGGTGGAGTTAAACTCACAGCGAGACACGTAATAATTTTCATACCCATCTGATGAACATAGCAGAAATGAATGAGTTACATTTATTGTAAATACCCTTCTAGCGATGCAGAAAGAGATTATGAAAGATATTTTTTGTGAGTGTGTTGTTCCAACCTGCTTTGTAGAAACTGATGAAGAGAAGTGAGATGCTGAGAGAGAATGAAGCCATGTTCACCTGGTTACACGGTGAAAACTCTGACTCAGAGGGCTGATTTCCAAACCAGAGGAAGTAGTCACATGACTGCTTCATCAGCTGTTACTGGGCAGAACCATACTGATACAAGATGGTCCTGCACAATTAAATTTGAATATTTTAACTCTAATCTCTGCTGAGAGCAGTTCCACTACAGTTCTTTTAATCAGACATACAATGTGGTGTCCCTCCACTTCATTGCCAATTTAAAACAATTGAATGCCTTTTTTTCCAGTGTTTTATTGTCATTACACTGTCACAAGTATAGAGCTATAAAATGAGCACTCTGCATTTAACCCATCTCCTTGGTGAGCAGTGGGCTGCCATTGTGTGGCGCCCAGGGATTTCCTGCTTTTTTATCAAAAGAGCAAGGAAATACATAATTGAAAGATTTCACTTCTCTGACACAAGCTTTAATAGCAAAGTTTCCAAGCTCACCCACACACTGTTGCTATTTTATTATCTATGTTACCTGTTAAAATATTTTTTAAGTTTAAGTCCACAGTTTTGAACACCACAGCATATTAAAGTAATACAAATCCTGTGAAAGTATTATTTTAAACTATTTATCCATGTTTTTTTCCTATTCAGCTAAGCAGCCTCCCCTTTAAACCCCTCAAAATTGTACTATAAATGAGAGTTCACCAGATTCTTATGTACACCTTTATTGATATGCTGAACGATATCTTCCTTTTTAGTGCTAAAGAAAGTATAAAATAAAAACTGAACGTTGATCAAAAGCTAAAACAGTGGATTGATCTTGTCCCAAATGAGTATCTGAAACTCATTACCAATATTGTAATATAGAAACCTAAGTGAAATTTTACGTAAAGAAAAAATGTAGCTCCTTCACTAACAGATTTAACAACTGAGGGGTGGCCGGGTCAATCTCAGACTAAAATATTTTCTTTTTTTGTATTTCGGTTCATTATTCTTCAAGTTTCTTCTTTTTCTCGTTATTAGCCTTGGTGGCTTATTCTCTCCTCCTTTTGTTTTCCTTATGTTGGTAGAGATGAGCTTTTCTTGAGAAAGCTGACGCACTATTAAACAGCCTGATCACTCCTCTTCTTATCAGTCTTTCGCTTAAAACTTGGTTTGCCTGTAGTCTAGGGACATAAGGATTTGGATTGTGCTTCTTCACCTTGTCTAAAATGTTGGATACTTTCCGGACGGTCATAAGGCACCACTTTCAGCCTGCTTAATGTGCAAATGGACCTCCACTACTTTCTGACATAGACTGTATGTCACCAGCAGAGCCAGCAGCTCCTGGTGGTTTACCTCTCCTTCCGCAAGGATTTGATGAAGCAGCATGGTGTCCTGTTGTCCTTTAATTCCATTAATACATAGAACAAATATTAAAGCCTTTAGTAATTTGTGATTAAAGGTGAAAAAAAAAAAATAAAGCTAAGGCAGAATTGCAGCCAGAACCCCTACAATTGGCCAAACAAACCAGTAAAGTCAAAAACATCTGATATATACTGTGAGAAAAAGGAAGTATGGGGATAAGAGACATCTCAAGACAAGCAAACTTTCCTTTCGCCAATGTAAGAGACTAGAATGTGTCTATAAAAGGCATCTCACGAAAGTTATTTCAGCTGAAGGCGAAACTCTACATATAAGTTGGGAGCGTCTGACCGTTTTTCTCAGACAGTTAACATATATGTATACATTTAATTAAATAAGTCAAATGTAAATTTTGTTTTTCACCGACAGCAACTTCTGTAATAATGATTTCTTGTAATGATATTTAATATGACAAACTAGGCACTTTCATATTGAAAATGTGTGGACATTATACCACAACCAGGAAAGCCAAACATTTTCCTATATATATATATATATATATATATATATATATATATATATATATATATATCATGATGGGTTCTTAGAGTTAAAAATGCAGATCACACACGGAAACTGGGTAAAAGTTCAACAGAGTTTATTATGGTTCACAAGCATACGATAAAGAATATGATCTGGAACAGGTTCAGGGCTGGTTCACTAGAGTCTTGACTGGGACCGGAGACTGTTGGTTAGCAGAGTTTATAAGAAGCTAAACATCTAGCTTCAGGCTTAGCATAGCAGACCCTGATCTGAGCTTCCAGCTCACTGCAGAGAACAACAGGGAAAATCCACGTAGGATTCTTCAGGCTGAGCTTCCAGCTCATTGCAGAGAACAACAGGGAACATCCACATAGGATTCTTCAGGGTGAGCTTCCAGCTCATTGCAGAGAACAACAGGGAACATCCACATAGGATTCTTCAGGGTGATTCCACATAGGAACCTTCAGGTTGGCTCACCAGGGCAGATTAGCAGGTTAAGCTCTCCTAGAGCTTCAGGCTTGAGACTGGTTTCCTGTGATGCAGCTCTCCCAGAGCTTCAGACCAGAGACAGGGTTCCAGTGAGGCAGCTCTTCCTGAGCTTCAGACCAGAGACAGGTTTCCGGTGAGGCAGCTCTTCCTGAGCTTCAGACCAGAGACAGGTTTCCTGTGAGACACAGACAAAGGAGGGATTAGAATCTGATCTCACACTAGAGACAACCAAGATTCAATCTGTAACAGAGACTCTGGAAGCTAACCAACTAAGATCAACACTGCGGCGTTGAGGCAAGGTCTGAAGTCAGCTTAAATAGGAGAGGTCTTCTGATGAGAGGATTAGCAACAGGTGTGCAGGAAGGTTCCAGCTCCAGAAGACCCACGGCGCACTCTGCTGGAGACAGAGGGCAGTCTCCAGATCCCCACAGTAACTCCAACCCTAAGGAAAAACACAGAGCAGAAGAGGATCCTCGGCGCCCTCTGGAGGGCAAGCCTGAGGATCCTAACAGTACCCCCCCCTCAAGGGCGGATTCCAGACGCCCCCTGAAAAACTCCAACAAAAATAAACCCACCCAGGGTGGGCGGAGGGGGCACTAAGGCAAGGAGGGCCAGGAACAAAAAACAAAGTCCAGAAAACAAAAAACAACCCACCCAGGGTGGAAGGAGGGGGCACTAAGGCAAGGAGGGCCAGGAACAAAAAACAGAGTCCAGAAAACAAAAACAACCCACCCAGAGTGGGCGATGGAGGAAACAGGCCAGGAGGGCCGGTCGTGGCACCGGCAGCGGGACAGAGTCTCAGGTGGCCGGCCGAGGGACCGGCAGCGGGACAAAGTCTCAGTTGGCCGGCCGAGGGACCGGCAGCTGAAGCGTAGCAGATGCTCAGGAGGCCGACCGTTGGGACGGAAGCGAGGCCGATTCTCAGGGGGCCTACCGCTGGGCCGGAGGCGAGACAGATGCTCAGGAGGTCGACCATGGGGCTGGGGAAGAAGCAGCGTCTTAGGGGAACCACCGCCGGGCCGGAGGAATGGCAGAGGTTCTGGAGGCCGACCGAGGATCCGGTAATGGAGCAGAGTCTTAGGTGGCCGGCTGCAGGGTCGGAGGCGAAGCTGAAACTCTGGGGGTCTGCCACGGGGTCGGCGGCGAAGCTGACGCTCCGGGGGTCTGCCGCGGGGCCGGAGGCGAAGTCGACGCTCTGGGATTCTGCTGCGGGGCCGGAGGCGAAGCTGACGCTCTGGGGGTCTACCACGGGGTCGACGGTGAATATGACGCTCCGGGGCTCTGCCGCGGGGCCGAAGGCGAAGCCGACGCTCCGGGGGTCTGCTGCGGGGCCGGAGGCGAAGTTGACGCTCCGGGGGTCTCCCGCGGGGCCGGAGGCGAAACTGACGCTCCGGGGGTCTGCCGAGGGGCCGGAGGCGAAGCAGCTTCTCAGGAGGATGACGCCCAAACTTCAGCAGGTACCCCCACGGGGTACCCCGTCCCCACCTCGGCAGCTCTGGAACAGGCTCATAAGCGACCGCCGACTGCGGCTCTGGAGGAGGCTCTGAGGAGACCGCCGACTGCGGCTCTGGAGGAGGCTCTGAGGAGACCAACGACAGCGGCTCCGGGTCTGGAACAGGGGAGCCCGCTGATTGCGGCTCCGGGTCTGGAACTGGGGAGCCCGCCGATTGCGGCTCCGGGTCTGGAACTGGGGAGCCCGCCGATTGCGGCTCCGGGTCTGGAACTGCGGAGCCCGCCGATTGCGGCTCCGGGTCTGGAACTGGGGAGCCCGCCGATTGCGGCTCCGGGTCTGGAACCGGGGAGCCCGCCGATTGCGGCTCCGGGTCTGGAACCGGGGAGCCCGCCGATTGCGGCTCCGGCTCTGGAGCAGGGGAGCCCGCCGATTGCGGCTCCGGAGCAGGGGAGCCCGCCGATTGCGGCTCAGGAGCAGGTGACACCACTGACTGTGGTTCCGCCTCAGGAGCAGGTGACACCACCGACTGTGGTTCCACCTCTGGAACTGGAGGGACCACCGACTGTGGTTCCACCTCTGGAACTGAAGGGACCACCCATGGAGGCTCAAGTTCAGTCTCTGAGGTGGCTTGAGGCGTCTGTGGAGGGCTCTTGGCGGTTAGTGGCCTCTGCTGAGGGACTCTTGGAGGCACATTTTCTCCAACTCTGAACTCTGAAGCCCTCTTAAGTTTATGCTCAGGGGTCTCTGGATGGCACAGGGCAGGCTCAGGGGTCTCTAGACGGCACAGAGCAGGCTCAGGGGTCTCTAGACGGCACAGAGCTGACTTAAGGCGACGCCGTTTCTTACGCCGAGGGATCTTGGAAGCTAAGTTAACAGGTTTACTGATTGAATCTGGCAACAAATTAACCGGTTGGAAAAATAGAGTTCCAGAATGGTTTACAGGGTCTGGGGCTAACAAATCAGGCATGGGGTCAGGTTCAAAACTAACTGGGTTATTTTCTGGTTCAGGAGCTGGATGTGGTGGCTCGAAGGGGAAGATATCCTCTCTATCCCCATAAAAATAATCCCAGAGATCAGACTCATGGATGTGGGGAGCTAGATAATCAGGCGAGGGAACAGGTCTAGAAACAACGCTGACGGGTTCAGGTGTCTGGTCAGGCTGTACGGCTCTGGGTCTAGTTTGTAGTCCTATATCTAACCCGACTGCAAGCTCTATGAGATCCTCAAGGTTGTCTGGCTCAACGTAAAAGGTTAGCTCGTTTCTGACCGGTTCATTTAGAGCTTGGAGAAACGCGGTCTTAAGTGCAGACTCGTTCCACCCGGAAACGGCTGCTTTTTCCTGGAACTCGGAAGAAAACTCGGCAACGGATCTATTTCCCTGTTTAGATTCCCAAAGTCCACTTGAAAACCAGGATTTATTTGTGACCTGATTAAAGGTCCTTTCAAACTCCTGGATGAATTGTCATATTTACAGTTTAATCTAGTTTTAGGCGGAAATCTGGTCTCCGCCCATTCAAGGGCTTCACCGGACAGAAAAGAAACGACTAAAGCTATCCTATCCTTATCATAAAGAAAACTAGAATCATATAATCCAAAAAACAACTGACACTGAAATAGAAATCTCCTGAGTTTTCTTGGATTGCCGGAAAATCTCTCAGGCAGAGAAGGACTGAGTGCAGAAAACGACGGGCTGGGTTCTGACCAAAAAGGAAGATTATTATCTTGACGGGGAAGTGACGTCATTGCCGGTGACCTAGGAGACGGAAGTGAATTCGGAGCAGGACGTGCCGCTGACGTGGCGTTAGCATTATCCAAGTAGCTAGCGAGTGTTTGATTCTGCTGTAACTTACGGAGGGTTTGTGTATGTCCATGGATCTGAGCGTCCCGTTCCTTAATCCAACGACGGAGGTGATCTGCTGGGCTTTGTGTTTGGCCGCAGTGTTCTGTCATGATGGGTTCTTAGAGTTAAGCCCAAAATGCAGATCACACACGGAAACTGGGTAAAAGTTCAATAGAGTTTATTATGGTTCACAAGCATACGATAAAGAATATGATCTGGAACAGGTTCAGGGCTGGTTCACTAGAGTCTTGACTGGGACCGGAGACTGTTGGTTAGCAGAGTTTATAAGAAGCTAAACATCTAGCTTCAGGCTTAGCATAGCAGACCTAGATCTGAGCTTCCAGCTCACTGCAGAGAACAACAGGGAAAATCCACATAGGATTCTTCAGGCTGAGCTTCCAGCTCATTGCAGAGAACAACAGGGAACATCCACATAGGATTCTTCAGGGTGATTCCACATAGGAACCTTCAGGTTGGCTCACCAGGGCAGATTAGCAGGTTAAGCTCTCCTAGAGCTTCAGGCTTGAGACTGGTTTCCTGTGATGCAGCTCTCCCAGAGCTTCAGACCAGAGACAGGGTTCCAGTGAGGCAGCTCTTCCTGAGCTTCAGACCAGAGACAGGTTTCCAGTGAGGCAGTTCTTCCTGAGCTTCAGACCAGAGACAGGTTTCCTGTGAGACACAGACAAAGGAGGGATTAGAATCTGATCTCACACTAGAGACAACCAAGATTCAATCTGTAACAGAGACTCTGGAAGCTAACCAACTAAGATCAACACTGCGGCGTTAAGGCAATGTCTGAAGTCAGCTTAAATAGGAGAGGTCTTCTGATGAGAGGATTAGCAACAGGTGTGCAGGAAGGTTCCAGCTCCAGAAGACCCACGGCGCACTCTGCTGGAGACAGAGGATAGTCTCCAGATCCCCACAGTAACTCCAACCCTAAGGAAAAACACAGAGCAGAAGAGGATCCTCGGCGCCCTCTGGAGGGCAAGCCTGAGGATCCTAACAGTATATATATATATATATATATATATATATATATATATATATATATATATATATATATATACATTTAGTGAAAACTGAAAATAGTGTCTCAATTGTAATAATGCAGAATAAGAATACATTACACTTACCCCTTGCTTCAGAATATATATAAGAAATTATAAGAAAGAAAACAATTGAAATAATAAAAAATGAAATTTTTTGTAAAATGCTCACATACAAAACAGCAACAGTTAAAAAGAAAACACAAAAATGTTAAAAGTAACTTGCAAAAGTTAATAAATATCAAAAATGTCTAAAAACTTTTTTAAGAACTGACTTTGAAGTTTTAATTCAGTATGGCAGATTTTACATTAGCTCGATGAAAAATAAAATTACAAAAACTGACCTCAGTAATTTAGACATTTGTATTTGTTTTGTTTAGACATAAATTAATAAATCATTTAACATAGTATCATACATATTAATAAAATGCTTTCCCAAAAACACAAAATGTTTAGACTTAAACCAAAATATTTCAAACGAAATTCTTTTTGTATGTCAAGTGTTGGCCTAGTGGTTAGAGCAGTGCGCTTGTGCTCTGAGAAGGTTGCAAGTATATGGTTCCACTCCCACAGCCTCCACTCTGGGTCCCTGAGCACGACCCTTAACCCCACACCTCTCCCAGGGCGCCGCACAGGGGCAGCCCACTGCTCCCCGAGGCGTTGGAGTAAATGCAGGGGTACATTTCTTCAGTGTGAGATTAATAAAGTTTAATTATTATTTTATTTATTTTTTAAGCACAAAGGAATTACAGAAACAATGATCATTTCTTAAAATATGACAACGTGATGGATTTTGAAGAAAAAGGCTGTTTCAATTTACAAATAAAATATTTTCTTGTTTACAAAACAAGGTCTTAGCCAGTTTTATTTTAAATGCCTTTACAAAATAAATCACAATTAAAAACCAGAAGAATAAAGCCAGGTAATTAAAAACAACAACCGCTTGAATGGAAAATTTTAGAAATCCAACTTTGGTCTTCGACTTCAAAATAGTCCTCTTGGTTTGGTTGTTGCAGGTTTTCATCAACTTATCTTATATAAGTTGATGAAAACCTTTAATTTATTTTGACTGCAGCTGCACTCAATACCTTTGATGAGATAAAAGGTTCCCACACCCACACCGAGGACGGCCAGAGTCAGGCCGACTCCACAGAACACTGATGGTCCAATACCGGGCTGGGTCTTTTCAACCTCTGGATACAATCAACACAAACATAAATATCCACACTTCTAATAGTTTTCATTTTGTACTTGCTGTTTTTCTCAGTTTATGGCCTGAATAACATTTTCTTACCCCAGATTCTTGTCAAGGGCTCCTCCAGAGCCAGATGTTGCACCATGCAGCTGTAGATGTCTCCTGCCTCAGGGATGAACTCCAGTCTGAAGATTTGATTAAAGGAACCGTCTTTGCTGGGGACAGGAACATTGATGCTGGTTCCGTCTGTCACATTATTTCCGTTCTTGGTCCAATAAACTTTGATGGGGGCAGGATAGAACCCAGAAACATGACTGATCATAGTGTTCTTCTCTCCCAGCTCCACCTCATCCCTGCTGAAGATGATTAGGTTGGAAGGAGGTTCTGTTAATAATAGATGTTGACAAACTGGTTGGTTCCTTTCCAGCTCATACGAACAAAGCTGTATTTCTCCCTCAACATGATTTAGTTAAAATTAACTCATTGAATTATGCTTGGAAATATGAATGTAAAATACATTGCTGATTGTTTATTTTACAAAAATATGATTGGTCCCATACAGATAACCTTAGATTATCTCACTCTCAGATTGATTTTTAGGACAAACTTCGATAATGTCATACTAGGATTGGTCACATCTATGTATTACTGATCTGGGTGAGGTACTTTATCTGAGTATCTTTTTCAGACCCCGCCCCCATTTTATATTGGCCTAAGTAGCTGTAGTCACATTTGAGCATAATGCCAATCTCTACAGTCAAAATTTAGCTCTGTGCTGCATAGGGCAAAGGTGTCTGCCTCTGTATATGTGTATGTAATTATAAATAGCAAATTTAAGGCAATGCAGACATAAATATTGAATATTAAATCCCTGTGATTATTACACTGAAGCTGTAACTGTCAAAGTGAACAAATTTGAATGACAAAAAAAAACATTTGCTAAATGGAAACAACTATGTTTTTTTATTTAAAAAAGTTACACGTCATTGTGAGGGTTTGGGGGTTGCATTGAAATTATTATGTTTTGCATCTCTCATAATCCTCAGTGTTAAAAACTAATTAATTTCAGGATAGTCACTGATGGCCAAGCTCTATCCAATATAAGATAATTGATTGTTCCTTATGTTCTATACAGAGTACTTTGCTCTCAATCTGCAGGTTTACTAGTGATTCCTAGAATTTCTAAAAGTAAAATGGGAGGCAGATCTTTTAGTTATCAGGCTCCTCTACTCCTCCATTGGGCCTTGAAATATGTGTACACTGTGTGAAAATTATATAGCACCATCAAACCAACTACCAGTCTTAGTCTGTGAGGGCTGGCTTAAAACTTTTTTTGATAAAGCTAAATTTAGAGTGGCTTAGGTTATCCTGAGGTATCTCTATAGGTATGCTGCTAAAGGCTTAGACTGCTGAAGGACATAGGGGCATTTTGCATCATTCTGTTTCATTATATCTCTATTCCCCCACTGCAGTATATGTTTTTTTCAATCTCCACATTTATGCTGTTTCTGCTTTTTCTCATAGTGGCTTCATCTGGCTGTGACTCCATCCTGGAGAGAAATGTGAGCTGTGCTGCTGCCATTAATACCTTTGTTTATAGATGTTGGAGCATGGCCAGTTTTTCAATGTAGTCCTGGATGTGCTCTCTTTCATCATCTGACATGAGAGGTGGCTGGCTGTGTGTTTCCTGGACAAGGCCACCTGTGGAGCTAGTTAACAGTTGTCTTTTGTATCTCTGTTTCTTTCTTTATTCCTGCTTCCGTCTCATTGAACTCCAGTCAGCCTCTGCAGTTGGCTGCTCATGCTGAGCTTGGTTCTGCTGGAGGTTTCTTTCTGTTAAAAGGTAGTTTTTCCTCTCCACTGTCAATACAAGCATGCTTGGAGTGAGGGATTGCCTTCGAGTCAATAAGTCGATGCAATTAACTGGTTTTCCTTAAAATATAAAACTTTAAACCAATCTGAATGTATGATCTTATTGAATTGTCTCTGTAAAGTGTCTTGAGATGACATGTGTTTTCAATTGGCGTTATATAAATACACTGGATATAAATACAATGGATACATAACAATGGTTACTGTTTAGTTCTTTGATAATTGACTAAATCCCCAGATCAAATTTTCTTTTCATTATTTCAGACTTGAATAAAATTAAACAAATTTAATTAGGCTTTTTTGCTATTACCTTCCTTCATTGGGAGTTCCTTCATTGCTTTTCGTCTTATCTTCAAGTTATCTCTGCAGATCTTCTGATGGGCCAACGCTGAATCATAAAACCCTTTAAAGGACGGATGATTTGCAAAGTCAGGCAGAGCATCAACCCCTCTGTAGTTGATGTATTCTGCGTACCAGATATCCCCTGCTTCCGTCCCATACACAAACCCTGTATCTGAATCTTAACAGCCGAGGAACCAGAAATCCTCATAGAGAGCTGCAGGTAGAGAAACAAAAATCAGAAAATAGTTGGTTTCTTTTATTTTTTTATCAGTCTGAGGTTAAACTCACCACTGGAAGAGACACAGAGGACAAAGGAGAAAAACAGGAGTGCTCTCATTCTGGTCAGATCAGTTTGTTTCCATTGAACCGTGTCTGTAACAGGAAAGTCAGCTTAAACGGAAATGTCACACAGATCAGCCATTCATAGAGCATATGAGGCTAGATAACATCAGATGATGTCATCAGAGTCCAGGTAGATATATGAGTCATTTCAGTTCCGCCCTTAAAATAAAAGAACAGGAAATCAATTGCAACAATAAGTTTTAGAAAACTTGGTATTGCCATCTAATGGTCAATAGAAAATGGTGTAATGAGTGACAGAGACACAATGCAAAACCTTTAATTTTAAACCGTTATGGCTTTGGTGATTTGAGTCTGTTTGCTAGATCTGTGGTGCAGTTGGTAGCACTGATGCCTTGCAGCGTGATGGTCCTGGATTCTGGTCCAGCATACAAGTAATAAATATGCATGTAAAGTTGATTGATCTCCTAAAATTGCCATCAGGTATAATTCATATAAAGTTCTTTGGCTCTTGGAGGCACTGTTTAGGTGTTGGGATCAAGAGATTCTCCACCTTCTCCAGCAGAGTGTGCTGTGGATCTCCTGGGCTGGAGCCCTCCAGCACAGCTGACGTTCATCAGCTCATCAGGAGACTAGCCTTTATAAGCAGCTGCCAAACCTTCCTTCGACGCCGCAGTGTTAGCCAAGTTTGGTTAGCGAACCTGAGCCTTTGAGTTTACTAATCTTTGTCTTCCTAGAGAAACCTTATTCTAATCTGCCTCTGTCTTCTCGCTCCTAGGAAACCAATCTCTCGAGAGAAGCTCTGGATGAGCTTAACCAGAAACCTGCCTGCCTGCCCTAGAGAGCCAAACCTGAAGTTCCCACTCTGGAATCCACTTGCTGCTCTTAGGGAAAGAGCTGATCACTCCAACCAAGGTCTTTCACTGGAAGTCAGAAGCTAGACGCTGCTGCTGCTTTAGCACTCTGTGGAACCAACGGTCTCTGGACCCAACCAGTTCCCTCTCTCAGAACTAAGCCTGGACCTCTTCAAGGTATCCACTGAAACATCCGAAAACTCATTTAACTCATCTGCAAACCAAGCTAACCAAACTATCCGTCTCTGCAGATGCCAGAGAATCCTGCCCGGACCAGAACCTGAGTCTAGTTCATGTCATTGTGTGAAACCTTTAATAAACTCTGTTAAATCTTTTACCAAGTCTCCAGTGGTGTTCTGCATGTGGGTTTGTCCCTAAACCGATCATGACATTGGGGTGTACTCTTCCGATAATCCCATGAAACTCAAGGCTCTTGGAACCCCACCAGAAGAGTACAGGATAATAATTGTTAATCTGTGAAGACTTCTAGACATTGTAACAGAAATCTGTGGTTATGTAGGGCTGCTCCTGATACGATGCAATAACGTCAGTGACTTGTCCAGTCTTTAAGGTATAGAGGACTATCTTTCTATCTTTTATTTCCGGGTGGATCATCTAAAAAAGGGGTCCTCCTAATCGTCAATTATTCTGGTGACATGTTTATGTGAGGCCAAGCTACGTGCTCGCCCCATTAGCGATCTTTTTCTGAACCTGCACACTTTCAGCTGCATATGTGTGGTGAGCTCAGTTTCAGACAGTCACTGAAGCTCACCTTCGTAAGAGAAAAAAATTCTACGAAGTTTATGAGAAGGATATAATATATCGCAAGATCATTTGCACAGAGAGCTATCCTCGAAAAGCATTATGGAATTTGCTCTCACAGCGGCCCGCTGTCACTATTTCAATATATTTCCACCCGACTAATAACAAAGATGGCGCAGGCAAAGCGCAGTGAGGAGTTACGTGCAGTGATCATCAGTCCGATCAGTTAGTAAAATGAGTTTGATATGAATTCCACTATTTAGTCCCCGCTGTATGTGGACGTAATAAGCTTGTATAAGGTATGAGAACAGCAATTTTTTTAAATGGTGCATGTACAATGAGAAATGAGCTTGTGTATGGTCTATGCACATTCATTTTTTGGAGAGGCCAGGTCTTTAAATAAAATCCACCAATACCTTTACATATGACACTTATCACCTTCTGGTAACACTACATGTTGCATGTTACCAAAAAAAAAAAAAAAAAAAGAAAAAGAATTTATACCATATTTAAAACCCAATTGTATTCACATTTAATGCAAAATGAAAAACATATTAACAAAAACGTAAATATATACAGAAAAGTATATCATTTTTCATCATTTTTTTTTACAAAAGGAGATTCTTTTTTTTGTCTTGAACAAAAACACTGAAATTAAGGTAACATAACTTTAATGGATATTTTTAAAAAGAATGATTCATATTAGGATCTAATTTTAAGAGTCTTAACATTGAGAATGTTCATATTGAAGTTTGTGAAGTGAAGTTTGGATAAGGCATTATGATAAATAAAACTGCTAAATGAAGCACTTTTTTTTTACTCTATGCTGTTTAGCTACTGTTCTGTTCTGTATTGATTTAGTTCCTATCTTCACAGTTGTCCTTACATCAGTTCCTCATTTCACAGCTGCTGCTCATGGATGGACTGTGTTCTGTTAAATGATAGTTTTGCTTTGTGTTTCCTCTATTCTTCTTTTGTTTTTAGTAAAAATTGTATAATGTTTCTGGAGCAGCTTTACCTTAGGTAAAAGTACATTTACATGTCAAACATTGAGTGAAACACTTTGATTGTCAAGGTTCTCGTTTTACTAGGTGATTGTTACCTATCCCAGCAAATGTTCAGTCTAGAACGCAATCCTTCCAGGTCCACTCAATCTTTGCAAGATCTTCAACTTATCCATTCTACATGATGTTTCTGAGGCTTTATTTTTTGTTTGTGTATCATTGGATTTTTTTCTATCACAGTTAGTTACAACCTAGTTTCAGCTTCAACCTTCATTCTGCCTTCCTGTATTTGGATTCTCTTAAGGAAACATTGGTACAACGCCAGACGACGGAGAAAGGTTATGTGGTTTGTAAACAAATCTGGACCATCAGAAATAACAATGCAGAATAGTATTAATAAAGAAAAAAATCAGTGGGCAGAAATAATTGCAATGGGACGGCAGACTTTTTTATTCTATTAACATGAAATTGAAATAAAATACAGAACCGGAATATTCTGACATTTCATATAAAAAAAATGTGAATAACAACAGAGCCTGGAAAGAGATAGTGAGTGTGTGGCCATGTTTTTATTACCTTGTGGGTGTCATAATGGGTAAACGGAGGCAAGCCCAAGATGCAGAACACACACGGAGGAGGCAGGGAAAAAGTTCAAAATGTTTAAAAAAAGTTCAGAAACACACTGTAAAGTAGTGATGGGTTGATGAGGCGTCATGAAACGTTTCGACACATTACCAAACTGTATTGATACTGTGTCGATACTGTGTCACTGAATACTGACACCTGCTGGACATTAAAAATCCCTACAGGCAACCTAGTTGACAGTCAACTGACACTGATTTGATGATCTATTATATACACTAATATGATGCAATTCATTGTATGATGCATTGTATTATTATTAAAACATATTTGATATTTTAGACACAGTCAATGAATAATGAGAACCTGCATCATAATTTAATAATCTCTAAGTAAACATGTAGTAAATGAAGATGCTTGTTCACTGGTATTTTTGTTTACAATTTTTTATTCAAAAAAATAAGTTGTTGCAACGTTTTGAAATTCAGTCTGTTACGCTTTTTTGATATTAGTTCTCCAGCTGTGGAAAACACCCGCTCACACGGCACAGATGAAGCTGGAGTGCACAAAAATTTTAAGGCCAGGCGGAAGAGGTTTGGATAAACCGTCCTTTGGTTTTTCCAATATACAAGAGGATCCTGGGACCTCGCAATATTGCCCTCTACCATGTATCTCTGCACCTCAAGGATGGCATCAGCTGTAGCACTTTTGGTCTGCCTCCCCACTTCGAGATCAAAATGTTCCCAAAGGTCATCTTAAAAAAAAATTTAAAAAAGTATTTTAGTACATGATTTACAAACAACAAAGAAATGATGCTCAATATCATGCCTGAAGTGGGGGCTGTTGTGAAGATGTTCCCGGCTGGGGCTCATTTGAGCTTCCAACTATTGAGGCACATTCTGTCCGCAGTCTGCTGTACTTCCATTTACACTCGTTCCTGTTCCTCCTCGTACTTTTTGGCCAACAGTTGTTTGATGGTCTGAAAACCACACCAAGTCAAACCAGAAGAAAATCAATATATTTAAAATAAATTTGATGAATAAACTACCACTTTAGATAATTTCCACACAAACCTTTCTGGTTGGCAAAACATATGAGGGCTCAAGGAGCTGAACCAGCTCCCTGAACCCTTCATTCTCCACAACAGCGAGGGGCTGGCGGTCCTTTACAATAAAATTAAGCACAGCCTCATCAAGCATCTGCTTCCTGGAAGCTTGATGGTTAAAAATGAGAAAGTGTAAAATATTCAGAATTATCAATAAAACAAAGTCAGTAAGTTGTAAAATACCTGTATACCTGAGTTCATCATGGGTGTATCATGGATTTCACTCTCATGCTTGGCCCTATAATGCCTCAGCATTGAGAAGGTGCTATTATTTAAATATGCAAGCTCTGTTGAGCAATTGCGACATTTAACCTGCAGAAAATAACACGAACGGTAAACTAAAGGTCACTTTGAAATGAATTTCTACTCAGAAAATCAAGTGGAAACTCTAAGAGAAACAGGATGAAACAAGGAAATTAAAACAAATACCTTATTTTCCGAAATGACATCAAAGTGGTTGCACACAGCAGAAACCTTTCTTTTTGCTTGAGGAAGCTCCATAATTTTTGATGAATTTTATATTCGCAAAACACGCAAGATTGTTTTGGCAGATGCGCTTCGTTATAAAGGCTTGTCAATCAGTTCGAAACATCGGTCACGTGACCGATACGGGAACTGTTTCGGTCACATGACTTTTCCGTAGCGATACACACGTCGACACAGGTTTCGCTCTATGAGACCGACACATGCGCCAACGCATCGGTGTTGCCCGACCCATCACTACTGTAAAGCACTGGGACTGGAATGGGTCAGGGGCTGGTTCACTGGAGTCTTGACTAAGACTGGAGACTGTGGGTTAGCTGAGTTCATGAGCAAGCTAAGCATCTAGCTTCATACTTAGCTTGGCTGGCCTTGATCTGAGCTTCCAGCTCACTGCAGAGAACAACAGAGAAAATCCACGTAGGATTCTTCAGGCTGAGATCCCAGCTCATTGCAGAGACAACAGGGAACATCCACATAGGATTCTTCAGGGTGAGCTTCCAGCTCATTGCAGAGAACAACAGGGAACATCCACATAGGATTCTTCAGGGTGATTCCACATAGGAACCTTCAGGTTGGCTCACCAGGGCAGATTAGCAGGTTAAGCTCTCCTAGAGCTTCAGGCTTGAGACTGGTTTCCTGTGATGCAGCTCTCCCAGAGCTTCAGACCAGAGACAGAGTTCCAGTGAGGCAGCTCTTCCTGAGCTTCAGACCAGAGATAGGTTTCCTGTGAGACACAGACAAAGGAGGGATTAGAATCTGATCTCACACTAGAGACAACCAAGATTCAATCTGTAACAAAGACTCTGAAAGCTAACCAACTAAGATCAACACTGCGGCATTGAGGCAAGGTCTGAAGTCAGCTTAAATAGGAGAGGTCTTCTGATGAGAGGATTAGCAACAGGTGTGCAGGAAGGTTCCAGCTCCAGAAGACCCACGGCGCACTCTGCTGGAGACAGAGAGTAGTCTACAGATCCCCACAGTAACTCCAACCCTAAGGGGAAAACACAGAGCAGAAGAGGATCCTCGGCGCCCTCTGGAGGGCAAGCCTGAGGATCCTAACAGTGGGGGTAATTTCCTTACCTATGGGTAATTGTTGGGACTATCGACTGGTCCAGATTGGTAAAGATTCTCTTCTTAGGGTTGGGTTTAGGACTTTGCTTGTTAACAGGCATTAGATTAGATTAGCTTTATTGATCTCACAGCGGAGAAATTCACTCTTCATATATTGGCATAGAAGTTACAGAAGGTGCAAACAGGGAGGAAAAAGGTGCATTAAAAAGGGAAGTTTGGAACTGATCTATCTGCCAATAATAACAAATTTTTGCAATCAGACAGTAAGGATCCCAGAAGTTAGCCAGAACAGAACAAGGGATGTTTAAAGACAATTTATTTAAAGGTCAACTGAAGCCGGTCGGGGATTATCATCAACGTCTATATCAGAATCATGTTGAAGCAGAGACAGCAGCTGAGTGCCCAAACCAACTTTACACAACGGATAGATAGTAGTAACACTCACTAACCTTCTCACATTCTGGAGTCTGATGGAACAGTGTTCCAGTTAGTTGATTGGCACGCTAACAATCACCAATCTGATCAGGGGAACCATGAGCTGGGCTCTAGCTGATACTCGGTTGTCAGGAGACAGACAAGGGATCAGAATCATGATGCCGATGACTGGCAAGGGGTCCAGCAGGAATTTCCAGAAACCGTTGTCACAGATGAGGCCTAGGGTCAGAACTGGATAATCCAAGGTCCAGAGAGAATCCAGAGCGAAATCCAAGGCAGAGTCGGGGTACAGATCCAGGTCCAGTAACAGGCAGACTTACAGATAAAACGGGGCTGGCTCAGATGATCAGGAGACGAAACAGATCAGATTAGCATGCATCTTGACCCCGAAATTTGTAACAACCGGCCTGACATACTGGGCCAAAGAGCCAAGATTGGTCAGGAAATCTACACTGGGTCTGCCAGAAATCACTACCTCTGTCTCATCTTCATTAAGTTTCAGGATATTTTTTGGTCCACCCAGGCCTTCATATCTTTCAGATATAATAACAGAGACCGAAGAGCGGTGGGATCTGCGTTCTTTATTGTTGAACATATCTGTTTGTAATCTGCAAAAACAATGAAAAGAAAAATAGAGCCAAGGGGAAGGAGGTACATACTACTGGCTCACTCAAAGAAGACTAAGAATCAATTAACTAAAGATGATTGGTTGCTCTAAATTAGTGAAATGCTAATTTAATCACCTCCAAAATTCTTCAAGATTAACTTTGGTTCTCAAACAAAATCCATGCTGTGCCAAACTGCAATGTCATTGCATCATCTCATGGATTATGGTTTTCAGCAAAGATTTTCTTTCTTCTTCTTTGTACTTTGGTTAAGTTTCACCAGTCTTTAGTCAAGAGTTTTTAGCTGAAATATGTTTGACTTAGAGCTGAATGATTTTTGTTGATAAACTTATGTTTTGAATAGAGATTGAGGTGAATTTATTTTATTTATGTGCAGAATTATCTGACCATGATTCGAGCTTGATTCACACTTGGATTTGTTGTACCAACACACTGCCTGTAGGGCATTTGTTCATAAACAAGATATGACAGTCTGAATAATATCTGATTAAATAACACATTTTCCACCCCTGTTGGGGTGGGCAATAGGTTTATCAAAGTTGCACAGAAAAAAATTACTAGCAGAAATTTGCAGATGAAAAAAAACTTTTAATGGTGAGTGAAACAAATCAAAGATAAACATGACAGAATTGTGGATGTGCCAGTTTTATTCCAATTAAAAACATTTAGAATCAGTCAGAAATTGTTAGGTTTATTTTATCTTAACTTGACATATGTATGATTGTTAGGCTGAAAAAATCTATTTGGGGCCAAACATCTTAACTCTGTCATGGTATTGAAGAAAAAACCAAACAAAGGAAAAAAGATTGACTCCTCTGATACTGTACAGTTCCTGTATTTTGAATATGTATTCATTTTTACTGGAAGTATAACATTTTAAGATGTAAAAATTTAAAAGTTTAGTAGCTTAAAAAGTTTAGTTGCTACTAACGAAACTCAAAAACAGAAAAAAAAAAAAAATCAAATATATACACATTATCCAGATCTACTTAAAAAAATAATTTGTGTATCTAACTTATAATAAAAATTGTAAGATCATATAATATAACAGTATTTAGGGAATATATGCATCCATATTTTTTGACCTTTCACATTCAAGAACAAGCAAACATGGACAGAGGTAAAAACACATTGTTAAATCCCTTTTTCATCAACAAAGCATTAAAGCTTTCATTTTAATATCAAGCAACAAATTAATTTAACTTTATTTTATAGCTTTTGTACCTCCATCAAGTAAAGAGATTCAGGCTGTATAGATATATATAGACATGCATACCGCAATCAGGCGTGGAGTCTTAAACAGACTTTATTGTCATTTTGTACACACAGAGTGTATACAAAAAGAAATTTCGTTCAGTACAGCTCTCAAGACATTTCCATTTTTTAAGTGCAGCAGTGATGCTGCATATTACTCCAGCTTCCCTTTCTTATATTATTACACTCTGTAGCAACCAAAACTTGGTCTTCAGCCAAGAGAGACTGTAAGATACTGTTTGGCCATGCCAAAAGATTGTGCTGCATGACCTGCATTACGATGTGCTACTGCTATGGAAATGATTTAACACTCAAATGTTTTAGCAGTGAGCAAAATTAACAGACACTGTGCAGACACTATGCACCGCAGCGGATTTATTCACCTCAGCCGACTAAATGCTTGACGCAGCTTCACCTCAAAAATTTTAAGCTGCTGCAAAATTAGGTTAGCATGCTGTACTTAAATACTAAAGAAGGCAAGATTAAAATTACATGTCTTAATGTTTAGGGTTTAATAATCTCAAATAAAACAGGAGAGGTGCATCACACACATTAAACAAAACAGCTTATAAATTAAAGGCAATCCACCTAATTTATAATGTTCAACAAAGTGCATTTAAGGTCTTCACATTATAAGTCACATTAGATGTGTAACAGTGCAGGGGTTTAGAATCATCTTGATCTTACACAAGTCGACTAATAACTTGTTTTGTAAACTTATGACTTCTTTATCTACGCTGAACATATAATGTCAATTTGAATGATCTTATGGATCTTATTTCATCATGAGAGCCATCAGTAACTGCACTCAAATCTGTATTTATATAATCTGATATAAATCTAACAAATACATACATATATAAATTAACCCCTCTGATTAAATCTCACTTTTACAGACTCCTAAAAACAGGTATTTCATCACATTACTATCTAATCTAAAAACATGTATATGTACTATAGAAGATTTTTGCATTAACTGAAGCTGATTTTATAACAGACACTAAAATTGGCTACTTTTACTTTATAATGGCCTTTTTTTATTTAAATAATTGAATTATGGCATGGACAGTCTTATCAGATTAACCATAATTTTCTTTGCAATTTATTAAGTGTTGCAGGATGAGTCCATGGATCCATTAGATGACACCTGGTAGCCACTTGTTGAGCCTGCAACAAAAATACTTTATTTAATTTAGATTACAGAATACAGAGTATTCAACATTTAGTCTGAAAATTGTTGTTGTATGATATGCATCAATAACTGATCACAAAGTCATGTGACTCCCGAATACTGTTGTCCTGATCTTGAGGCATCAACCGTCATCTGCCTTTTTACTTCCCTAGAGAGCTAACGGTTGCTATACTCACAGCTCTGTATATCCCCCCAGTTTATGTGAACTCAGCCCTGTGAGCATTAGTAGAGCCTCTTTCCACTGAAAAGGACTGAGGTTTAGCTATAGTAGTGTTTAATAAGTGTGCTTTGTTGTTTTGCTCTATTATCTTTTTGAATCATTATTCCCAATGCTGCACCATTTTTAATGAATGTGAACAAAGTTGTTTTGGCAGAGCGTACCGCTTCTAAGAATTCTCTGAAAAACCACCAGGAACAGAAGCTGCAGTTGTCCTTCTACCAGTCAGTCAATGAATGCATACTGACTTCAGTACTGTAAGTATCACAACTGGGTTTGCGGGGGCTCTGCAGCAGAGATGAAGTCTCTGCAAAGGATTATAACAGCCCAAAAGACAATAGGCCTCCCTGGGGGAGCTTGCTATCTCCCACAGATTTTTTAGGTCCAGATCCATTTTGAAGACTTTTTTAAAGTATTTTTTTAAAATCTTCCCAGCCCCACCCCCATTTAAATCTGCTTCCCACCAACAGGCGGTTCAATAAATCCATGCACTATAGTGGCCCTGCGCTTATCTGCCTAGATAGTAATATGATAAATGAACTGAATTTATGCTTATCTCATAATACTGACCCTTAAAAGCGCTTATGCACTTTCAGAACATTGCTCTCACTCAAGAACACACATACACGGATAAGAGAAAAAATTTGCCTTTTTCAGGAACACAACAATATATAACAAAGGAAGCCTGAATCAACTACTACTTCTGTATTGCAAGTAGAGTACTTTTCCAGGCCCTACTTTTGGCCATTTTTCTCTATTAGATCAATCCAGTAAAGAGGCTACCAATTCACCCTAACTCTTTCATCACTCTTTTGATTGTTTTCTGGGATTCATTATATAGTAACTTTAAACCTATCTGACTCTAGATAATTTGACTACCATAACATGCCTTAAGATGATATGCTGTGAATTTATGTTATAAAAATAAACAGGATTATATAAATTGGTGAAAAAAAATATTACATGTAAAGGCCTGAAATAGGACTAATACATATTTATGGTTGTGGATGTTAATGTTTACATACGTTTTCCTTTTCTGAATCTCCTGAAAAGGTTTCCAAATCCACTGGATATGGTTCCAGCACTTGTGCTCTAAAACAAGAAAAAAGTAATTGTGATAACCCCGAAAAGTGAACCGATATTGAAATAATTTAAGTGAAGCAAACTTTGTACCCTTGTTCTTGTTTGCGAGGTAGATCTCTGAGATTTTCTGATCTCTGACCGCACCTGGAAATTCATTTTTGCTGGTTAGTAACTACTTTTTAACAATTTGAAAAATGATATGAAATTAATAAATATACGTATATTTGTTATACAAGCATAATAACTGATTCCAGTATTTGCTATATATTGTGTGTCAAAAAGCCTAACAGCCCAGGCAAACTCACTGTTCTGTCCAATAGAGTTCCAAACACCAAAATGAAGAAACCCTTTATAAACACAAAAGGAACAGAAATATTAGAGGAAAAACACAGCTGTCATATTAGAAAACATGTTAAAGTGTTAACAATTACCGCTCATAAACATGAAGAGTTACCTGCAGTGAATTGAACAATGCAAATGCAATGTGGATCCCTCTGTTCTTTGGACTGACCATGATTCCAATTCCTAAACCCCAGGTTATTCCAAAAAATGGTGTTAGAACAGCCAGACTCCTGGCAATCACCAGCAGGACATGCTTCTCTCCTGCTTGGGCCGCATTCTCCCCTGATCTTCTCCTTAACATTTTGAATATCACCACAATCAGGATTATAAGGTTCACGGCCACTATCAGAACTGCAGGGATCACAAACCCCAAAAGAGCTTTGGACTCTTCCCAGTTGAGCCAACAGACGACATTGCCTCTGATGTATTCGTTTGAAGGAGCAGTTACAGCTATAGTTATTGTTGCAATGATCAGTGGTGCACCATATCCCAAAGAGAATCCAATGGCCAGCATAGATGCTTTAGACAGCCCTCCATCAAAGACATTGACCATACGGTAGAGCAAGAACAGGGCTGAAGCTAGCATCCAGAAGAACAGAGCCAGGTAGAAAAAATGGCTAAAAAAGGTAGCTGTTGTGCATGCTGGTGCATTTTTTGTCTTTGAAATGGCCGCTCCAATGAAAAACCAAATGTCTGCAATCAGGAGAGACACAGCGATATTAACAATAGACACATGACGCAAGTACGATGTTGTGTTCTTTCTTATTTTTCTCCATACAATGCCTTCAATGATTAGGCATATAATCAAAGAACCCATAGAGATTCCAAGTCCAATGTAGGTGATGTATTCCAACGGAGGATCAGTATAGCTGGAGGGTGACATTAGAATAGAAAACGAGGTGGTATGGTTACAGTTGCAGGTGACTGATCCATTTTCACTCATTACAAAGGAGCAGCCATCCTCACTCCAGCCTCCAAGACCATCATACAGGTTGAAATCCCAAAAAACACATTTAGGGTTTCCCAGGGTTTCATTAAGCACATCAAAAGCTATTGATATGTTCGTAAGATCTGATTCTGGCTGGATAAGTGCAACTCTTCCATTGATAACACTGGATGATGTATTTGTTTTTTCTCTCACAGGAAGAACATTATCCATGGATGCAAATAGTATCACTGAAATTGATTGTTTCTCTACCCCAGCTTCTGCTATCTCTACTTCCAGTGAGGAATTAAAGTCCCCCTTGAAAATGTTTGTGAAATTAGTTTTGGTGAAAATAATATGTTCTGTATTTATATTCAAAGGTTCATTGACAACATGAGGTGTTATTCCTTCAAAGGCGCTTAAAAACGAAGAGCTGGCATTAGTGGTTTCTGTATTATTACTGTTCAGTTGATCCCATGATTTTTTTGCAGCCTCAGTGGTGAGAACTCCGGCACTTTCCAGGATGTTCTGTGTCAATAGACCAACAAAAAGAAAAAGAATATTAATTCCCATATCAGTAGCACGTTTAGTTGAAAAGGAACTTGTGAAACAAAAATAGTGGCATTTTCATATGAGTAGATCCCCGGCCAAACTGGGGCACTGCCAATATGGCTTATATCAAAAACCACCACTGGATGCAAATCTATAGTACATACCCTTGTGGATTCTTCATTTATTGTGATATTTAAAAGACCTGCCCTTCGAGCAATATTTTCTAAGATGTAAACCATTGCGTTGATGGTTGCTGGAGAATCAGTTATGGTCCTTGTGTTTTTGACAGTTGCCTCCCTGAGGTTTTCCAAGAATCCTGGCAGGGTGACTTTATCCAGTTCCTGACACATTTCAAGAGCAAAAGGTTTGCAATTACAAGTTGAATTCCTTGAAGGCAAATAGTTTTGAGCTTTTAGAAATATATGCAGCAAGAAAGTACATTATTTCTACTATCCTATGTGTCTGATCTCTAAGTTTACAAATGTATAGTTAGTATGTGTGTGTTTGTACATGTCTAGCCTTCAGTGTGAGGACCATTTTTCCAATTTCACAATCAAATTGAGGACCAGTTGTTGCAAAGTGAGGACATTTTGCTGGTCCTCACATGCTATTTTGGTAATGATTAGGTTTAGGGATAAGGTGTCAATTGGGTTAGCGTTAGGGTGACGTATGTATTGGTAATGGTTAGGTTTCGTTTTAGGGTTAGGGTATAGAAATGGTTGAAAATGGCTGAAAATCAATGGAAGTCAATAGGAGTCAACAAATGGAACAGTGTGTGTGAGTGAGACAGATACACAACCTTACTTGTGGAAGTATTGTGAAAGTGTAATAAATATCGAAGAATAACTACTAGTCGTTGGAAGCTATCTAGAAATTTATTATAAGACAAGTCATAGAATTAGCATTTTCGGGATTTAATATTTCAGAAATTTTTTTTGGAATAACAGGAAAGGCTATATGAAAATATTTCAGACAAAAGATGGACTCAATTACCTCTGACTGATCAAGCAGGTTCTGTATAACTTCTAGGACGCAGTTGTCTTGGATATCTCCATACGTGCCATCAGCCTTACAAACTGCGGTTTTGTTTCCCACCATACCCTCTTTACAGGGACCAACAGCAAAAAAATCTTCAGGTCCAGCACTAAATACATCATCACCTTCACAAAGAACTACACAAAAAGAAAAAAAAAAAGTTTAAGCGGGCTCTAAGGTTACTACCTAATTACAATGAAGTCCCTCCCCTATTTATTCAGATCAATGGTGGCTTTATGGGTAAAGCATTGATTTAACTTGAGATAATGAAAATGATTTCATAATTTTTACACTCAGAGTCCTGACTAAAATTAGCAAAAGATCTGTGGAGGGAGCTAAAGATGAGGGTAAAAATTTCCAACATCAAACATTTCAGATGCATTACATAACTTATTGAAGCAGCATTATAAAATATGACAGAAGCTAATGATAAGGAGGCTTAGATTGCTGTTATGAAAACTATCAACAATATTTCAACCAATTACTGAGAATAATGTGAATAATTTTTAACACAATATTTTTTTAAGTAAAAAGCTAATTTTATTTTATTTTCCTCAAAATTTGTGTACCTCTTTGGGCATTTTGACTTACCATGAGTCAGTCAAAAGTATTGCTGATTGTCCCAAAGTGGAAAATACAATAACTGATTATGAAATAAGAAAATATTTTACTTATTTAGCATTCAATTTTTATCATTGTATTTTTTTTCCCAGCTCAATAAAAGAAAAATCCAACATAAATGAGTTGCCTGAAAGTTTGTAAGGAATCGAAATAAATACAAATTAAAATCATAATATAAACATGTATTATAAAACTGGAGCACCTCTAAATGACCCCCTTTTAGATACATTTAAACTTGATGAATTGAGAACAAAATGCAGAACAAAAATTCTAGTCAGACTGACTTAATTAGTTTTACTTGTTTTCATCAAAACATCTGAGCTGCTTTGATGATCTCCGATAGCTCAGTGTGAGAAACAGCAGATACCGGTGTAGGTACCAGATCTGCTCTGGGCCCTGCTCCTTCTTATGACATCAACATATGGCAACTCCACTCGAACAAACTGTATTGCACCCGTTTTTTAATCAAATCTCTTTTGGAGTTTTAACATATTATTACCTATATTTGCTATTATTTAACATTTTGTTCGCGATCTAAAGTAGCCGAAACTATAAAACAATAATTGTCAGTATTGAATGAAAGTTCTAAGACAGACTGAACTCTGCCATTTAACAAGACAAAAAAAGTTTCAGCTTTTTTATTTTTTTTATTGAGATCTGAGGGCAGAGGAGGACAAATGGGACATCTTAAAAAAATACTTTTGTAGAGATTTTTGACGAAGAAAACAGCATTTATTCTACTTGTAGAAAACGATTGGTTGTTTTTGATACAAATTCAAAAGTAGTGTAGCTTAATATCGCTAACTGACCAAGCTAAAAGAGGCTAACCTGTTAGCTACTGAGCACAGCTAGCTACAGTGCTACCCAGCTCTCCCCTTGTATATCATGCACTTGCAGTTACTTTGTTCAGCATAAACAGATTTTTTCAGCTTTGTTATCGATCAGGTAAAACTTGTTCAGTCATTAGACACTAACGGTACAGATGATCCTGACTCTGCACACTGACGCTATGTGATGTTATTATCGTTGTCTGGGTAACCACTTTGTTTTACATCATATGGAAACTTTCAGCCAATCATGTAACGTGACGTCACTGGCATGCACAGGACCCAAGCAGATCTGACCATCCGAGCAGATCTGGTACCTACACCGGGCTAATTTCTAAGAAAATATTTTCATGTACCACTTGCAATACCCTTGCAGACCACAAGAGGTACGCATAACCCTCAGTTGGGAAACACTGCCCTAAACAATATATTTTGAAGGATACTTCATATCATTGAGAAATTTCATAATTGGATAACAACAATTTAAATCTAAATCAAAGAGCAACATGAATAAATTGAAGCTTTACTGCATGCTTCAGATGCATTGTAGGTTTGTTTAGCTTTTTAAAGTTGTGTTGGCTGGAGAAATACCCACCGTTTGGGTTTAATGTCAGTTTAATGATTTTCTTAACCTCTGGCTTTGTTGTTACTTGACAGGTTATTGTCTTTTCCTCTGGGGTACATCCATCAGGGGCTTGATACTCATATTTGATTTTTGAATCTGGGCTAGAACCTAAATGACAAAATCATAAAGAATTAGAAACATGGTCTTAAACGTTTTCATGCTTTGTGGTAGAAAATCCTAAAAGGATGTTTTTTTTAATAATATTACTTGGAGGGTCCAGGCCCTTAAATTCAACCTGGTAGTCTCCTCTAACAGAACACTCTAGTGTCAGAGAACCAGGACATTTCAATGATCCAATTATTGGTTTAACAGTGATCAGGGGTGCTGGTTTAGACTTTAGGTTTCTGCTCTGTGTGAAAGTGGCACCATCTGCACGGCTCATCTTACAGGTATATTGCCCTGAAAGACAAAACAAAGTCATAATTGCAACCATAATCTTCAAAAGCTCTAAAATTTGGTTACCACCTATTTCATGGCTATATAATAGTTGCTATTTTTATCATATGATGCAGAAGCTAATAATATTTCCAAACAATTTATAAGTTAAAAACCAAAACAATTGGAGCAGCTATTTTATAACATATGATGTGGTATTATTGGATCCCATCACACATCAGATTGTAGTGTTGGTCTAAACAGTACATACCATCATGAATTTTAAAGAATGGTGAGATTTTGTATTTCGAGGTCCCGTCATCACTGGGTTTAGTTGTTTGGAGGACTGTTCCATCAAGTGTCCAAACCACCCTTAGATTTAACCCAAAATTATTTGGAGGAGGTCCACATGTCAGAGTTACAAAGTCCCCAGCAATTATTTCCTCTGAAGTAACTTCATCAACTGACATATATAATGTGTTACCTGTATGACAAAAAAAGGAAGGATAAAAAAAAAAAAAAAAACTATCTCTTATGGTTTATGGATCTATGTGAGAATATAATGGGATGGTTAAACCTAGCCCAGATTTATTGAGGCTCACTTACTGAAGATGTCCACAGGATATTTTTCTGCCAGTTGATTTAACATTTCGTCTTTTGCTAATTGAAGTTGTGATGCATCCTGAGAAGAACTGCTGAGAGAAAAGTCAGCGATGGTGCTTCCAGACCTGAAACACAGATTTTTATTTTTATTGAATTCTGCTATGAAGTCAGGTCACTCAAACAGTTCATTATATTTGAACCTGATTTTTATAAAAAGGGTTTAGACAGTTCATGGCTGATGCCTAAAATAAGCTGTATACCAAATACGACATCAAATGAATAACTATAGTTCCTTATAGTACATATGTCTACATATGTGAGATTATTAAGGCTACTTTAGACAGACAGGCTACTGTTTGTGTTTCATCCTAGAAAGATAATTAAAAATCGACTTTCTTAGTTTAAACATCCTGTTTTAACATTGTGAAAATAAAGATGTAGGAAATAATTATTGATGTGCAAGGACAAAAAAAGAAATTGAAATTTTTGAAGTAAAATTTTGTTAAAAAATCTATTTATTAAATTATAAAGATGCTCAGGTTAGGGCAGAGGTCTTCAGCTCTGGTTCTGAGGATCATTAGTCCTGGATGTTTTTGATGGATTTCTCCCCTACACCTGAATCAATTATTTGCATTCCTTTCCAAAAGGTCCATTAATCACCTATTTTTTTAAGTTAGGGGGAAAGGAAAAAATTAAAATATGCAGGACAATGGGTGCTGAGGATCAGAGTTGAAGCCTACTTGATTAAAGGTTTTTTTTTTTTAGAAATGCCTATATAATAACATAATGAAAGATCAAACAGCATAGTATGTACTTTAATGTTATTAATAAAGATGGTCTTAACATTATTGTTTTTTACTGTTTTTTACAGTTTGATGATTTATTGAGATATCAGATCTTGAACTCACACACTGCAGCGTTTAGACAAAATCCTATCTTAGACTACCTTCTGCTTTAAATGAACACAGTTATTCTCAATTTGCTACAAGGAGCGACATTGGTTTAGAATGGAGGAGTTCGCCCTGTGACAAACCCCAGCTATGCCCGTCAGTCTTTAATTGGGCAAGACACTTCACCTACATTGCCTATTTAAGACAGTCTGGGTGCCTGGTGGCAACTCAGAACAATACCCTCATTTCTGCCAGTTTACCTCATTGAAACTGTGGCTACAATGTAGCTTGCCAACATGTGTGTGAATGGGTGAGTTACTTATTGTGTAAAACACAATTTGGGTGAAATTTCTATCCCTTTATTAGGGAAGGAGTAGAGGGATTGTTTGAACCCTATGCTGGGGCTACAGTAATACAGATCAAACTGATATCAGTTTTGGGATAGACTTATTCTAATACTAATAAAGCTCTAGTATTTACTAGCAACTACAATATCTATTTTTAAAATATTTAAACAGCATAATATGTAAGAGATAACCGCTGACTCACCTAAAGTTTAGACCCTGCACACTGCAATCTTTTGACATGTATTCCTGGCAATTTGTTTCAGCCTGGTAGAGACAATATCAAAATCAAACCAAATATCAAGATATTAAATTCTGTATGCATTCCTTCATGTTGTTTACAGACTTCAGCATATCAATATGACTTACAGAAGCATAAATATCCTTATAAACATCACTGGTTGGGTTATTGTATGAGTCCTGAAAGTCCATGTTTAGAGTAAAGCTTTCTTTTAAAGTAAAGACAGCAGCTGTTGTTTTGTCTATTGTTTCAATGATTTGCGTTGAGTTTGTCACTATTGGCATATCTGGTGTTCTTAGGGTTGTTATTATTGTAAGCTCTGGCAATGTTGTTGTGTTTGTCTGTGTGGTAATTTGTATCGTGTATTTTGAATTTGTCACCACAGTAATTTCTGATGGTGATGTTGAGTTTGTCCCTGTGGTTCTTTGAGGCATTGTTGTGTTTGTCATTGTGGTAATTTCTGGAGTTGATGCGTTTGTCACTACGGTAATTTCTGGAGTTGTTGTTGCATTTGTCACAGTTTTCATTTCTGGAGTTGTCGCATTTTTGACTGTGGCAATTTCTGGGGTTGTTGCATTTCTCACTGTGGTCATTTCTGGAGTTGTTGCGTTTGTCACTGTGGTCATTTCTGGAGTTGTTGCATTTGTCACTGTTTTCATTTCTGGAGTTGTTGCGTTTGTCACTGTGGTCATTTCTGGATTTCTAGTTGTGTTTGTCACCATGGTTATTTCTGGCATTGTTGTTGTGTTGGTCACTGTTGTCATTTCCAATGTTGTAATATTTGTCACAGTTTTCATGTCTGATGTTACGTTTGTCATGGCGGTCACTTCTGGCATAGTTGTGTTTGTCATCATGGTCATTTCTGGCATTGATGTGTTTGTCAATGTTGTCATTGTTGGCATTGTGGTTGCGTTTGTAACTGTGGTCATTTCTGGCATTGTAGCTGTGTTTGTCACAGTGGTCATTTCTGGCGTTGTTGCGTTTGTCACTGCAGTATTTTCTGGCATTGTTGTTGCGTTTGTCACTGTGGTCATGTCTGGCACTGCTGTTGTGTTTGCCACTGTAGCCATTTCTGGCATTGTTGTTGCGTTTGTCGCTTTGGTTATTTCTGGCATTGTTGTTGTGTTGGTCACTGTTGTCATTTCTGGATTTCTAGTTGTGTTTGTCACCATGGTTATTTCTGGCATTGTTGTTGCGTTTGTCATTGTGGTCATTTCTGGCACTTTTGTTGCGTATGTCACTGTGGTCATGTCTGGCACTGTTGTTGCGTTTGCAACTGTCGTCATTGCTGGGGTTGTTGTGTTTGCAACTCTGGTCATTTCTTGGGTTGTTGTTGCGTTTGCAACTGTGGTGATTTCTGGGGTTGTTGCGTTTGCAACTCCGGTCATTTCGGGGGTTGTTGTTGCGTTTGTGAGTGCGGTAATTTCTGGCATTGTTGTTGCATTTGTGACTGTGGTCACATCTGGTGTTGTTGCGTTTATCTCTGTGGTCATTTCTGGCATTGTTCTTGCATTTGTCACCGTGGTCATTTCTGGCGTTGTTGTTGCGTTTGTCACTGCGGTATTTTCTGGCATTGTTGTTGCGTTTGTCACTGTGGTCATGTCTGGCACTGCTGTTGTGTTTGCCACTGTAGTCATTTCTGGCATTGTTGTTGCGTTTGTCGCTTTGGTCATTTCTGGCATTTTTGTTGCATTTGTCACTGTGGTCATTTCTGGATTTCTAGTTGTGTTTGTCACCATGGTTATTTCTGGCATTGTTGTTGTGTTGGTCACTGTTGTCATTTCCAATGTTGTAATATTTGTCACAGTTTTCATGTCTGATGTTACGTTTGTCACGACGGTCACTTCTGGCATAGTTGTGTTTGTCATCATGGTCATTTCTGGCATTGATGTGTTTGTCAATGTTGTCATTGTTGGCATTGTGGTAGCGTTTGTAACTGTGGTCATTTCTGGCATTGTAGCTGTGTTTGTCACAGTGGTCATTTCTGGCGTTGTTGTTGCGTTTGTCACTGCGGTATTTTCTGGCATTGTTGTTGCGTTTGTCACTGTGGTCATGTCTGGCACTGCTGTTGTGTTTGCCACTGTAGTCATTTCTGCCATTGTTGTTGCGTTTGTTGCTTTGGTTATTTCTGGGATTGTTGTTGTGTTGGTCACTGTTGTCATTTCTGGATTTCTAGTTGTGTTTGTCACCATGGTTATTTCTGGCATTGTTGTTGCGTTTGTCATTGTGGTCATTTCGGGCACTTTTGTTGCGTATGTCACTGTGGTCATGTCTGGCACTGTTGTTGCGTTTGCAACTGTGGTCATTGCTGGGGTTGTTGTGTTTGCAACTCTGGTCATTTCTTGGGTTGTTGTTGCGTTTGCAACTGTGGTGATTTCTGGGGTTGTTGCGTTTGCAACTCCGGTCATTTCGGGGGTTGTTGTTGCGTTTGTGAGTGCGGTAATTTCTGGCATTGTTGTTGCATTTGTGACTGTGGTCACATCTGGTGTTGTTGCGTTTATCTCTGTGGTCATTTCTGGCATTGTTCTTGCATTTGTCACCGTGGTCATTTCTGGCGTTGTTGTTGCGTTTGTCACTGCGGTATTTTCTGGCATTGTTGTTGCGTTTGTCACTGTGGTCATGTCTGGCACTGCTGTTGTGTTTGCCACTGTAGTCATTTCTGGCATTGTTGTTGCGTTTGTCGCTTTGGTCATTTCTGGCATTTTTGTTGCATTTGTCACTGTGGTCATTTCTGGATTTCTAGTTGTGTTTGTCACCATGGTTATTTCTGGCATTGTTGTTGTGTTGGTCACTGTTGTCATTTCCAATGTTGTAATATTTGTCACAGTTTTCATGTCTGATGTTACGTTTGTCACGACGGTCACTTCTGGCATAGTTGTGTTTGTCATCATGGTCATTTCTGGCATTGATGTGTTTGTCAATGTTGTCATTGTTGGCATTGTGGTAGCGTTTGTAACTGTGGTCATTTCTGGCATTGTAGCTGTGTTTGTCACAGTGGTCATTTCTGGCGTTGTTGTTGCGTTTGTCACTGCGGTATTTTCTGGCATTGTTGTTGCGTTTGTCACTGTGGTCATGTCTGGCACTGCTGTTGTGTTTGCCACTGTAGTCATTTCTGCCATTGTTGTTGCGTTTGTTGCTTTGGTTATTTCTGGGATTGTTGTTGTGTTGGTCACTGTTGTCATTTCTGGATTTCTAGTTGTGTTTGTCACCATGGTTATTTCTGGCATTGTTGTTGCGTTTGTCATTGTGGTCATTTCGGGCACTTTTGTTGCGTATGTCACTGTGGTCATGTCTGGCACTGTTGTTGCGTTTGCAACTGTGGTCATTGCTGGGGTTGTTGTGTTTGCAACTCCGGTCATTTCGGGGGTTGTTGTTGCGTTTGTGAGTGCGGTAATTTCTGGCATTGTTGTTGCATTTGTGACTGTGGTCACATCTGGTGTTGTTGCGTTTATCTCTGTGGTCATTTCTGGCATTGTTGTTGCATTTGTCACCGTGGTCATTTCTGGCATTGTTGTTGCGTTTGTGACTGTGGTGATTTCTGGCATTGTTGTTGCGTTTGTCACTGTGGTCATTTCTGGCATTGTAGTTGTGTTTGTCACTGTGGTCATTTCTGGCTCTGTTGTTGATTTGGTCTCAACAATTATTTCTAGTGTTGTTGTGTTTGTCACTGGTGTCTTATTTGGTTTTGATGTTGCATTTGTCACCACTGGTGCGGTTGTTGTATTCAATGTACCTATCAAGAAATTGAGGAAATTTGTCACTATAAAACATGTATAAACCCTTATTGTAAAATACATCACAGAATAAAAAAAATATTTCCATACCAGGACACAGAAGGCAATCTGTTAAAAAAAAAAAAAAAAAAAAAAAAAAAACAGGAATCCAAATGTATTAGTTGGAAATTTTATGTAAATCCTTAAACAATATTTTAAAAATATATGCTTACCAGTGATTGGCTGGCAGTACTGGTCAACAAAGGAAGGTTCATATATGCATGTACAGGTTTGACTGCTGTCACTACTACATGAATTGTAGCTGTTGCACATATTACATGGCAAGGCAAAACCATCCTCACATTTACATTGCAGGCCATAATTGGAGTTTGGCTCACAGACTGTTAAAGGAATTTAACTCAATTAAAATGTTCATTATATTTTTGAATGTGTACATTCTCTTGATGTACATACATTTGTAACCTACCTTTGGTTAGATTTAGTTCTAATACTGTTAATGAAGATGAGAGGATTAAAGGGAAGCTTTCATTTTTTAGAGTCGCTCTGAACAAGTCAAGTAAACTTGGTGGGGCGCTGGTCACTGGGATGAACACTTCGTAGACCACATCAAGCACCTCTGGACAATGAAACAAACAATCCCATTTCAGTTTTCATGCTAGAAGTTGGGAATCATTTAACAAAGTTAGTGATCATTAAGGGCACTATTTCATACGTTCACCATGATAGTAAAGTGCTCAACTAGACCCCAAACAGCCACAAATATCACTTTTGCATGTGATATGAAACCTATATCTGTGATACATGCAATCTCAAAAACAATAATTAAAAGTAATCAAATTGCATACCATATTTTCAAATAGTACTGTTATTGGAAAGGCTGTTGTCTTTATTTATGAATAGGCTGAAACTTGAAGTATTTGCATTGATATTATTTTAATGTTAACAATTTTCCAGTAACCTGACAAGCCAGCATAAGGTTTACATAAAATATATTTTCTAATTTATATTCATTATTCAAATGTTCAAACCTATTTATTTTCTTTGAATGCTGTTCAACCATTTATTTTCCCCTTGAGAGTCTTAAAAACTCATTTTCCTTTTCCAGAGAACATTATCTGTACTAAGCGATCAGTTTCCACATTTTTTTTACAAGCTCACACTGAGAGCTTTGTTTGTAACATCATGTGGATCATACGTACCATAAGCTGTTGATGGATGAGATGGTGTTGTACTTGGCACTGCCTCTGTCATTGTTGGCCCTGCTGTGCACAGAAAATGTGCACGTTATTACCCTTATTAGCATTTATATGGGAAAATATAAACATTGATACTGTATTGAACTGTATACAGCAAAGCAACACCCACACAAAGTGCGCAGAGGTTCACCTATTAACACCACACAAATATTACATCCCTGTTCCTTTTAAGGAGAAAGCTCCAACCTCTACAAACCAGTATGAACTTTTGTGCCATAATACTGGATAACAGATCAAGTGTAACATAGTAGTCAAAGCATCAAAACAAACAGCAGCATTGTCAGCAGCAGATGTGCATTGTTTAGACAACCTTATCTGAAAAAAAATCAGTGCTTGTACAGAGTTCCTCCAACATGGTTTGCAGAATGCTGTTAGTTGAAAGTCCAGCTACATGCTAATAAACCATCCATTACCAACGATCTTGATTGATTACTAAGTTTGATGTGAGTGTGGTCTGTACTGTGGGGTGTATGGTCACATGTTTGTTTAGCAGAATTAGGTGCTAGTGATATTGCATAAACTTATTTTTGTGTCCATAGTGTTTCAAAAGACAAAGTGGGAAAGTGTTTGACAGGAATTTCTGGTATATACTTATCTAGTTTTACAATTTCAAATATCTTAGGTGTACTTCTAAATTTTTTTTTATATCCATTATATAGGTAACAATTTTTACAAGCTCTAATAAACATTGTGATCTTCATGGAGTTATTCCGATTCCAGGAGTAATTTGAATAGTTATTGCTGTTGTACTTTATCCCATTTATCTTTGTGTTTTGTGAATGAGTGTTTTTTTTTTTTTATTTAGATTATTTTTGGTTGATAATATATTCACAGAGTGTTTAATAAAAGTTAATATTTTTGTTTTAAACACTAGTGTTTTTGATATAGTCTTTTGGTTTTTGTTAGTGTACCAACACTGGCTCTTCTTATTCCCACAATGTTAATTTCTAGGTTTATTAATCACCTTCCCTCAAGTCTCCTATTTTAATTCTTTAATGGCTCAGCGAAACTCATCTACTCAGTCACTTTTTTGCCATGTTGGCTACTTTGCTGTATATTCAAGATTTCTGGTTCTATTTGTGTTATACTGTAAGTTATCATATTGTTCCTGACTGATTCTTTTGCATTTGGGTCAACAACAAAGCAAAACATGATTTTGGATAAAATGTGCATAACTAAATTAACTTTGATCAGTATTCTGGTAAAGAATTCATTTATTCTCATTGGTAAAAAATCCAGGTAGATTCAAGTTTTAAGTTTTTAAATATGTTTTTAAATATGTTTTAAGATAAATCACTAACTTTGTTTATGTAAACGACTACTTGTGTCTTTCACATACCTGGAGCAGAGGTTGGGCAGAAAGAGTTATCTGTGGATCATAAGAAGAATTAACGATTCTGTATTTGTACAGAAATGATCCAGAATATTTACAGTAGTAGCTATATCTGATTTAAGACCATTAAAAAAACACAGCAACATAATATTTGTAATGGTTCAGAACAAAAGTAATATTTTACTGAAAAAATAGAGGATATCAATGATGTTTTTCTAAATTTTGACCAGTCAAAAAATATACCTATATTTACTTCTGGATAAAATTCCATTGTCAATGAAAGGGTTGTGCACCAATAGGAATAGTAGGTTGTCGTAACATGAGATGGAGCTTAGGCGCTGCCAGATTCTAATCACTCCGTGACCGAGCTGAGAAATGACTTTTTCACAGCGTTACGTTACTCTTATTCAAACCAAAAGAACAAAAAAGCTGCAAAATGAGGTGAGCATTGGTTTAGCTTTTTGTGCCAACTAAAAATAAAGGGGAACAAAAGCCATGAGGGGGTTGCCCCCATCCTTCTGGACAACCAAGTTCACTTCTTTCAATTGACTGGCAAACAGTACCATAGAGAGTAGAGGGAAGTGCACCACTAACTGTTTGGGAGGAGTTAAACTTTTGTTAAATTTGAAACAAAGCAATTTAACAAGGTATTACTTACTTGTGATTGGCTGACAGAACTCATTGTCAGATGGAAGTCCATATATGCATGTACAGGTCTGACCTCTGACTTCACTGCATAAATTACTGTTGTTGCACATCTCACAGGGCCAAGCAAAACCATCCTCACAATTACAATTTAGTCCGTTAGTGGAGTTTGGAGAGCAGGCTGTATGTGTGGAAGATAAATGTCATAGAAACTGTTATTAATATCATTGTAGCTTTATGTTGGTCATTTCCAACCAGTATGCAAGCTACGTATGTACTTCGGATCTACACTGCTTTCTATGTATTTAAATGCTAATTACAACAACAGGTTAAGTTTATGAAATACCAAAACCAATCAACAATCTCTTCTTTCCATAGGATTATCATGAAAATCTAACTTTTTTATAAGCCTATGAACATTTAAATTTATTGATAAAAGTATTACTGCAGAAAAATTTTCAACAGAGGTTCCATTCTTGTGAATCTGGATGAGAAGTTTAAGTCATTTATCATCTTTAGCAACTGATTTCTGTAACACCTGATGAAGGAAATATAATCTATAGGAGTCATGATCTAGTTCTAGAGAACCAGTGTCCTACAGCTTTAAGGTTCTTCCCTGGTCAAACACATCCGAGTAAAACAACTGAGTTAACTTAGTCATATGCAGTTAAACTCCATATAGCTCCACTATTTATATAATGGTGTGAATAAAGTTAGATGATGCAGATTAGTTTCTATCAGTTGCTGGACACAGATCCTTGATGATCACTTTGACACCATTGAGGCAGATTGTTACTAAATTATTACCTGTGGTAAACAGCAACTCTTTTACTTCCAAAGATTGGGAGATGGTTATAGGGAAGGTTTCATTTTTCAGAGACTTTCTAAATAACTCAAGTATATCAGCTTGGACACTGGAGAGAGGAATCCTCAGTTCAAGCATCAAATCAATTTCCACCAGATCTGTGGATATAGAAAGAAAGAAATCTTTACATTTGTTGAAAGAAAGCATACAAAGAAAATTGAACAGTACTATTTATAATGCAGCCCAAATTGGCCCAAAATGATTCATGTCCCTGGAAGTGTAGCATAAAATCCTTTAAAACTTAGAACATTACAACAATCTAAAAATTTTATTTTTAACAGAAATGAGACCAGCATCTCTCAAAGAAAAATCTTCATTTGTTAAATTGTTTGGATCATACCATATGTTGTTGTTGGAGGAGATGGAGTTGTACTTGGCATTACCTCTGTCATTGTTGTCAATACTGCACATAAAAAAAATACTCATTGATGTCCTTATTAGTGTTTTTATGGGAAATTATAAGCACTGAGAGAATACAAGCATGACTTAGAATAATTTATCCATCACCATACACAATTTGATCAGTTTTCCTTTTTTGTATTCTCTGAGGTGCATTTTTAAAGAATTCAGGCAGAATTAAAGTTCTAAATTTGTTTGAATGAAGTTCATCAATAAATTTGTTTATGCAAAGAACTACTTTTGTCCTTCACATACCTGGAGTAGCAGTTGGGCAGAAAGAGTTATCTGTGGATCAAAAGCAGATCAGATGTTTCTGTATTTCTCCAGAAATTACAAAAAACATTTAAGGTCACAGCTACGACCTTTTCATCAAAACTATTTTTTTAAACACAGCCACAGCACGTATACAGTGGTGCAGAATAAATGATATGTTTACATTTTGACCAGACCAATGGCCTATGTTTACAGCTGGTTAAAATCCCATTGTCAATGAAAGTGATTTTCACAAATAGTAATATTGTGTTTATTTGCGGGAGATGGAGCTTAGATGATGCCAGATTCTAATCGCTCCATGGTAAAGCTGAGAAATCACTCCTTCTCAGGGTTACGTTTCGCTGATTCAAGCCAAAAGAATAAACAATAAGCAAAATGAGGTGAACTTTGGTCAATTTTTTAACGTTGGTTCCGACTAAATATAAAGGGGATCAGACCCATGCGAGGTTGCTGCTCTCCTTCTGGACAGGTGAGTTAAACATTTAACAGACCTGGCAAACAACTGACCTTTACCTGACTGGCAAACAGTACAGTAGAGGGTTGGAACTAGAGCTAGCGAAGGGAAGGGCACCACTAACTGTTTGGGAGGAGTTAAACTTGGGTTAAATTTGAAACAAACCAATTTAACAAGGTATTACTTACTTGTGATTGGCTGACAGAACTCATTGTCAGATGGAAGTCCATATATGCATGTACAGGTCTGACCTCTGACATCACTGCATAAATTACTGTTGTTGCACATCTCACAGGGCCAAGCAAAACCATCCTCACAATTACAATTTAGTCCGTTAGTGGAGTTTGGAGAGCAGACTGTATGTGTGGAAGATAAATGTTATAGAAACTGTTATTCATGTCATTGTAGCTTTATGTTGGTCATTTCTCACCGGTATATTAGCTATGTACCTCTGATCTACGCTGCTTTCTATGGCTTTAAATGCTAATTACAACAATAGGTTAGGTTTAGGAAATACCAAAACCAATCAACAATGTCTTTTTTCACAGGATAAACTTGAAAATCAAACTTTTTTATTAACCTATAAGAACCTAAATGTTTTGTTAAAAGTATTACTGTCAAACTGTTTTTCAATAGAGGTTCCATTCTTGTGAATATGGATGATAAGTTTAAGTCATTTATCATCTTTAGCAACTGATTTCTGTAACACCTGATGAAGGAAATATAATCTATAGGAGTCATGATCTAGTTCTAGAGAACCAGTGTCCTGCAGCTTTAAGGTTCTTCTTTGGTCAAACACATCTGAGTAAAACAACTGAATTAATTTATTAATATGCAGTCAAACTCAATAGAGCTCCACTATTTATATCATGGTTTGAATAAAGTGAGATGATGCAGATTAGTTTCTATCAGTTGCTGGACACAGATCCTTGATAATCACTTTGACACCATTGAGGCAGATTGTTACTAAATTATTACCTGTGGTAAACAGCAACTCTTTTACTTCCAAAGATTGGGAGATGGTTATAGGGAAGGTTTCATTTTTCAGAGTCTTTCTGAATAACTCAAGAATATCAGCTTGGACACTAGAGAGAGGAATCCTCAGTTCAAGCATCACATCAATTTCCACCAGATCTGTGGATATAGAAAGAAAGAAATCTTTACATTTGTTGAAAGAAAGCATGCAAAAGAAAATTGAACACTACTATTTATAATTCAGCCCAAATTGGCCCAAAATGATTCATGTCCCTGGAAGTGTAGCATAAAATCCTTTTAAATTTGGAACATTTCAATAACCTAAAAATTTTATTTTTAACAGAAATGAGACCAGCATCTCTCAAATAAAAATCTTCATTTGTTAAATTGTTTGGATCATACCATATGTTGTTGTTGGAGGAGATGGAGTTGTACTTGGAATTACCTCTGTCATTGCTGTCAATACTGCACATAGAAATTATACTCATTAATGTCCTTATTAGTGTTTTTATGGGAAATGTTAAGCACTGAGAGAATACAAGCATGACTTAGAATAATTTATGTATAACTAAATTAACTGTGATCAGTTTTCCTTTTTTGTATTCTCTGAGGCTCATTTTTAAAGAATTCGGGCAGAATTACAGTTTTAGATTTGTTTGAATGAAGTTCATCAGTTAATTTCTTTTATGCAAAGAACTACTTTTGTCCTTCACATACCTGGAGTAGAGGTTGGGCAGAAAGAGTTATCTGTGGATCAGAAGCAGATCAAATGTTTCTGTATTTCTCCAGAAATTACACAAAACATTTAAGGTCACAGCTACAACCTTTTCATCAAAACTATTATTTTTTTAAACACAGCCACAGCATATATACAGTGGTGCAGAATAAAGGATATGTTTACATTTTGACCAGACCAATTGCCTATGTTTACAGCTGGTTAAAATCCCATTGTCAATGAAAGTGATTTTCACAAATAGTAATATTGTGTTTAGTTGCAGGAGATGGAGCTTAGATGATGCCAGATTCTAATCACTCCATAGTAAAGCTGAGAAATCACTCCTTCTCAGGGTTACGTTTCGCTGATTCAAGCCAAAAGAATAAACAATAAGCAAAATTCGGTAAACATTGGTTGATTTTTTAAAGTTTGTTCTGACTAAATATAAAGGGGATCAGACCTATGCAAGGTTGCTGCTCTCCTTCTGGACAGGTGAGTTAAACATTTAACAGACCTGGCAAACAGTACAGTAGAGGGTTGGAACTAGAGCTAGCGAAGGGAAGTGCACCACTAACTGTTTGGGAGGAGTTAAACTTGGGTTAAATTTGAAACAAACCAATTTAACAAGGTATTACTTACTTGTGATTGGCTGACAGAACTCATTGTCAGATGGAAGTCCATATATGCATGTACAGGTCTGACCTCTGACATCACTGCATAAATTACTGTTGTTGCACATCTCACAGGGCCAAGCAAAACCATCCTCACAATTACAATTTAGTCCGTTAGTGGAGTTTGGAGAGCAGACTGTATGTGTGAAAGATAAATGTTATAGAAACTGTTATTCATGTCATTGTAGCTTTATGTTGGTCATTTCTCACCGGTATATTAGCTATGTACCTCTGATCTACACTGCTTTCTATGGCTTTAAATGCTAATTACAACAATAGGTTAGGTTTAGGAAATACCAAAACCAATCAACAATGTCTTTTTTCACAGGATAAACTTGAAAATCAAACTTTTTTATTAACCTATAAGAACCTAAATGTTTTGTTAAAAGTATTACTGTCAAACTGTTTTTCAATAGAGGTTCCATTCTTGTGAATATGGATGATAAGTTTAAGTCATTTATCATCTTTAGCAACTGATTTCTGTAACACCTGATGAAGGAAATATAATCTATAGGAGTCATGATCTAGTTCTAGAGAACCAGTGTCCTGCAGCTTTAAGGTTCTTCTTTGGTCAAACACATCTGAGTAAAACAACTGAATTAATTTATTAATATGCAGTCAAACTCAATAGAGCTCCACTATTTATATCATGGTTTGAATAAAGTGAGATGATGCAGATTAGTTTCTATCAGTTGCTGGACACAGATCCTTGATAATCACTTTGACACCATTGAGGCAGATTGTTACTAAATTATTACCTGTGGTAAACAGCAACTCTTTTACTTCCAAAGATTGGGAGATGGTTATAGGGAAGGTTTCATTTTTCAGAGTCTTTCTGAATAACTCAAGAATATCAGCTTGGACACTGGAGAGAGGAATCCTCAGTTCAAGCATCACATCAATTTCCACCAGATCTGTGGATATAGAAAGAAAGAACTCTTTACATTTGTTGAAAGAAAGCATGCAAAAGAAAATTGAACACTACTATTTATAATTCAGCCCAAATTGGCCCAAAATGATTCATGTCCCTGGAAGTGTAGCATAAAATCCTTTTAAATTTGGAACATTTCAATAACCTAAAAATTTTATTTTTAACAGAAATGAGACCAGCATCTCTCAAATAAAAATCTTCATTTGTTAAATTGTTTGGATCATACCATATGTTGTTGTTGGAGGAGATGGAGTTGTACTTGGAATTACCTCTGTCATTGCTGTCAATACTGCACATAGAAATTATACTCATTAATGTCCTTATTAGTGTTTTTATGGGAAATGTTAAGCACTGAGAGAATACAAGCATGACTTAGAATAATTTATGTATAACTAAATTAACTGTGATCAGTTTTCCTTTTTTGTATTCTCTGAGGCTCATTTTTAAAGAATTCGGGCAGAATTACAGTTTTAGATTTGTTTGAATGAAGTTCATCAGTTAATTTCTTTTATGCAAAGAACTACTTTTGTCCTTCACATACCTGGAGTAGAGGTTGGGCAGAAAGAGTTATCTGTGGATCAGAAGCAGATCAAATGTTTCTGTATTTCTCCAGAAATTACACAAAACATTTAAGGTCACAGCTACAACCTTTTCATCAAAACTATTATTTTTTTAAACACAGCCACAGCATATATACAGTGGTGCAGAATAAAGGATATGTTTACATTTTGACCAGACCAATTGCCTATGTTTACAGCTGGTTAAAATCCCATTGTCAATGAAAGTGATTTTCACAAATAGTAATATTGTGTTTAGTTGCAGGAGATGGAGCTTAGATGATGCCAGATTCTAATCACTCCATAGTAAAGCTGAGAAATCACTCCTTCTCAGGGTTACGTTTCGCTGATTCAAGCCAAAAGAATAAACAATAAGCAAAATTCGGTAAACATTGGTTGATTTTTTAAAGTTTGTTCTGACTAAATATAAAGGGGATCAGACCTATGCAAGGTTGCTGCTCTCCTTCTGGACAGGTGAGTTAAACATTTAACAGACCTGGCAAACAGTACAGTAGAGGGTTGGAACTAGAGCTAGCGAAGGGAAGTGCACCACTAACTGTTTGGGAGGAGTTAAACTTGGGTTAAATTTGAAACACCAATTTAACAAGGTATTACTTACTTGTGATTGGCTGACAGAACTCATTGTCAGATGGAAGTCCATAAATGCATGTACAGGTCTGACCTCTGACATCACTGCATAAATTACTGTTGTTGCACATCTCACAGGGCCAAGCAAAACCATCCTCACAATTACAAATTAGTCCGTTTGTGGAGTTTTGAGAGCAGGCTGTATGTGTGGAAGATAAATGTTATAGAAACTGTTATTAATATCATTGTAGCTTTATGTTGGTCATTTCCAACCAGTACACAAGCTATTTACTTTGGATCTACACTGCTTTCTATGGATTTAAATGCTAATTACAACAACACTTTAGGTTTAGGAAATACCAAAACCAATCAACAATCTCAGCTTTCCATTAGATTATAATAAAAATATAAATGTTTTATGAACCTATGCAAACCTAAATGTACTGATAAAAGTATTACTGTCAAACAAATTTTCATCTGAGGTTCCATTCTTGTGAATCTGGATGAGAAGTTTAAGTCATTTATCATCTTTAGGAACTGATTTCTGTAACACCTGATGAAGGAAATATAATCTATAGGAGTCATGATCTAGTTGTAGAGAACCAGTGTCCTACAGCTTTAAGGTTCTTCCCTGGTCAAACACATCTGAGTAAAACAACTGAGTTAACTTAGTCATATGCAGTTAAACTCCATATAGCTCCACGTATTTATATAATGGTGTGAATAAAGTTAGACTATGCAGATTAGTTTCTATCAGTTGCTGGACACAGATCCTTGATGATCACTTTGGCACCATTGAGGCAGATTGTTACTAAATTATTACCTGTGGTAAACAGCAACTCTTTTACTTCCAAAGATTGGGAGATGGTTATAGGGAAGGTTTCATTTTTCAGAGTCTTTCTGAATAACTCAAGAATATCAGCTTGGACACTGGAGAGAGGAATCCTCAGTTCAAGTATCACATCAATTTCCACCAGATCTGTGGATAAAGAAAGGAAGAAATCTTTACATTTGTTGAAAGAAAGCATACAAAGAAAATTGAGCAGTACTAATTATAATTCAGCCCAAATTAGCACAAAATTATTAATGTCCCTGGAAGTGTAGCATAAAATCCTTTTAAATTTGGAACATTTCAATAACCTAAACATTTTATTTTTAACATAAATGAGACCAGCATCTCTCAAATAAAAATCTTCATTTGTTAAATTGTTTGGATCATACCATATGTTGTTGTTGGAGGAGATGGAGTTGTACTTGGCATTACCTCTGTCATTGTTGTCAATACTGCACATAGAAAATATATTCATTGATGTCCTTATTAGTGTTTTTTTATGGGAAATTATAAGCACTGAGAGAATACAAGCATGACTTAGAATAATTAATGTATAAATAAATTAACTGTGATTAGTTTTCCTTTTTGTATTCTCTGAGGCTCATTTTTAAAGCATTTAGACAGAATTGAAGTTGTAAATTTGTTTGATTGAAGTTCATGAATAAATTTGTTTATGCAAAGAACTACTTTTGTCCTTCACATACCTGGAGTAGCGGTTGGGCAGAAAGAGTTATCTGTGGATCGAAAGCAGATCAGATGTTTCTGTATTTGTCCAGAAATTATACAAAACAATTAAGGTCACAGCTACAACCTTTTCATCAAAACTATATATTTTTTAAACACAGCCAAAGCACGTATACAGGGGTGTAGAATAAAGGATATAAAGGACATGTTTACATTTTGACCAGACCAATGCCATATATTAACAGCTGGTTAAAATGCAATTATCAATGAAAGTGATTTTCACAAATAGTAATATTGTGTTTAGTTGCAGGAGATGGAGCTTAGATGATGCCAGATTCTAATCACTCCATAGTAAAGCTGAGAAATCACTCCTTCTCAGGGTTATATTTCTCTAATTCAAGCCAAAAGAATGAACAATAAGCAAAATTCGGTAAACGTTGGTCAATTTTTTAATGTTGGTTCCGACTAAATATAAAGGGGATCAGACCCATGTGAGGTTGCTGCTCTTCTTCTGGACAGGTGAGTTAAACATTTAACAGACCTGGCAAACAGCTGACCTTTCAACTGACTGGCAAACAGTACAATAGAGGGTTGGAACTACAGCTAGCGAAGGGAAGTGCACCACTAACTGTTTGGGAGGAGTTAAACTTGGATTAAATTTGAAACAAACCAATTTAACAAGGTATTACTTACTTGTGATTGGCTGACAGAACTCATTGTCAGATGGAAGTCCATATATGCATGTACAGGTCTGACCTCTGACATCACTGCATAAATTACTGTTGTTGCACATCTCACATGGCCAAGCAAAACCATCCTCACAATTACAATTTAGTCCGTTAGTGGAGTTTGGAGAGCAGGCTGTATGTGTGGAAGATAAATGTCATAGAAACTGTTATTAATATCATTGTAGCTTTATGTTGGTCATTTCTCACCGGTATATTAGCTATGTACCTCTGATCTACACTGCTTTCTATGGCTTTAAATGCTAATTACAACAATAGGTTAGGTTTAGGAAATACCAAAACCAATCAACAATGTCTTTTTTCACAGGATAAACTTGAAAATCAAACTTTTTTATAAACATATAAGAACCTAAATGTTTTGTTAAAAGTATTACTGTCAAACAAATTTTTTAACTGAGGTTGCATGGGTCTGAATTTGGATGGGAAGTTTAAGTCATTTATCCCTTATCCCAAACTCCATATAGCTCCACTATTTATATAATGGTGTGAATAAAGTGAGATGATGCAGATTAGTTTCTATCAGTATTTGGACACAGATCCTTGATGACCACTTTGGCACCATTGAGGCAGATTGTTACTAAATTATTACCTGTGGTAAACAGCAACTCTTTTACTTCCAAAGATTGGGAGATGGTTATAGGGAAGGTTTCATTTTTCAGAGTCTTTCTAAATAACTCAAGTATATCAGCTTGGACACTAGAGAGAGGAATCCTCAGTTCAAGCATCAAATCAATTTCCACCAGATCTGTGGATAGAAAGGAGAAATGTTTACATTTGGTGAATAAAAGCATAAAAAAGAAAAGTTGACAATATTTTTTACAGTGCACCTCAAATTAGCCCAAAATTGTCAATATCCCTGGAAACTTTACAATTAAATCTTTTTAAATTTTGAACATTTATTCAAGCTAAGCAGTGTGTCTTATTTATAAATGAGATCAGCATCTTTAAAAAGATCAATCTTTAGTTGGAAATTGTTAAGATCATACCATATGTTGTGGTTGGAGGAGATGTTGTACTTGGCATTTCCTCTGTCATTGTTGTCAATACTGCACATAGAAAATATACACATTAACGTCCTTCTTACTGCTTTTATGGAAAAATTTAACAATTGAGATGATAGAAAATCTTATTTAGAATTAACTATGCACAACTACATTAACTTTGATCAGATTTTCTCTTTTTTATTCTCTGAGGCTCATTGGTAAATAATTCAGGCAGATTCTAAGTTCTTAAATGTGTTTTAATAAAACAAATCATTAACTTTGTTTTTGTAAAAATACTTTTTTCTTTCACATACCTGGAGTAGAGGTTGGGCAGAAAGAATTGTCTGTGGAACAAGAGCAGATGAAATGTTTCTGTATTTGTCCAGAAAATACAGAAAACTTTTAAAGTTGTAGCCACAACCTTTTCATTAAAATAATAAAAATGAAAAGAACAAGGACAACAAGACTTAGCCAAAGGGAGATCTACAGCAATACAACAATTAAAATAACATTCAATTTAAAAACCAGAGCAGACAAATGTCATATTTTTACATTCCGTTAAAATGCCATTGTCAATGAAAAGGTTGTGCACCAATAGGAATAGTAGGCTTAGTCACATGAGATGGAGCTTAGGCGCTGACAGATTGTAATCACTCTGTGATAGAGCTGAGAATTCACTTCTTCTCAGGGTTACGTTTCGCTGATTCAAGCCAAAAAACGAAGCAAAATTAGGTGAACATTGGTCAAGCTTTTGAGTATTGGTGCCTACTAAAAATAAAGGGGATCAGAAGCCATGAGGAGGTTGCTGCTCTCCTTCTGGACAGGTAAATTAAACATTTAACAGACCTGGCAAACAGCTGACCTTCACCTGACTGGCAAACAGTACAAAAGAGGGTTGGAACTAGAGCTAGCGAAGGGAAGTGCACCAATAACTGTTTGGGTTAAATTTGAAAGAAACCAATTTAACAAGGTATTACTTACTTGTGATTGGCTGACAGAACTCATTGTCAGATGGAAGTCCATATATGCATGTACAGGTCTGACCTCTGACATCACTGCATAAATTACTGTTGTTGCACATCTCACAGGGCCAAGCAAAACCATCCTCACAATTACAATTTAGTCCGTTAGTGGAGTTTGGAGAGCAGGCTGTATGTGTGGAAGATAAATGTCATACAACAGTTATTAGAATCATTGTAGCTTTATGTTGGTCATTTCTCACCGGTATATTAGCTACGGTATGTACCTCTGATCGACGCTGCTTTTTATGGGTTTAAATTCTAGTTACAATAACATTTTAGGTTTAGGAAATACCATGACCAATCAAAATTTTTTTTTCATAGGATAAACTTGAAAATCAAACTTTTTTATAAACCTATAAGAACCTAAATGTTTTGTTAAAAGTATTACTGTCAAACAAATTTTCAACTGAGGTTGCATGGGTCTGAATTTGGATGGGAAGTTTAAGTCATTTATCCCTTTTAGCAACTGATTTCTGTAACATCTGATGAAGGAAATATAACCTATAAGAGCCATCAATCATCAAGTTCTGAAGAACCAGTGTCCTGCAGCTTTAAGGTTCTTGGTTGGTCAAATACATCTATATAAAAAAACTGAGATAATTTATTCATATGCAGTCAAACTCCATATAGCTCCACTATTTATATAATGGTGTGAATAAAGTTAGATGATGCAGATTAGTTTCTATCAGTTGCTGGACACAGATCCTTGATGATCACTTTGACACCATGGAGGCAGATTGTTACTAAATTATTACCTGTGGTAAACAGCAACTCTTTTACTTCCAAAGATTGGGAGATGGTTATAGGGAAGGTTTCATTTTTCAGAGTCTTTCTAAATAACTCAAGAATATCAGCTTGGACACTGGAGAGAGGAATCCTCAGTTCAAGCATCACATCAATTTCTACCAGATCTGTGGATAAAGAAAGGAAGAAATATTTACATTTGTTCAAAAAAAGCATACAGAGAAAATTTAACAGTACTCTTTATAGTGAATCCCAAAATCAGCCCAAAATTATTCATATCCATGTTCATGGCCATGTTTTTAAATTTTAAAGATTTCAACAACCGGTATGATACCAACATCTCTCAAAAGATGATCAGTTTAAAAAAAGTGTCATACCTTAAAAATTCAAATATATTTACATTTTACTAAAAAGTGGTACTTATCAAATAATGTATACTCTATTCAATAATCAACCGAAAAGCCAATGAGGCAAATAGCTGGACAGATTTTTTGCCTTTTTATTTTCATAATTTATCTTTGATGTAGTCCAAGTTTTCTAGGGTTAGAGGGATTGCTAACGCACTAATCTTTTGCTTTCCCCATATCCATATGAAATGTGGATGGGTTCAAATGGTATTACCTTCAGTCACTATGTATACTGCTTGGAACAATTATTTGTAGGGTAAGAACAATTGCATCAAGAGTAATTAGGTAATGAAGGATTGTAAATAAGAACAGCACTTTTTTAAAGTACTGTTACCATACCATATCGTTGTTCAATATAAAACACTTCAAGACAAACTAAGGTGCACAAAGTGACGTATATATTTCAAATAAAAATAGAAAATACAGGTATTTCCAACCAAAACTATATCTATATGTCCACAGTCTAAAAAACAGAGCATAGGCGGAAGTTCAGCTGAAGAAACTAAGTGCTTTAGTACATCCACCTGCAACACAGCCAATCAGCTTTGAATCACACCTCCACAAAAGCCGGTCGGCATCCAAAGTTCATCTTAAAAGGCCTCCGATACGCACTTGTGCGTCCTGTACTACGCACTGTACTTCCTGTGCACTGGCGGCAGATGCGCTGTGTGACTTCATTCAGATGACCCCATTTCAACCCACCTCCAGCCCCTCCTCCACCTTTGTAGCTAAAGCTTTATCAGAGTGCCATTCCTCCTGGACTCTTACTGCTTTCCCTGTCTCATCTTAACCGGTCCGGCAGAAGTCCACCATGTAAAACCTGGTTCTGCCAGAGGTTTCTTTCCAACGGGGAGTTTTTCCTCTCCACTGTCACTTCATGCTTGCTCATAATGGACAGGTTCTCTAAACCTGTGTTATCCAACTCGATTTCAATCTTCTAGGAACCTGAGTGAAGCTCTAGTATCAGCTCACGCAGTCCACTGGATCTCCCCATGAAGCTCAGCAGACCGTCTCACTAACCAGCAGTCTACAGACTGACCAAGTTCATCGATCTCCACTCCACCACCAGCTTCAGGCCTGGGGGGAATCAGCCCTATTCTTTGCTCCTTTTCATGCATATCTATCAAAATGAAGTGCTATGTTTCCTGCTGAGGTCTGAGCGCCAAAGAGAAAGTAATTAGATCAATAAATTTCTCCTAATTGTCTATTCTCTTCGTTTGAGTTTTTCAGATTGAACTCATGGGTTATATTATCTTCCCAAAAGCTGGGTTATTTTTATCTAGCTCAGTGGCACAGGTTTACATGAAATTAAGCATTTTCCCCTTTCTTAAAAAAATACAAATCTATATGTCAAATTGCACTATTTCAAAGAGTGACCTATGATTTTCTGTGACAAAGATGCAGCAGAAACAGGTGAACTTACTTTTGAGTTCACATGTTTCCTCTGTGATTATTTCAGTGTTAAACCCATTGCAAAATCTAGAGATTTTTTTTTTCCACAGAAAATTTTTAGCCTCTGGGGGCATTTATTTTGCTATTTTTTAAAGCATGTAAGCTTGAATGTGGGTTACAATAGAGAGGAAGGACATTCGGCAAAGATTTGCATGGCCAGGACTCATGGGTCATGCGCTCTACTTCCACATCATAGCAGCATCCTGGTTCTGGTGATGTAAGGGCCCAAAGTTTCAGTCACCGTACCCACTACGTGGTTTTAGACGGTCCATAATATGGCAGACTTTTTGGGATTGGGCCACAGTGTCTGGGTTTTGTTAACAATTTAAAAAGTGTAGTTTATTGTCAAGGCTTGTCAGAAGGAATGGCTAAATAGCTAGCCACTTAGCTGCTATCGTGGACACACATGCTAAGAGCTTTTCTGTTTTATCATGGCTGTACAATCCATATGTAAGCATCCATACATATATATATATATATATATATATATATATATATATATATATATATATATATATACACTGTATATATATATATATATATATATATATATATATATATATATATATATATACATATCAGGGCAGTATGAGTGAAGGAAGGACAATATATGATATTGTTACCATAACCTGATGTAGATGATGGTGTTGTTTGGGTAGTAGCTGTGAAAGAATAATGCATCATTAGATTAACAAGAAACATTTCTTTTATAGCTTAAACATAGAAACAAACAAAACATTGACTCGTTATCCAGTGTTAAAGACATTACAGTAATCAAAACAATTACCTTCTCTACACTGCAAAAAATCAAAATCTAAATAAGTCAATTTTGCTCAAATTAAGTGCAATTTTTCTTGAATTGAGGAGGTAAGTGAGACACTTTGCCAATGGAACAAGACAATTTACATTTAAAATGAGTAAAAAAACAATTGATTTGTGTTCTTTCAAGTGTATATTATCTAATTATCTTGTTTTAGGATTAAAAATACTCATTCCATTGGCAGATCATCTTATTTACCTGCTGAAATTAAGGGTAGATACACTTAATTTAAGCCATTTTTTTACTTATTTCTAGATGTTTTTGCAGTGTATACATAATCTAAACTTTGTTGACCTCTCTTGACTGCTAAGGAAGACGTGACAAATTAAGGGGTGGCTTAACACATTGTGGTTTCTAAACAAGTTTGACGTGCACAAAAGGGTTTTCTTTTCCACACATGCCTAAAAGTATTTTCAGGCATGAGTGTTTTCATTTCCATGCATGCCTTAAAGTATTTTCTTCCTTGTTTCCAGCTTGAGTAAATCAAGCAGCAGTGTGTTGAAAGCAACCTTACGCTAATAAAGCAACTAAAAAAGAGTGAGCAGGCATGTTGTTTAAGCTAAATAATAACTATGATGGAGCACAAACAATAATCACTGCAGTGATTCAAAAATTGCACTCTTTTAATCTCTTCAATACATTTTGGATGGTTGTTGGAGTCTCTAAGCGAGCAGTGAAGTAATATTGTGTCTCTCCATGTGCTCTGTTGGTTTTATACTCTCATTTTTCATTGCACTAAGTTTTCTTTATTCCTTTACAGTTTTTAATTTTAATTAACAATGATGTTACAATATTTGCTGCTCAACAAGGTCATGGTTTCTGGCTAATTAATTTTTATTTTTTACAGTGATTCTTTTAACCAATGCTTAAGGATAACAAAACTCCAAATTGATATTTTAGTATCACACCGACAGCATCCCACAGTTTATGCAGCAACATGTACCTCAGAACTGGGAGAGGAGTCTAAAGGACGACTATAATAAATTCAAACCAAACATTGCATCCCAGCTGCGAGGGTCTTTCTGCATGGAGTTTGCATGTTCTCCCTGAGCATGTGTTGGTTCTCTCTGGGTACTCCGGATTCCTCCCACAGCTCAAAAACATGACTCTTAGGTTAATTGGCTTCTCTAAATTGACCTTAGATATGTGTGTGTGAAAGGTTGTCTGTCCTGGTTGCAACTGATGGCTCTGAATTTGGAGAAAGAAGTATTTATGGGCACGAAATACCCCAATTTAACTTCAGGTTACGTGTATTAATATTATTTTTTCTATCGTAATGATTTACCCCTCAGAAGCTTGCAAAACAAAAAGACCATCATCTGAGTTTTTTCTAATTGTTTAAAGGTTTAATAGTCGTAGTGTATTGCATGTAAACAATAGAGTCCAGAAAAAAAATGTATAAATAAATATAATAACCTGAGATTGAGCAAACATTTAATCATTTGGAAACTAAACAAAAACTGGTAGTCAGATTAAGAGTGAGCAAAGCTAGTTATTTGTATTTTTGAGAATGTATGTTAATACTTGCTTTCTATTGTACCTTATGGTAAAGGTCATAATTTGTCCTGACATCCAGTATCTGTATTGAAAGAAGGGCTATAAACCCACCTGTTTGGCTGCTGTTGAGCTGACAGAACTGATCATCAGCTGGAAGGTCATTAATGCAGCCACAGGTGTCGCCGATAATGGTGTCACAGACTCCAAAGGTAACGCAGTTGTTATACGACCAGGCAAAGTTCTCCTGACATGTGCACTGGTACCCACTTATGTTTAATGAGCACACTGTGGAAAAAAAAAATCAGCACAGAGTGGAAACATTTCTGAAAGCGGAATGGAAATGGAAAATGTTCTGTGGAAACTTTGAATTCAGTCATGGAAATTCTGAACAAACAAGAAGTCTGTAACCTGAGCAAAGTCGTATTGAGTTCCAAGCTTTAAGTAACTTTGACCAAAAATGCAGCAAAACGACTATCATACCCAATTACACAAGAGGTATGAGGAACCATATGTCATTGTCTGTCAACAGGCTGCAAGTTTTGTGGTTTGTTTTTCTAAGAAGTACCTGTCTGTCCTCACTTTGCAGGAATATGAGTGACCCGAGTTTGCCAACAAGCTTCCTAAGCATTATTTTTTTAAAAGATGAATTTATTGCACCCTGAAAATTGGATATAATTTATTTTGTAATTGAGTTTAAAGTGGACATTTCCAAACTCCAAAAAGCTTTGTTGTTTTAGACATATTCGATGTAGCATTTAGGAAAACCTTATGAATAATTGGCTCAATTTCACTATACCTGTTGTGACGTCAATGTTGTAAATCTCACTGCTGTTGTTGATCAGCATGGGAAAACTGAGGTTGTTAATGATAATTTGGAGATTCTCCAGGTCAGAAAGGGTTATTAGAACTTGGATCTTATAATCAGTTACATTTGTTGAAGCTAGATAGAAAGAAGACAAAAGAAGATGCTGAGTCGTTATTAGTTCCATAAATTGATATGATATGTTGATGAGAACTAGTGTGCTTTGGAGGGACTTACTTTGTCTTTTTTCTCTGACATGAAGGCTGGATGACCTAGTAACTCTCAAGTCCTGTAGAAATCCACAGTGTCAAACACCGAAAAACAAAATATGATTTCTTGTTTATATCATACTTTAGTCTTTCATAATATAACAGCACAATTTCTTCGTTATTATCATTATTACACACTGACCTTAAAAAAGGCAGATACAGACTGCCTAAATCCTGGTTTATCCAGGGCGTAGCATAAAACCAACAGAATAACAGCAAACCGCGCCACCTTTTGTAAAGCCATCCTTACTGCAGAGAAAATAAGGATTATAATTTGCAAAGCATAAAAAAGACACAATGAAGATTTGAAAATAAATCTGATAGAAGCTGCAGGTAAACACAGGTTTAAACTGCACTTAAATATCTGTAATTCTTCACTGAAGCTTGGAAAATAACCCATTCATCATTGTGAATTAGTGGAATAAAATGAATAATGAGGGTAATACCACAGATAATGTGCAATTGGTAATGTTCACATTTGCTCTTTTAGGTTCTAAAATATCATCAGCTAATATCGCTTCTGAAATCAATCCAGTCTGTTGTAGATCCTACCTTAACAAATCACTTAAAAACATGAGTTACAGTGTAAACATTCAGACTGAAGGCTCTGCAATTTGCACAATCCCTACAATGGAAATCAGCACTGTTATTAAAAGAGATTTATTTCTGTGAGGTGAAAAACACATTTGCCACAGTTTTTGCACATTTAGCTATTGTGCCAAAATCACAGCTTAGCCTGGCACACTGGCCAACGATAACCATTGGGAATTAAATTATTTATTTCAGATTTTCAGCAGCTACAGTAAAGATGCTCAATCATAGATCCAATCTGAGTTGTCTCCTGGGTCTTTTAAAGGAAGTTCACTGTATTTATTCACTGTTTATTTAGAATAAAAGTTCAGACAAGGCTTAAAATTATGTTTTGTTTTTGTTTTGTTGTTTTGGTTGGACTGTAGAGGGGAGTGGCGGCCTAGTGCTTAGGGCATAGAGCTTGGAATCCTGAGGTTCTGAGTTCGAGCCTCACTCTGACAGACTACAACCATGGGTCTCTGGGCAAAGAAACAGCAAAAACAAAACAAAAAAACCCACCAAAACTGTTCCATTTTCTTTTACATTTTTGTATTTGTCCATGAAACAATGATACACAATTACCAAAAAAAAAAAAAATGCATTTATTACAATGCACGGAACTTGGACATGGACAATAATAATTGAAAATCCAGATTCTGTGATTGTTAAGCTGCAAAATGTGCAGCAAATACACAACACTTAAAATCAATAAGACCTTTTAGAGTGTCTCCACACAGCTGCTCAGGGCAGTGCTGAGAGGAAGGCATTCAGGCAAAACTTGACTCAATTTTATTTTTTGCCAACCACAGCAGCAAGTCGGCAATAAATATTCACAAATAACATTGCCCCAAATAATTTACTGAAGACTGAGCTGATTGTCTGAACATACCAAATTAAGAAAACAAAACCTCTCTTTAAGTTTATTCAACTATTGCAAAAAAAAATATTTGTGTCAACCTCTATGAGTATGTATCTCAAACATACAACTGATCAACTCAATTTAAGCTGTTTTTTATGTCCATCAGTCACATAATGACTTCTACCCTTATCACAGAGTCTTATCATGGGATGTTGCAGTCCCTGTGCATGTTCCTTTCAGCAAATCTAGATTTTGTACTGTATCTGAGTAGACTGGACATATTAGGAGGGCGGAGAAGTGTGTAGTAAATGTAAACTTGGAGTTAAGCAATAAGAAACCAGACACATCTACTTCAACAAAACACACAATCTTTTGTTTCATGCCCTACCCAAATATTTAAGACTTCATAACAATGCATCCTTTGTTTTTATTAGAGATGGCTTCAGAATAAGTAGACTTTGTAGCTTTTTTTTACAAACCTAACCAGTATTTGGTGCATTTGGAATCAGAACATGATTATAAGTTTGGTAACAAGTTGCCCAACAAATGTAGTTTTAATTTTTCCATGTGCTAGGACAGGTTTTCAAATGTTCGTTTGACAAAAAAAAAACGCTCAGTCGACAACGAGGGCTGAAGATTTTGGAGAGAGATAAGAGAAGAGTAAATAGTTGCCAGACCATAATATTAATAATAAAAAAAATGTTGAATAGACTCTTGGAGAAGGCTAAAGCATAAGGCTCTTGAAACATGCAAGGGTTAACATTGTAATCTTACTCATCAATCAATATTTGCTGTTTTCTCCTTTTCGGATAAACATCAGATAGGTAGAGTCTCTTTGAAAGACTTGCAACTTGATTTTTTGCTTGTTAAATAGATTTAACCTTCCATTAAAAATGGTTGTTGAGTTCCAACATGAAATTTGGATTTCCAGGTTTTTATTCTAAAACCATGTTTTAAATGGATGGATGGATAGACACATAATTTGTGAACAAGAGAGTGTTAAACCTCACTATCTTCAGATATTTTCAGTGAACAAAACGTAAGTTACTTCTTTTCGGACTCGTGTATCAAAAGGATACAGTTTCATAAAAAGTATTTGCATTAAGAAAGATTCATACAGTTGATAATTTGTTAGATTAGTTTACAAGTAAGTTGTGCCAAATAAAATACTCTACACTGTGATTATAAGTTCAGCAAATCTAAAAGTAAAAGTTCTGTTTGTAATTATTGGAACAAGACAAGAGATATTTTCCAAAATCAAATAAACATAAAGTAAACTTTTTTTTAAATAAGTCAATACTAAAACTTACATTCAAATGGAATCTTTGCAACTTCAATTCTCTAATTTTCTATTTCAAAGAAAAGATGGAGATTCTCAAAATCATAACATTTCTTTAAAAAAAATTAAGTGAGCAACCATTTCAAACAGAAACAAAGCCAAAGATTATTAAGTGATACTTTTTTTCAATTTTCAAAAAAGGACTCATGATATTTTTGTCTGTTCCCTCAATGGAAAATTCATTGCAGGAATTTCAGTGTTGAGAAATCAGATTTTAATTATAAAGGTTCAGCTTCAACTAAGCATGAACTCATAAAAGTAGGATAAAGTTTTCTAGGATGAGAATTTTCATTAAATTACTTTACCTCTCCATGTAGCCTGGCTTTCAATGAGAATGGTGCTCTGTAGTGCATGTGCTTTTTATTGCTCTCCTTTAAATACTGAGAGGATAACTCGCCTTAACAGGGAAAGTCCCTACTGTTACCTTCCTGGAGTAGTTTAAAAAAATCACAATCATTGCATTATCCCTAAAAAATGCACATTTAGTCATTAGTTTTGCTGTGTGGTGTGATCTTTATTTAGTTTTCATAATTTCTTGTTTTACATACCTTCTCATAAAAATAAAGTTAGCTGGAAAAAAAAAACAAAAAAACAGGAGGGTTTCAGTTGAAATTGAAAAATAAGGATTCAGGTAATTTTATACCCGAGCAGTCACAGAATAAACTGGTTTTAATTTGTGAGCAAGCACTTCCTTGAAAGGATTCCAGAGAGATCTTTGTTATTCCTTTTTTTGCAACATCCTAAGCCATGGTTCATAAAGTGGGGTTAGTGATAATCCACTGTTAATTCTGGAGTAAATTCCTGCATACCCTGGTTTTTCAGCTTTAGAAAACTAGACCACTGTTACCCAAAGTAAAACTTTGGCAATAAGTTACCCAATGAATCAACTCTGCTTGTTGCAGATTTTTTTCTAAGATATCTACATCTCAGTAATCTGCCATGGATTCATTTTTGTTCCGAGATGGTGATTAGATTAGAGACAGTGATTAAATGCTTTATGATATTTGGAGGAATATCGCTTCATAAAGTTTGCTTTAATAAAGAAGAACATATTTAAATACTTGAATGAATGAATGAATGAATTGGAATTTATTTGAAACAATTTTGACAAACAACAATAACTGAATCAATCAAATACACACTGGACTAGACTGGGTAATATGGGGCCAAAATTGTTGCTTTATTATTTGCAAATGTGTGTGGAGAGTTGTGTATCTGTATCTTGATTTGTGTATGTGCAGAGAGATTTGAAAATGGTTTAAATGAAACTGTAAATGTGTGAGGAGATTTATGTGTCTGTAAAACAATCTGCAAATATGTAAAACTACTGTGTGTGTAATCCGGTTTTCAAATGTGTAAAAAATCCATAAATCTGAATTCAGATTTACAAATCTGTAGTAAGATTAGCAAATGTGTAGATCATCTCTAAGCATGCACAGAGACATTTATGTCAGTGTATTCTCATTATGAGTTCGTATGAAATCGTACGAAAAGTTATGCACCGTAATTTCGTAGGTTATGGACGTTTTTTTCGTCGTATGCGCATGCGCATCTGATGGTGCATTCATGAATATAGAATATAAATTACAATTAGCCCTAACCCTGACCCTAACTCTAAGATATAAAACAGCAAGCAAGGTAGTTAGAGACATGAATAAGTGATGATTGCACTGTTTTTCCCAGTTTTACGTCCGTCCACGGATCTGCTTTCTTTGCCAGCACTTTCTTTTCCAGCGCATGCGCACTGATGTGGTTTTTTGAGGAAAAACGTCCAAAACGTACGACATAGTGTGCATAACTTTTCGTACGATTTCATACGAACTGATAATGAGAATATGTTGTTTATGTCTGTAATATTTTCGCTTTAAGACCCAGAAATACAGACAAATCTTTGGTTACAAGACGAGCGGCTTCTCGGTTGGCTCTCTTTACACATGTCATTTTTGCTACACTTCTGCCGTGTGAGATCCGCAAATGTGTAAAGGATTTATATGTGTAATATCTGGATTTGCTGCATTTACAGATTGATCTTGATTTGTGGATTTTTTACACATTTGCGAACCGGATTACACACAGTAGTTTTACATATTTGCAGATTGTTTTACAGACACACAGATCTCATCATACATTTACAGTTTCATTTACACATTTTTAAATCCCACTGAAAACACAAATCGAGATACAGATACACAACTCTCCACACACATTTGCAAATAATAAAGCAAAAATTTTGGCCCCAAAAACCTTTACATCAAACCAAACCAAACACCAATTTCCAAACTAACTATATTCACCTGAACATAGATACAAACAAAACCATGCACCAAATAGCTTTGAATTGGATCTTAGCTGATTTAACTATAATTATACTTTATGTTCACCTGCTCCCTTCTGTTGCCTGTTTAATTCCATGTAGACACATATTTAATGCTAACCAAAAATGCAATTTTTCTTGGACATTGAATCTTGAAATACAGTATAATGGTGCCTCAGCGATTATCTCCCAATTGTCAGTGCTTGTGACTGCTCCAATTTCTGGCTCTGCTGCTCCATGGTGCTGCTCTATATAAAGCTGTCTCCTCCAGAGCCCAGCTGCCAGATTCTCTCAAACCCTCATGCAAGTAGATCATCCAGCAGGTGCTTTTTTTTTTTTTTGTCTGATCTCTTATGATTGACTTAGCTTATTTTTGGACTCCTGCCTATTTCCTTCTTCCCTATCAAACTCTCCAGTAGTGATGGCACTGGCATAAGCCAGTGAACAAATTTGAAACAATTGGCCAAAACTCAGTACCATGCTCGATACATTTCATAGTTTTGAATAGCGGCACCTGCTGGATAGATAAAGAGCTACATTTGAGAGGGTATGTCCCTATTAATTCTTTGCTGAACTCCATCATAATAGTATTAACAATGACAGTATAAATAATAAAAAATAATAATAATCTGACTTGTGAACTGTGTATGTGTTAAACAGCCCTCCTGATGCATAACAGCATTTGGAGTCTATCTGAGTGGAATATTATGTAATTATTCAAATCCATTTGATTTATTTATGTAGCGCCAATTCACACTAGGGGCATCTCAAGGCACTTTAGAGATACAAAAAAGCTAAATCATATAGTCAGATTGCTTCAAAGTTTTCTAAGGAAAACCAGCTGATTGCATCGACTTATTGACTCGAAATCAATCCCTGACACCAAGCATGCATGTAGCATGAGGTTTCATTACTTTTTTTTAAGGTAGTCCAAGAGGCAAGTAGAGAGAAATGATTTATAAAAGTATTTATTGACTGCTTGGAAAGTCTGCCAGTCAGCAGGTAGGATTAATGGTGGAAATGGCTTCTTTAGCAGTGAAAACACAGATTAATAACTACTTAACTCTGAAAGAGGACAATAATAAGCGTGTGAGTCACTAACCCAGTTATAACGTTAAGTTCAAGCCCAGAGGAAGGAGTGAAATCCAGCTGGATGATTTTCCACAGCATGAGCCATAACCTGTGTCTATGAAGTAGCAGAAGTCCAGGCCAGAAGATCAGAGTTTCGAAAAGGTACCGTAAGGAAATCCAGGCTGCGGTCAGGAGACAGACCCAAGGTCATAAGCGGACAGAATCTAATATGAGTCTGAAGACAGGTCAGGCAAACAGATCAGAACAGGGGCAGGCAGGTTCAGAGGTCACGGAGCAGAAACTAGTGAGGATCGGGCAATCAGAGTAACAAACTAGGTACGCTAACCTTTGTTTGCAATTACAAAGGTCACACGTTTCCTATAGTCTTTCACCAGGTTAACACACAATGCAGGAGGGATTTGAGCCCACTCCTACATAGATCTTCTCTAGATCAGTCAGGTTTCTGGGCTGTCAATGAGAAACACGTAGTTTGAGCTCCCTCCAAAGATTCTCTATTGGGTTTTGGTTCTTCCTTTTTGTAATGATTGCTCCAACAGCAGATCTTTTTACACCAAGCTGCTTGGCAATTTCCATGTAGCTCTTTCAAGCCTTGTGGAGGTGTACAATTTGTCTCTAGTGTCTTTGGGCAGCTCTTTGAACTTGTTGATGTTAGTAGTTGGATTCTTACTGATTGTACGGGGTGGACAGGTGTCTTTATGCAGCTAACAATCTCAAACAGGTGCATCTAATTTAGAATAATAAATGGAGTGGAGGAAGACATTTTGAAGGCAGACTAACAGGTCTTTGAGGATAAGAATTCTAGCTTATAGGCAGGTGTCTGAATATTTATTTGCAGCTGAATCGTACAATTTAAATGCTGGATTTCTTTTAGATTATGTGTCTCACAGTAGACATAGACCTAGTCCAAGAATGAGAACCTGCAAAATAGCAGGGTATACAGGTGCTGGTCATAAAATTAGAATATCATGAAAAAGTAGATTGATTTCAGTAATTCCATTTAAAAAGTGAAACTTGTATATTATATTCATACATTACATACAAACTCATATATTTCAGATGTTTATTTTGTTTAATTTTGATGATTACAAATGACAACAAATGAAAATCTCAAATTCATCATATCAGAAAATTAGAATATTACTGAAGACCAATAAAAACAAAGGATTTATAGAAATGTTGGCCAACTGAAAAGTATGAACATGAAAAGTATGAGCATGTACAGCACTCAGTATTTAGTTGGGCCTCCTTTGGCCTGTATTACTGCAGCAATGCGGCGTGGCATGGAGTCGATCAGTCTGTGGCACTGCTCAGGTGTTATGATAGCCCAGGTTGCTCTAATAGTGGCTTTTAGCTCTTCTGAATTGTTGGGTCTGGTGTATTGCATCTTCTTCTTCACAATACCCCATAGATTTTCTATGGGGTTAAGGTCAGGAGAGTTTGCTGGCCAATTAAGAACAGGGATACCATGGTCCTTCAACCAGGTACTGGTAGCTTTGGCACTGTGTGCAGGTGCCAAGTCCTGTTGGAAAATGAAATCTGCATCTCCAAAAAGTTGGTCAGCTGCAGGAAGCATGAAGTGCTCTAAAACTTCCTGGTATGTGGCTGCGTTGACCCTGGACCTCAGAAAACACAATGGACCAACACCAGCAGATGACATGGCACCCCAAACCATCACTGACTGTGGAAACTTTACACTGGACTTCAAGCAACGTGGATGAAGTGCCTCTCTTCTTTTCCTCCAGACTCTGGGACCTTGATTTCCAAAGGAAATGCAAAATTTACTTTCATCAGAGAACATGACTTTGGACCACTCACCAGCAGTCCAGTCCTGTTTCTCTTTAGCCCAGGCAAGATGCTTCTGACGCTGTCTGTGGTTCAAGAGTGGCTTGACACAAGGAATGCGACAGCAGAAACCCATGTCTTTCATACGTCTGTGTGTGGTGGTTCTTGAAGCACTCACTCCAGCTGCAGTCCACTCTTTGTGAATCTCCCCCACATTTTTGAATGGGTTTTGTTTCACAATCCTCTCCAGGGTGCGGTTATCTCTCTTGCTTGTACACTTTTTTCGACCACATCTTTTCCTTCCCTTCGCCTCTCTATTAATGTGCTTGGACACTGAGCTCTGTGAACAGCCAGCCTCTTTAGCGATGACCTTTTGTGTCTTGCCCTCCTTGTGCAAGGTGTCGATGGTCGTCTTTTGGACAACTGTCAAGTCAGCAGTCTTCCCCATGATTGTGTAGCCTATAGAACTAGACTGAAAGACCATTTAAAGGCTTTTGCAGGTGGTTTGAGTTAATTAGCTGATTAGAGTGTGGCACCAGGGGCCATCAATTTTGAACCTTTTCACAATATTCTAATTTTCTGATATGATGAATTTGAGATTTTCATTTGTTGTCATTTGTAATCATCAAAATTAAACAAAATAAACATCTGAAATATATGAGTTTGTATGTAATGTATGAATATAATATACAAGTTTCACTTTTTAAATGGAATTACTGAAATCAATCTACTTTTTCATGATATTCTAATTTTATGACCAGCACCTGTACCTTTAACCTAAGATCTAACACTAGTATTCCCTCACAGCTAACCACTTCACAACAAAATCAGTTTCAATTACCCTTGTCTGTGCTCCAAAAAAAGGGAAAGATATGTTGTTCACATAATTTTATTGTTAAACAGCTGATGAGCAGCTAATTGAAAATGATAGTGGTTGTGTTGCTAAGGAAGTTGTGATTTTACTAAATGTAAACAGTCTTCAACAAAAAATTATAACCGAAATAAGTCACTTACTGCCTAAGTTTGCGGAAGGGACAAGACTGACAAGGTCAATAAAGTAGACCACTTGTTTTTGTTACCAAATGCATTTAAAATGCCATGCATTGTTTTTCCATTATAGTTAAATATATGAGATTCTAGGTGCAACCCTTACCTTGAAGGAGGATTGTTGTAGTGCATGCCCGGAAAAAAGGACTGAGTCATACTTGAACCTGTTTGATTGTAAGTCTATTGATAGTTAAACTGGTACGGTGACTTAGACAACTTTCTGTTAGAGTATATTTTCCTCTTCATGTTTTTGCTTCAATAACATTAGAATACTGAAAAATGGTAATTTTATAGACTGAATTGGGTTAAATAGCAATGTCTGATGCAACATACCCATTAAAAGAAGATTGGATACCTTAAAACTGTGCAATTTATATAGCACTGTATTTCAGGGGTTAATAGGTAAGATGTATTATAAGACATACGAGAAAAGTAGAAGCAAGTTGGCAGAGAATAAACTAAAGAAAGATCAAAACTATATATTGTTGAGAAAAGCAATGTTCATTTTATTGTAAATTTATAAGTTGTAATTATGAAGAATTATTGAATTATTATGCCTCTTTAGCGATGACCTTTTGTGTCTTGCCCTCCTTGTGCAAGGTGTCGATGGTCGTCTTTTGGACAACTGTCAAGTCAGCAGTCTTCCCCATGATTGTGTAGCCTATAGAACTAGACTGAAAGACCATTTAAAGGCTTTTGCAGGTGGTTTGAGTTAATTAGCTGATTAGAGTGTGGCACCAGGGGCCATCAATTTTGAACCTTTTCACAATATTCTAATTTTCTGATATGATGAATTTGAGATTTTCATTTGTTGTCATTTGTAATCATCAAAATTAAACAAAATAAACATCTGAAATATATGAGTTTGTATGTAATGTATGAATATAATATACAAGTTTCACTTTTTAAATGGAATTACTGAAATCAATCTACTTTTTCATGATATTCTAATTTTATGACCAGCACCTGTATATATATATATATATATATATATATATATATATATATATATATATATATATATATATATATATATATATATATATATATATATTTATATATATATATATATATATATATATATATATATATATATATAAATTATTTTGATACTTATGTAATGTAATAAACTTATGTCTGCACTTGTAAGAACTCAAGCTTAGTTTGTTTGTAGCATAGATGCTAACCTTTTACACAGTGATACCAAGCAAGTTAAAAAACAATCAACTGGACTTTTTTTTAAGACGTTTCGCTTCCCATCCAGGAAGTTTTTTGAATTCAAAACATCACAATTAGAATTGAGTTCGAAGCTTTATAGAGTGGACCAAAGCAAAGTCTTGTTTTGGCTTAGAAAACATGCACCAGTCAGGTGTTATGATGGAGCTGTAGTCATGGCATCTGGACTGAATAGTTAGCTCAAGTTATTTAAAAAATCCTCCAAGCATCTTCATTTATTACTATGTGCACTACCTGAACCATATTATTTCGCAAAGAGCTGCTAAAATTAAATAATGGGGGAAAAAAGAATTCTCCCACCTAAGTGGCCTAGAAGACTTATTTATAAAATCCCCTAAATGCATGAAACTCCAGAATGAAATACACCAGTGAAGATTGCCCAGAGTCTCTAATAAGGTGTTCTCCACATCACATTTAGGTTGCACTATGTATGAGAGGAGAGAAGAACTTTTAGAGGTTTTTGAGGTTCATTGCAATCAGCTGGGATCCTTCAATAGAACCTTTTTGACTGATCTGTTTTAATTTGATAACATTTTCTATGTAAAATGATTTTTTTCATTTTTGTGTTTGCACTTGTCCTTTAAAAAGCCACATTCATCTTGACAGGGGTCCCTTCAAACTGAGCCTTGTTCTCTCAGAGGTATTTTCTGTTAAAAGGGTACAGTATTATTCCTTTCCTCTGGTGCATACATGCTGAACAGTATGTGAAGGATTGCTACAGAATGTCTACTGTTACTAAATATTCATAAAGGGAAGCAAATTATACAAAGTCAGACAGTGTATTATATCAGCTTGATTTTCTTAGATCATTTATAGCCAACCTGTCTATTATTTTTAATAAACTGTCTCTGTAGTTCCTTAAAATGACATGTTGTGAATTATATAAAAGTTAAATCTACACTTTTTCATGCTGTAGGACAGACTGGAAGAAAGTGAGAAGATTAGTGAGAACAGCAGAGAAGATAATCAGTTTTCCTCTTCCCTCCATAAAAAACATTTCTTTCCAGAGCTGCGTGCCCCGAGGCCGTAACATCATTAATGAACTGTTGAAAAAAGTCTAAATCATGTCACAGACTCTACATCCCACTGACAACACCAAACCAAAACACCACATATTTGTACCATATATATTTAATCCTCTGAAATTCCATCTCAATGTGTTTTTTTCTTTTTTTGCACCATATATATTTTTCTCCCACACTCTTTACATTTGATCACTGCTGCAAGGAATAAAAATGTCATGAAACAAACCGAAATACACACTGTGTATACAAAATGTCAATAAAAGTTGTTTAAGCCTAAGTCTAAGAATTCAGATTTCAAATTTTTGGGATCCAAAAAGAAGTTCATGAGTTATGGAATTGACACACAGGATACAACAGCAGCATCAACGCTTCCCAATCGTTCTTTTGAGTCACTTGACTCCCAGATACATGATAAGTTAAAAAAGTTGAGGAATTTCATTATTTATTTTTATAGTAGTCTCTGATAATCAAGGTAACAACGATGAAGAGTAGGAATATTAACTGGAACTTACTGTATCAAATCTTTTGATCCAGGAAATTCAGACACAACTAAAATATGTGTTTTTCCATGTTGAAACTGGTTGCAGATTGTAGTGTTTGTTGAGCTCTGCTATATTTTATTATGTCAATTATACTCTCACTGATTAGTCTTAGTACAGCAAATACAGTTCAAGGTCTTACCATTTTCTATCTTACAATCTTTTGTGGGTACTTTCACTTTTACTTGTATTAACTCAAATTTTCACAAGCACAAACTTCCCAACTATTTTGGTCGGGGAAGGGAAGCGACTGTTACTTCATTGCACAGGTTCCATAGGAAATTAATGGAGGGAGTGACGTTGCCTCCTGTGCGCCCAGCCCTTGAGCCATAAAAGCTTGTTCTACGACTGTTTTAGCTCAGAGCAACCAACACTGACACACTGACTGGTTTCACAGAGACTCACATGGCTGTGAGCCACTTACATTTCTGCTCTGACAGAGTATAAGGCTGTATCTGCAATATAGGAGAAGAGTCAGGAAGGGGTTGTTATAACGTATATATAATGTCTTTTTGGCATGGTGAATGCAATTAATAAGAGTGATTGTGTTTATTTTCATAGATCTTAGATCTCATCTTTATGGATAACGGGACTGGTGTTTTAACTCACTTACTTAATCTATGTTTTGAGATGAATCTGCTCCTGCTGTGTGTGTCATATTGTATGTTTTCCTGACACTTTTGTCTCTTGTTACAGTATGTGGAAACCTCCTTGTTGTCATGATGGGTTTCAGAAAAGCCCAGTATGCAGAACACCACGGAAACAGATGAAAAGTTTAACAAGTTTTATTGAGCACAAGCACATGGAATAAACACAGGAACGGGTTCAGGCCTGGGGGCAGGTTCACTGGAGTCTGTGAGGATAACAGTTCAGTTAACTTGGGAGCAGATGAGTCTGAGTTTGAGAGTTTCAGATTTATACCTTGAGGTGTCCGGGTTTGGCTTTGAGAGAGGAACTGTTGGGTCCAGAGACTGTTTAGTTCAGCAGAGTCCAATAACCGCTTCGGCGTCTTACTTCTAGCGTGAGGGCAGACCTTGGCTTTGGGTTTCCAGCTCTTAGTCCAGAGCTGCATGAGAATCCAGAGAAGGGTCTTCAGGTTTGGCTCAGAGGGCTGGCTCGGCAGGTTAAGCTCATCCAGAGCTTACAAGGGAAAACTGGATTCCTGAAAGCAGAGACAAAGAGGGATTAGAATCCAATCAGGAATCAGGAGCAACAAAGGTTCTCAGAAGAAGCTAGGCTCAGGTGCTAACCAAACTGGATAAACACTGCAGCGTTGAGGCAAGGTCTGAAGGCAGGTTATATACTGAAGGATCCTCTGATGATGAGATGCACCTCAGGTGTGTAGAAGGCTCAGCTCAGGAGGATCCATGGTGCAGTCTGCTGGAGAAAGGTGGAACTTCTCCAGATCCCAACACTTGTAATAATTTCTATATTTTACTTCAAGCAGCTCCACACTCCCACCAACACTCTCATTCAATCTCTGGCTGTAGCTGACCTGCTGGTTGGTGTTCTTGCTTTTCCATTAACAATGTCCTTCACTTTTAGCTTATGTTTTTATGATAATAACATGTTTTGTAAGATAAAAAAACAGCTTCGATGTATTGCTCAACACATGCTCTATTCTGCACATGTGTTGCATTTCAGTTGATAGGTATTATGCAGTGTGTCAGCCTCTCGCATATAGATCTAAAATCAGCCTCCATGTTGTGATCATCACGATCGGTGTAAGCTGGGGTGTTTCAGTTGTAACTGCAATTGTAGTAATAATTTCTAGATTGGACACAGAAGAATGTGCGGATGCATGTTTTCTTGACATTATGATGACAAACATTGTTGGACCTTTAATATCCTTTTACCTTCCCGTGGTCATAATGCTTTGCATCTACCTGAAGATATTTGTTGTTGCACAGAGACAGGCCCGGAGCATCCAAACCAGGACAAACTCTGGAGCAACTGTCAGTAAGATGGAGAGAAAAGCCACCAAAACTCTGGCTATTGTCTTGGGAGCGTTTCTGTTTTGCTGGGCTCCTTTTCTTCTTTCCCTCTCATTTTTACCTTTTACTAACAGTTTTGTCGTGGTTCCAGTGATAGAATCAGCTGGTTGGTTTACACTGATCAATTCAACACTAAATCCGTTTATTTATGCTTTCTTCTACACCTGGTTCAGTTCAGCTGTTAAAAGGATTCTTTCTGGGAAAATATTCTTTGGCAACTATCGTTATTTAAAGTTAAACTAAGGAAAATGTAATGGCAAAAAGATATTTAAAAAGAAAGCAGCTGTAGCTTAAGTAGAACAATGTCCTTGTCTGGTTTAAAAAAGAAAAAAAAACATTTTCTATAATCCTCTTAAATCTATGTTACTATACAATATATATTCTACTATGGAAAATTTAATTGTAATTAGATTACAATTAGACATGACAAACCTTTTACCGCTGTGAAAAAAAAAATCTGTGAAATGTTTTATTTTTTGATTGAATCAAAGAAACAATCAGAGGAACATTGTAAACACTCCTATGGAGGTGCTGTGATTCCACGTCAGACATACTGAGAGGTCAGTCACTCATGCAGAAGCTATTGTACTTCTGCATTGATCAGGATATAACAGAGCTTTTCTCTTGTTTAAAAAGAGATAATTTCAACTTTAAAAATGTCACCCGGTAGCTGCATTTTTCCTTTGTTTGCATCCCCTCCAGAAAAACAGCTTCACATTAATACATCCAGCGTTTTCAGGAGATATTGTAATTGCTGAAATTTTTAGTGCAGAAAATGTCCAAAACTGTTTGAGACAATGAGAGTGTGTATCGACTGTAGTGGGGAAAAAAGCATTCAACTATTCATTCTAGTTAAATAAACAGAGATCGATGGATTTCACTCAGTCGGCACATTTATTCATATCTTTGCAAAGAGAGAACAGTTCATCATACAGCCCTTATGGCACAGCATTCTGCCCTGTTCTGCTATAGCAGCGTTCGTCCCCCTTTACTTACAACAATGGAAAAGTAGTCAGAGTCAAAACAAATTACAGACACTTTGGTTAACAGTAACATGTTATGAATAAACCTTGAGAAAGAATCTGGTTTGTTATGGGAAGAATCTATGTCTGGTCTACAAACACCATCCTCCAAAGAATTGTGTGGCCTTGAAGGTGAAACAGATTGAGTGAAAACTTATATATTGAGTAAATAGGATAAATCAATATATATAAATGAAAACAAATCTAAATTTTCCGACAAAACGACTCTCTATTCTCATGGTGTTTTGCTCACTTAAAGCACTTCAACAAGTAGAGTATACTACTGTACACAACAGTGAGCATATATATATATATATATATATAACAAAACCAAAAAACTGTTTTGTCACTCCTCGTGGGTTGGTATGTGTCATCCTCAAGCTCGGGTCCTCTACCAGAGGCCTGGGAGATTGAGGGTTCTGCTCAGTATCTTAGCTGTTCCTAGGACTGCGCTCTTCTGGACAGAGACCTCTGATGTTTTACCTGGAATCTGCTGTAGCCACTCTCACAGCCCCCAGTGCTCCAATTACCACTGGCACCACTGCTGCTCTTACTTTCCACATCTTTTCTAGCTCCTCCTTCAGCCCTTCGTATTTCTCAAATTTCTCGTGTTCTTTCTTTTTGATGTTGCTGTCGCTTGGGATTGCCACATCTATCACTACTACCTTCTTCTGTTGTTTGTCGATCAACACGATGTCTGGTTGGTTAGCCATCACCTGTTTGTCAGTCTGGATTTTGAAGTCCCATAGGATGTTAGCTCGCTCATTCTCAACTACCTTAGGAGGTGCTTTCCATTTTGACCTTGGGACTTCCAGCCCATACTCATGGCAGATGTTCCTGTACACTATGACAGCTACCTGGTTGTGGCGTTCCATGTATGCACTTCCTGCCTGCATTTTACACCCTGCTGTTATGTGATGTATTGTTTCAGAGGCATCTTCGCACAGTCTGCATCGGGGGTCCTGCCTGATGTGGTAGACCCCAGCCTCTATTGATCTTGTATTGAGTGCCTGTTCTTGTGCTGCCATGATTAGTGCCTCTGTGCTGTCCTTCAGCCCAGCCTTTTCCAGCCACTGGTAGGATTTTTTGATATCAGCCACTTCTTCTATTTGTCTGTGGTACACGCCGTGCAGCGGCTTGTCCCTCCATGATGGTTCTCCTTCCTCTTTCTTGTCCTCACTTTCGTTTTTTTCCTGCCTGAGGTATTCGCCAAGCCATTTGTCTTTGGGGGCCATCTTCCTGATGTATTCCTGGATCTTGGTTGTTTCATCCTGGACAGTGGTCTTGACACTCACTAGCCCTTGGCCTCCCTCGCTACGCTTGTTATACAGTCTCAGAGTGCTGGATTTGGGGTGGAACCCTCCATGTATTGCGAGGAGCTTTCTTGTCTTGATGTCAGTAGCCTCTATCTCCTCTTTTGGCCAGTTTATTATACCAGCGGGGTATCTGATGACTGGTAGGGCATATGTGTTGATGGCTTGGATCTTGTTTTTCCCATTCAGCTGACTTTTCAGGACCTGCCTTACTCTTTGTAGGTATTTAGCTGTGGCAGTCTTTCTTGCCATCTCCTCGTGGTTTCCGTTAGCCTGTGGCACCCCAAGGTATTTGTAGCTGTCCTGAACATCTGTAATGTGGCCTTTTGGTAGTTCAACCCCCTCGGTTCTGATCATCTTCCCTCTCTTGGAGACCATGCGACCGCACTTGTCCAGTCCGAATGACATCCCAATGTCATTGCTGTAGATCCTGGTAGTGTGGATCAGTGAGTCGATGTCTTGCTCACTCCTGGCATACAGCTGGATGTCATCCATGTAGAGGAGGTGACTGATGATTGTTCCGCTTCGGAATTGGTATCCATAGCCAGTCTTTTTGATGTTTGGCTGAGGGGGTTCAGGCCTATGCAGAACAGCAGCGGGGATAGTGCATCACCCTGGTATATGACGCACTTGATGGTGACTTGTGCTGTTGGCTTTGCATTGGCTTCCAGACTTGTTTTCCACAGCTTCATTGAGTTCTTGATGAAGGCTATTAGAGTCCTGTTTTTCTTGTACATTTCCAAGCATTCCAGTATCCATGTATGTGGCATTGAGTCATAGGCTTTCTTATAGTCAATCCAGGCAGTGCACAGATTTGTCTGCCTGGTCTTACAGTCTCGAGTGACTGCTCTATCCACTAGTAGCTGGTGCTTGGCTCCTCTGGTGTCACTGCCTATTCCCTTCTGGGAAGGGTGCATGTATTGAGCCATGTGCCTATTCATCTTAGCTGCTATGATGCCTGACAGGAGCTTCTATGTTGTACATAGGCAAGTTATTGGCCGGTAGTTGGATGGGATTGTTCCCTTCTGGGGATCCTTCATGATCAGGATTGTCCGTCCTTGGGTTAACCATTCTGGGTGGGTCCCATCCATCAGCAGTTGGTTCATTTGTGCTGTGAGGCGTGCATGAAGTGCGGTTAGTTTTTTCAGCCAGTAGGTTTGGATCATGTCATGGCCTGGTGCTGTCCAGCTCTTCATACCTGCCACTCTTTCTTGGATATCTGCCGTTGTAACGGTTACTGGTTCTTGTTCTGGGAGATTGCTGTGATCTGTTCTTAGATCTTCTAGCCACTGAGCATTGGTGTTGTGGGATGCCTCCTTCTCCCATATCTTTCTCCAATACTGTTCAGTCTTTGCCCTGGGTGGATCTGATCTTAAATTACCCTGCCACTGTGAGTACACTTTGGATGGGTTGGTGGAGAACACCTGGTTTATTCTCCTGGCTTCTGCTTCTCCCTTGCATCTCTTTAGGCGGGTGGCCAGGGCGGCGAGTCTTTGTTTGGCTGTTTCTAGAGCCTCAGGAATCGACAGCTTGTTGGACTTAGGTAACCTCTTCCCTACACCTTTCTGCAGGTCTGAGAGCTGACTAACCTCTCTTCGTGTTGCCTTGATCTTGGCTTCCAGCCTTCTCCTCCATGGGGGCTCTGTTGGTCTCAGTGATGTCTTTAGTAGGGATAGTATGTAGTGCTGCATTTACATCTTCTAGAAGACTTTCAAAGGGTACTCTGCGCAGTATCTTAGCTGTTCCTAGGACTGCGCTGTTCTGGACAGAGACCTCTGATGTTTTACCTGGAATTCACTGTAGCCACTCTCCCAGTTTGGGGGTCACAGTCCCCAGTGCTCCAATTACCACTGGCACCACTGCTGCTCTTACTTTCCACATCTTTTCTAGCTCCTCCTTCAGCCCTTCGTATTTCTCAAGCTGCTCGTGTTCTTTCTTCTTGATGTTGCTGTCGCTTGGGATTGCCACATCTATCACTACTGCCTTCTTCTGCTGTTTGTCGATCAACACGATGTCTGGTTGGTTAGCCATTACCTGTTTGTCAGTCTGGATCTTGAAGTCCCATAGGATCTTAGCTCGGTCATTCAAAACTACCTTAGGAGGTGTCTTCCATTTTGACCTCGGGACTTCCAGTCCATACACATGGCAGATGTTCCTGTATACTATGACAGCTGCCTGGTTGTGGCGTTCCATGTATGCACTTCCTGCCTGCATTTTACACCCTGCTGTTATGTGATGTATTGTTTCAGAGGCATCTTCGCACAGTCTGCATCGGGGGTCCTGCCTGGTGTGGTAGACCCTGGCCTCTATTGATTTTGTACTGAGTGCGTGTTCTTGTGCTGCCATGATTAGTGCCTCTGTGCTGTCCTTCAGCCCAGCCTTTTCCAACCACTGGTAGGATTTTTTGATATCAGCCACTTCTTCTATTTGTCTGTGGTATACGCCGTGCAGCGGCTTGTCCCTCCATGATGGTTCTCCTTCCTCTTTCTTGTCCACACTTTCAGTTTTCTCCTGCCTGAGGTATTCACCAAGCCATTTGTCTTTGGGGGCCATCTTTCTGATGTACTCCTGGATCTTAGTTGTTTCATCCTGGACAGCTTGATGGGGGGATAGTGCATCACCCTGGTATATGCCGCACTTGATGGTGACTTGTGCTATTGGCTTTGCATTGTATATATATATATATATATATATATATATATATATATATAATTCTTCATTTAATTGCCACATGTGGCCACAGCGCCACAGGGCAACTACGGAGAGCTTGAAGGATCAAATTTTAGCCTATATGGAGAAAGGGAGAAATCTGGATGGATGGATGGATGGATGGATGGATGGATGGATGGATGGATGGATGGATGGATGGATGGATGGATGGATGGATGGATGGATGGATGGATGGAGCATCCCCCGTTATTAATTTCACCCTGTAAAAAATCTTCACACCCATGAGTAGAAGTAATGCACCACATCAGATTCCGTTCCCCCCATGTTAAGAAGAGGGGAACGCTATCTGACGGGGTTTATAGGCCCATCAGATTCCGTTCCCCCCCATGTTAAGAAGAGGGGAACGCTATCTGACGGGGTTTATAGGCCCATCATATTGGGATCCAGAGGCTTGCCCACCAGAGGGCGCCGAGGATCCCTTCCTGATGGTTTGTACTTCTGTTGGGATCTGGGGTGCTGTCTACCTTCCTCCACCAGAGGGTGTACTGGATCTCCTGAAGCTGGAGCTGGCTTCACCAGCTGCTTCACATCTGCTCATCAGGAGACCAGTACTTAAGTGGGCTGTGGACAACACTCCAGTGCCAGAGTGTTTTGCCATTTATGGTTAGCAAGCCTGAGCCAACCTGCCTGCCTGAATCTAGACTCCCTGATAACCTGAACCTGAACCTAATCTGTTTTTGTCCTCTCTGCTTCTAGGAAGAACCTGCCTGAGATCTGAAACTCAGGAAGAGTTTTCTCTGTCTGAAACCAGTCTGTCTGATTACTGGAGAACCCTGGAGATCAGAAACTCTGGAAGAGTTTCTCTGTCTGAAACCAATTTGTCTGATCACGGAAGGAAACCTGGAGAATCAAACCTGTCAGCCCTCAGCCTGCCGTCAGCCTCTGGACCCTCCAGGTTTCCCCCTCTGTCGCTCTGCTCAAACCTCTGAACAGGTACAAACCTGCGCTCACTCAACCAGCAAGATTACCTGGACTTCAGCTAACCATTCTGTCCCCCTCTGCAGTGAAAATCAGTCGTGACCAGTCCTGGACCAGATATCCCCCAGAATCAGTTCTGTGTTCTACCTGTGTATTTCAATAAACCTTTTTGAACTTTTTCCCCTGTCTCAGAGTGTGTTCTGCATTTGGGCTAGAATCACAACCCATCATGACACATCAGATACCGTTCAGATACACTATATTGCCAAAAGTATTTGCTCACCTGCCTTGACTCACATATGAGCTTAAGTGACATCCCGTTCCTAATCCATAGGGTTCAATATGACGTCGGTCCACCCTTTGCAGCTAGAACAGCTTCAACTCTTCTGGGAAGGCTGTCCACAAGGTTTAGGAGTGTGTTTATGGGAATTTTTGACCATTCTTCCAGAAGCGCATTTGTGAGGTCGCACACTGATGTTGGACGAGAAGGCCTGGCTCTCAGTCTCCGCTCTAATTCATCCCAAAGGTGTTCTATCGGGTTGAGGTCAGGACTCTGTGCAGGCCAGTCAAGTTCATCCACACCAGACTCTGTCATCCATGTCTTTATGGACCTTGCTTTGTGCACTGGTGCACAGTCATGTTGGAAGAGGAAGGGGGCAGCTCCAAACTGTTCCCACAAAGTTGGGAGCATGGAATTGTCCAAAATGTCTTGGTATGCTGAAGCATTCAGAGTTCCTTTCACTGGAACTAAGGGGCCAAGCCCAGCTCCTGAAAAACAACCCCACACCATAATCCCCCCTCCACCAAACTTTACACTTGGCACAATGCAGTCAGACAAGTACCGTTCTCCTGGCAACCGCCAAACCCAGACCCGTCCATCAGATTGCCAGATGGAGAAGCGCGATTCGTCACTCCAGAGAACGCGTCTCCACTGCTCTAGAGTCCAGTGGCGGCGTGCTTTACACCACCGCATCCGACGCTTTGCATTGCACTTGGTTATGTATGGCTTGGATGCAGCTGCTCGACCATGGAAACCCATTCCATGAAGCTCTCTGCGCACTGTTCTTGAGCTAATCTGAAGGCCACATGAAGTTTGGAGGTCTGTAGTGATTGACTCTGCAGAAAGTTGGCGACCTCTTCGCACTATGCGCTTCAGCATCCGCTGACCCCGCTCCGTCAGTTTACGTGGCCTACCACTTCGTGGCTGAGTTGCTGTCGTTCCCAAACACTTCCATTTTCTTATAATACAGCTGACAGTTGACTGTGGAATATTTAGGAGCGAGGAAATTTCACGACTGGATTTGTTGCACAGGTGGCATCCTATCACAGTTCCACGCTGGAATTCACTGAGCTCCTGAGAGCGACCCATTCTTTCACAAATGTTTGTAAAAACAGTCTGCATGCCTAGGTGCTTGAATTTATACACCTGTGGCCATGGAAGTGATTGGAACACCTGATTCCAATAATTTGGATGGGTGAGCAAATACTTTTGGCAATATAGTGTATGTTAAGCAGGGGAAACGCTATCTGACGTGGTTTAGAAGCCAATCAGATACCGTTCCCCCATGTTAAGAAGGGGAAACGCTATCTGACGGGGTTTAGAAGCCAATCAGATACTGCTCCCCCCGATGCCATTTATGTTGAGTTGCAATAAATGCAAAACACTCTGCAGGTTCTTGTCTTTGTCGTCCACTCTATTTAGCTGGCTTTTGAAACACACGGCGAGAACGTGGGGGCCGGTTGGTGAGGGTTACGGGGGCCAGGAACGCAGAAGTAACGCAATAATTACTTTTACTAGTAACTAATTACTTTTATGGTGGAGTAACTCAGTTAGTTAACTAGTAAGTATAACTAATTACTTTTTCAAAGTAACGTGCCCAACACTGCAAGGCACAGAGGATGACTTTGCTGAATCTTTAACTACAAGAAATCCTCTTTCTGGAATGGTCAGACCTATAGCCTCAACTTAAAGGTTGACGTAACCTATGTAAGTTATTTCTACTCCATTAGTGGCTGTAATTTTTTTGGCCATTCAAAAGTAAGATGAATGATGCTGTCTTTTGCTGACCAGTGCTTGTTGAAAAGAAACTCTAAAATGGTATTTACTTGACTGCCATTGTCAAGAAGACATTAGACTTCTACACCCTGTAGTTTTATTTCTCGGAGTGATGGTCGATCCTCGTAGTCTGTACATAATTGCACATAAAATGCCAAGTTAATTTTAGAGATTGACAGTAATGTGGCAGTTTTTCAAATGACAGAGAAAACGCATAAATTAAGAAAATAAAACGTCTAAAAAAATTTAAGAATTATGGCAGTGGTCACAAACAAAATACAGAGAGCTACATTACACCACACTGATTTAGAGCATTGGAAATTGTGATATGACTTATCTTATCAACACTTACATTCCACCGTAACGTCTTAGTTCACACTTAAAGGGGAACACCGTTTTTTTTTTTACATTAACCCCTTGATTTTACGTTATTACATCATGCTCTACTCACCCATAATAGTTTTCTGTCATTTGAAGCTGTTCCGGAGATATTCGGTTTTGTTACAGCATTCATAACATGTACGCGAATCACTGTACCCCAGACATCCGTGGTTATATTTTTTATATTTATATTTTTTTAAAACAAAGTGGAGTGTGTACGAAGTCATCTATGCTAGGGTGACCACATTTTCATTTGGGAAAACCAGGACACCTTGGAGCGGGGGGGATCTCTGTTCCCATGCATAGTCTGTGGCATGCACTCACTTAACATAGGCCTACTTAATCCTACAATAACATGATATTTACAGTTGATTTATTAAAAATGCTTTTCAGTAAAAGTCAACAGCAATAACTCCAATAACAAACGATAATTTCATTCAAAATGCATTTATTAAAAATACTTAACAATTCCTGTAATGAATGAATAGCACAATGAAAGAAATAATGTCTCATCTAAACATCCCTCACTTAACAATAAAGTTAACAATAACTCTCAACTCCCAATAACATGATACTCAGCCTCAGCAATGAATGAAATAATGTCTGTTCTGTAGGCTATTGGAAAAAATAAATTAACAAATGAGCTAATTAACAAAAAATACCTCTTGTGTAGCAAAAATTATTCAAAATGTACCAAAAACGAACAAACATAACAATAGACTATCTTTACTTTCGGTGTCCAGGTGGCTTTTCAGATCCCTTGCACCTCCATTAGACAACGAGACATATGTGCCTGCTTTGCACACTGTGCACAAGGCCTCACAATTGTCTCGACCCGGTCTGAAAGCCGGGAAACTCTTTTGTAAATCGTTGGTAAACATACATTTGCGCTTTTGCATGTTGTTGGCGTACTGACAGCCACGCAATCTATATTCTGATTAAGAACAGGGCTGCCCGCACTGACGCGGCTCAGGGATTTCGTCACACGCAGTGTCGTGCGCAGTGCACTAGCGCCTGTAAATTTAATGGTCCAATTAAGGTAATTTAAAAAATCAGGACATTTCCTCACTTTCTAAAAAAACCCCGGGACGCCCGGGCAGGACGTGAAATACGCATATGTCCCCAGAAATACGGACGTTTGGTCACCCTAATCTACGTGCGCCGGCTACCATTCATTCATCCTGTCCCCTGAACTGCTGCTAGTTTTACTCACATGCCTGGAATATGTCTAGTGTTACTACCACAGATGATCTCGCTCTCGAAATGGAATTGAACGATTCAGATTAGCAAGCCAAATTAATATAAGAGGTAGAGCGTAGTCGGCTTTGGCCCTGGCTGCCTGTCACTCCAGTCCGGCGCGCGGATGACATCATACACATTCCACTTTGTTTTAAAAAAATATTTAAATAAAAAATATAACCACAGATGTCTGGGGGTCAGTGATTCACCTACATGTTATGAATGCTGGCAAACCATAAATAATAAATTATGAACAGTTTAGTTTGTGCCATCAAATCGTTTGCCCGTTCAGGGGTTCCGATCAGAACATGACCAGGCAGATTCAGGGTTCCAAGAGTCTGACAGAGAGCTCAGGCAGAACGTTCAAATAGGAAGAGGCATGTTCAATAGTTGAGAGATAGAACAAGACAGGACATCAGGAAAACTATGATGCATTTGAAGTCACACCCTCCACTGAGCCAAGAACAGGAACAGGGCATACTCAATGGATTAGAGACCGGAAATGATCAGGAACACTAATACAATACTAACAACCTCTCTCAACCCTGGCCTCCGAGAACGAGACCATCAAAATCCAACTAAGCAACACAATCTCCAAGTCAAAACACAGAAACAATTGGTAACCGGGCAGAGTAAGGCAGCTGAGTAAAATGAGCAAGTAGGTCAGCTATCAGGGTAGTGATCATGACAGTACGCTCCATGGAAAGTCTCCCCCACCTGTTACAAAGACTCCAGCATTGATCTGCTTTCAGTCCTTGGATTTTTTCTTTGTCCAAATGACAACAGAACCCTAACAAAGTTGTTTTTTTCTAATTCATTCCTTCTGCTGCTTAATTGTTAGTTTTGTACAACTTTTGAATTGGTTCATCCAGAGCTGTATCTGTGTAAGCGTTTGCCTTTGCGCTGGTTCACCCCCTGGTGTATAGATCGATGGTTGCAAAGATTAAATGAATGCCGAGAATTAGGGCTTTTCCACTCTCCTGCTCTGGACAAAATGCATGATGATGTAATTGTGGGATGAAATGGTTCAGCCAATTGCAGTGGTGCTGTACTGCAGCCTCAAATCTATATGGCTACAGAACCTCTACCAAAAAAAGGTGCAGGATTTGAAAATCCACTACTGTAAGATTTCACAGAAATTATTCCAGTAATATTGATCAAAATCTTTGGTATAAGCACAAATTGCAGAGGAAGATTTAGACCTTTTTCTTATCCTGAGCCTCTACATGATTTTCAGTTTATTCTTTCCCCAAAGCCCTCAGTAAGTATCAGACCCTTTTCACAAAGCTAAACAGCATTACCATATAGAGTAAAGGTAGAGCCTCATTGAGAGTCCCCCGGAACAGATATAGCAGTTATTTAAAAATGAAAATGAAATAAAAAGAATTAATCTTCATCAGATCAGTCAATGAACCTCTCGCTGACTGGTTCAGTGCAACGGCAACAACAGTTGAAGTTTTTTTTTTTTTTGCTTGTATTATGTCGCCATCTATCATGTGAGCGTTTACTTGTATAAGCTCAAACTCACACAAGCACAAATATTCAACTTCTTTGGCTAGAGGGAGGCAAAACACTGTTACTTCATTGCACGGGTTCCATAGGAAATGAGGGAGTGACATTTCCTTCTGTGAGCCCAGCCCTTTAGCCATAAAGGCTTGTTCTAAGAGATTGTTTTAGCTCAGAGCAACCAGCACTGACACACTGACTGGTTTCACAGAGACTCGCATGGCTGTGAGCCACTTACACTTCTGCTTTGACAGAGTATAAGGGTGAATCTGCAATTCAGGAGAATAGTCAGGGAAGGGTTGTTACTTATATATATAATATCTTTTGGACATGGTGAATGCATTTCATATGGGTGATTGCTTTTATTTTCCTGGATTTTAGATCAAATCTTTATGTCCCAATGGAAAACAGAACTAATGTTTTAATTTACTTACTTCATCCCTGTTTTGAGATGAATCTGTTTAGTTACAAACTAACAACTCCTTCTGCTGTGTGTGTAATAGTGCAAGTTTTTCTGACACTTTTGTCTCTTGTCACAGTATGTGGAAACCTCCTTGTAATAATTTCTATATTTTACTTCAAGCAGCTCCACACTCCCACCAACACTCTCATTCAATCTCTGGCTGTAGCTGACCTGCTGGTTGGTGTTCTTGCATTTCCTTTAACCATGTCATTCTCTTTTACCTCATGTTTTTATGACAATAACATGTTTTGTAAGATAAAAAACAGCTTTGATGTATTGCTGAGCACATGCTCTATTCTGCACATGTGTTGCATTTCAGTTGATAGGTATTATGCAGTGTGTCAGCCTTTAACATATAGATCCAAAATCAGCCTTCATGTTGTGATCATCATGATTGTCATAAACTGGGGTCTTTCAGTTCTCACTGCAATTGGTGTTATTATTTCTAGATTGAACAAAGAAGAATGCTTGGATGCATGTTTTATTGACATTATCATGACAAACATTGTGGGACCTTTGACATCCTTTTACCTTCCAGTGGTCATAATGGTTTGCATCTACCTGAAGATATTTGTTGTTGCACAGAGACAGGCCCGGAGCATCCAAACCAAGAAAAAGTCTGGAGCAACTGTCAGTAAGATGGAGAGAAAAGCCACCAAAACACTGGCAATTGTCTTGGGGGCGTTTCTGTTTTGCTGGGCTCCTTTTTTTCTTTCCTTCACGTTAGCACCTTTTTCCAATAGTTTTGTAATGGTTTCAGTGATAGAATCAACCAGCTGGTTTGCACTGATCAATTCAACTCTAAATCCATTTATTTATGCTTTCTTCTACTCCTGGTTCAGGTCAGCCTTTAAAATTATTGTTTCTGGGAAAATATTTTTTGGCAACTATGGTAACTTAAAATTAAACTAAGGCACATTTAAACAAACAAACAAAAAAATACAGGCTAAAATAAATTTCTTTGGAGGATAGCGCATGTTATCGATTTAGCGGTAGCCTGAATAATAGAACCCTGTCCTTGTCTAGTTTTTCTAAAAACAAATCATAACCTTCAATCCACTTAAACCTCTCTTATTAGACAATATATATCCAACAGCGAAATAATTTTTTTCCCTCGGTTTTAGATTTTTTTTTTCTTTTAAACGGCACTAATGGCTGTTTTTTTGTGACAGCAGTAAAGGAAAGGGTGTATGAGAGAGGGGGAGAGACATGTGGCAAAAGGACCACAAGCCAGATACACCGGAGACGTTCATTTCTGTGGCAGTGTTGTCAGATGGAAGGAACTTTTTTGCGGAAATGAATGAAGATTGAAAGATTTTCCAAATGAAAAACAAGAAAACAACTTTCTGAAAGTAGTAAATTGTTGCATATTAGAGACAGCAGAATAAAGGTTGTTTAATAAAATACCTACAATTGTTTATTTTTTCCACAGTGTTTGCTTCTCGGAAGTTTATAATATGAATGTAACGTGAGTGTGACTTTTATTTTTGTGTCTAGAGCAACATCTTGATTCCAAAAAGGGTACTGATAATTTATTTTCATTCCAGTATGAAGACAGCATGTAGTCAATGTTATATAATCATACCAAATTAATGTAGTGTTTTTTAATTAGTATAATACTTTAAGTTGATTAATTCTAAACAAGAAATGGTTATCTAATTCTGCACATTTTTAAAGATCTGGCAGTCTGCCAACATTATTAAACACAGAGATGACTAGACTAAAAGGAATGCTACTGGATCATCAGCCATAAGATAAGATAATCTTTTCCTGCTCTCAATCGAATGACCCGAGAAACCACAGTAAAGGCAAAGATTAGACTCCCCCTGATGCTGCTGTTTTTTGGGGGGATAAATGTGTTCTGCTGATCTGCATGAATTCAGGTTAGAGTGATGCTGGGTTAGAGGCAGTTCCAAAAGTTTCTGGTTAAAGGCTTGATGAGGGAACTCCTATAGTTATTCTTTCTAATCTAGATCCCTTCCTTTTAAGCTGACGACTATCAATCCTGCTAACTAGAACAATAATCTAGTTCAGTCTTTCTTTCATGTAGTGCATAAATTATTATGATGTGATAACATCATCTAAAAGAACACCTATTAAATACATTTCAATTGAACTACCTTTTCTTGTCTGAGCTTGAATTCAAGTCTACCTACTCAGTTTAAGTGCATGCACTTTTCTACCAAATGCAAAACATTACAGAAAAGGAAATTAATATTTAAAATTATTATTACATTTTTTTAAGTATTATATGCAATAAAAGACAATTGATACACAAAAGTGCTGTATTTGTTTTCAATTTGACAGTTAAAAGTAAAGAAGAAGTGACTCCAAAAGGAAAGTCTGTGTCAGGAACCCAGTTTGTGTGGTCTGTTTTTGTGTTTCCTTTCTTCCTCCACCAGGTGGTGCCCCGTCCTCATTAGGCCTCCCTGCACACCTGCAGTTCGTTGTCTCATTACCTGTGGAGTGCTCTTAAGCTGCTGACTGCCACTACCTCAACGCCAGAGTGTTTGCCAGTTTCGGGTATTCTAGCCATGCTTAGTTTAGCAGAGTCTAACCTGAGTTTTTGTTTTACCAGTTTTGGGTACTCTAGCCAAGCTGAGTTTGCTGAGTCAAACTGAGTTTTTTGTTTCCCTGAGTTATAATCTTGCTGTTTTTGTCTTTGCCTCTCAGCAGGAAGTCATCCTGCAAACTAGATGTTTTGGGCCTTCTCTCCTCTGGAAGGATCTTCTGAGAACCAAACTGAGCTGAGGATTCAAGTTTGTGGTTTGGATCAACCTTTTCCCCCAAGGATGTCTGGGGCTTCGCTCTGAGCAGGGGATTCATCTCCACATAACCCATTCAATACCACAGGAAATCTAAGTGGCAGTCAGCTTCTCCATTCACCAAGGAACAACCGCAGTCTGGGTAAACCCTGTCCGCCCACCATCAAACAAGACAATCACTGGAACATCCCTCACAGGCTGGATTCAATAAAAGACAGCTTTTTCTGAAAACGTGAGTCTGCAACCTATTCCCCATTTTCAAGTCAAAGAATCTAATTTCCCACTGAGCCTGAACTAACCGCAGTGTCTTCCCCTCACTTTCCAGTTCCGGTTTGACAGTGTTCAGAGAAGCACTGATTCATCGCATCATACTAAATAAACCTGTTAAACTTTTCCCTGGTCTCTCAGTTTGGTCTTCTGCATTTGGGTCAGATCTTTAATTAAATCATGACAGTCTGGGGTAATTTACTTTATGAATGTCAATTGTTGATAAGCTGCAGAAATACTTCGAACAGCAAATTTACTTTGTACAATTTTTCTGGAGTGAAAATAATTAGCTTTGCATCTGGCTTGATTATAGGTGTTGAACACTTCGGATTCTTCAGTGGAGCCTGTGTTGTCAGACACTGTAACAGAAATAAACTGCTAATTTCAGCTGTCTGACATTTACTTTGAACATATTTTTTTTATGTGTTTTTTTTATTTTTAATAATAAAAGGCTATGCTGTCAAAAAAACTATAAAAACCTTCCTTCAGTCGCTGAGACTTGTTTGCCTGGTTTAGCAACTTCTGGAAAAATATATGCTTTGCTAAAGTGCTACAGCATTTAATATCTGCCTTTATAATTCAATTGATGCTGTGAGTAAAACTCATGTGATGAGTAGTATTTTGGTAGTATAGCCATGTGTTTTTATAATCTGAACTATTCTTTTTTTTTGTGTGTGTGTTTTTTTTATATCCTCTAGTTAAAAATATAAAAGTGCAATATTTTAGAAGGCTATTTAATCAACAGGATAAAGCCATGATCATAGATGAACATGCATAGCTCGTCAACACAAAAAGAGACTCAGCCAATCACCAATAAGGAACTGAAATGATTTAGGCAGCCATATGTATATATGTATATGTAATAAGAATAATCCTAGATTTCTTTTTAATACAGTTGCCAAACTCACCCAGAGCCATAGCTCTGTTGAACCGTCCATTCCACCTGCTCTTAGCAGCAATGATTTTATGGGATTCTTTATAAATAAGATTGATCTTATTAAAAATAAGATCATAAGCACTCCTCTATCCGCGATTGTACCTGAGGTAGTCATGGAATCTGAACCGGGTTTAGACTGCTTTGATCCAGTTGAACTTTCTGAATTAGCAAAATTATTGTCTTCATCTAAGCCTTCAACTTGTATGTTAGATCCAGTTCCAACCAGGTTATTTAAGGAGGTATTCCCTTTGATCTCCTCCTCCATTTTAGATGTGATTAATCTATCTCTGTTACAGGGATATGTACCTAAAGCTTTTAAGGTTGCTGTAATTAAACCTCTGCTTAAGAAACCGTCTCTTGACCCAGATGACTTGGTTAAATATAGACCTATATCCAATCTTCCTTTCTTATCCAAAATTCTTGAGAAAGTAGTTGCCAAACAAGTTTGCGACCACTTACACCATAATAAACTTTTTGAAGAGTTTCAGTCTGGCTTTAGAGCTCATCATAGCACTGAAACAGCTCTGGTGAAAGTCACTAATGATATTCTCATGGCCTCAGATAATGGACTTGTATCTGTGCTCGTCCTGTTGGATCTTAGTGCTGCATTTGATACAGTTGACCATAATATTCTTTTAGAAAGACTTGAATATTTTGTTGGAATTAAAGGAACAGCACTAGACTGGTTTAAATCTTATCTATCTGATCGAATTCAGTTTGTTTATGTTAATGATAGATCTTCAACACGCTCAAAGGTTACCTGTGGAGTACCACAGGGATCAGTGCTAGGACCAATTCTCTTTACTTTATACATGCTCCCAATTGGTAGAGTTATTAGACAGCATGGGATTAATTTCCACTGTTATGCTGATGATACCCAGCTATATCTGTCTATAAATCCAGATGAAGCTAACCCATTACATAGATTACAGGCATGTCTTGAAGACATAAAAACCTGGATGACTCTTAACTTTCTGCTTCTGAATGAAGACAAAAAAAAGTTATAGTCTTTGGACCAGAGTCTCTGAAAAAGAAGCTGATTAGCCAGTCACTTCATTTGGATGGGATTAAACTGATTTCAGATAATAAAGTAAAAAATCTTGGTGTTATTTTTGATCAGGACCTGTCATTTAAATCCCAGATCAAAGAGGTTTCTAGAATTTCCTTCTTTCATCTTATGAACATTGCAAAAATTAGAAATCTCCTGTCCAGGGGTGATGCTGAGAAACTAGTCCATGCATTTGTTACTTCAAGGCTGGACTATTGTAATTCTTTACTATCAGGAAGTCCACAAACTGTAGTTAAAAGCCTTCAGCTGATCCAAAATGCTGCAGCCAGAGTTCTGATGAAAATTAAAAAGAGAGATCATATCTCTCCTATCCTGGCTTCTCTTCTTTGGCTTCCTGTTAAATCAAGAATAGAATTTAAAATCCTCCTTCTCACATATAAAGCCTTAAATGGCCAAGCTCCATCTTATATCAGAGATCTGATTGTTCCTTATGTTCCTAACAGAGCACTTCGCTCTCAATCTGCAGGTTTACTAGTGGTTCCTAGAATTTCTAAAAGTAGAATGGGAGGCAGATCATTTAGTTATCAGGCTCCTCTCCTGTGGAACCAACTACCAGTTTTAGTCCGTGAGGCAGACACCCTGTCTACTTTTAAGGCTAGGCTTAAAACTTTCCTTTTTGATAAAGCTTACAGGTGCTGGTCATAAAATTAGAATATCATGAAAAAGTAGATTGATTTCAGTAATTCCATTTAAAAAGTGAAACTTGTATATTATATTCATACATTACATACAAACTCATATATTTCAGATGTTTATTTTGTTTAATTTTGATGATTACAAATGACAACAAATGAAAATCTCAAATTCATCATATCAGAAAATTAGAATATTACTGAAGACCAATAAAAACAAAGGATTTATAGAAATGTTGGCCAACTGAAAAGTATGAACATGAAAAGTATGAGCATGTACAGCACTCAGTATTTAGTTGGGCCTCCTTTGGCCTGTATTACTGCCGCAATGCGGCGTGGCATGGAGTCGATCAGTCTGTGGCACTGCTCAGGTGTTATGATAGCCCAGGTTGCTCTAATAGTGGCTTTTAGCTCTTCTGAATTGTTGGGTCTGGTGTATTGCATCTTCTTCTTCACAATACCCCATAGATTTTCTATGGGGTTAAGGTCAGGAGAGTTTGCTGGCCAATTAAGAACAGGGATACCATGGTCCTTCAACCAGGTACTGGTAGCTTTGGCACTGTGTGCAGGTGCCAAGTCCTGTTGGAAAATGAAATCTGCATCTCCAAAAAGTTGGTCAGCTGCAGGAAGCATGAAGTGCTCTAAAACTTCCTGGTATGTGGCTGCGTTGACCCTGGACCTCAGAAAACACAATGGACCAACACCAGCAGATGACATGGCACCCCAAACCATCACTGACTGTGGAAACTTTACACTGGACTTCAAGCAACGTGGATGAAGTGCCTCTCTTCTTTTCCTCCAGACTCTGGGACCTTGATTTCCAAAGGAAATGCAAAATTTACTTTCATCAGAGAACATGACTTTGGACCACTCACCAGCAGTCCAGTCCTGTTTCTCTTTAGCCCAGGCAAGACGCTTCTGACGCTGTCTGTGGTTCAAGAGTGGCTTGACACAAGGAATGCGACAGCAGAAACCCATGTCTTTCATACGTCTGTGTGTGGTGGTTCTTGAAGCACTCACTCCAGCTGCAGTCCACTCTTTGTGAATCTCCCCCACATTTTTGAATGGGTTTTGTTTCACAATCCTCTCCAGGGTGCGGTTATCTCTCTTGCTTGTACACTTTTTTCGACCACATCTTTTCCTTCCCTTCGCCTCTCTATTAATGTGCTTGGACACTGAGCTCTGTGAACAGCCAGCCTCTTTAGCGATGACCTTTTGTGTCTTGCCCTCCTTGTGCAAGGTGTCGATGGTCGTCTTTTGGACAACTGTCAAGTCAGCAGTCTTCCCCATGATTGTGTAGCCTATAGAACTAGACTGAAAGACCATTTAAAGGCTTTTGCAGGTGGTTTGAGTTAATTAGCTGATTAGAGTGTGGCACCAGGGGCCATCAATTTTGAACCTTTTCACAATATTCTAATTTTCTGATATGATGAATTTGAGATTTTCATTTGTTGTCATTTGTAATCATCAAAATTAAACAAAATAAACATCTGAAATATATGAGTTTGTATGTAATGTATGAATATAATATACAAGTTTCACTTTTTAAATGGAATTACTGAAATCAATCTACTTTTTCATGATATTCTAATTTTATGACCAGCACCTGTATAGTTAGGGTGGCTCAGGTTATCCTCAGCTGTCTTTAAAGTTATGCTGCTATAGGCTTAGACTTTTGGAGGACATAGGGACCCCATTTCATCATTCTGCTTCATTCTCTCTCTGTTCTCCTATTCTGCAGAATCTTTTTGTTCAATCTCTAACCTTCTGCTCTCTCTGCTTTTCCTCAGAGTAGCTTTGCCTCGTCTGTTCCTGTTTGGCTGTGACGTCATCCAGGAAAGAAACATCAGCTGTGCTGCTTCCATCAACACCCTTGTTTGTAGATGTTGGAGATCGGCCTGTCTTCAGGTGTGGTCCTGTTTCTGTGGCTGTGGCTGGGTGAATGTGCTCTCTTCATCCTCTGGCATGGGAGCTGCCTTGGAGCTCGTCTGCCTGGCTGTGTGTTTCCTGGACGGGGCCGCCTTTTACAGCTGCTTTTTGTATCTCTGCTTCTGTCTCCTTGAACCCCAGTCGGCCTCGGCAGATGGCCGCTCGCACTGAGCCTGGTTCTGCTGGAGGTTTCTTCCTGTTAAAAGGGAGTTTTTCCTCTCCACTGTCGCTACAAGCATGCTTAGTGTGAGGGATTGTATTTGAGTCAATGAGTCAATGCAATCAACTGGTTTTCCTTAGATAGAAACTTTGTATCAATTTGACTGTATGATCTGGTTGAACTGTAAAGTGCCTTGAGATGACATGTGTTGTGACTTTGGCGCTATATAAATAAACTGAATTGAATATGTGGTGAAAACAACTGAATTAAAAAGTAAGGGGGAGGAAGGGGATATGAGTTTAAATGTAACATGCTTTTGGTGCCAGATTGGCCTACATACTTTAAAATTGGAATTAGAGCATGCAGCTGTCTCTCTGATTTACAGATGATGGTCTAAAATTAAAGAAGTCATACAAGTAGAAGTGCTTAGGATAAAAAAAATAAAAAATTTGGAGGTGAAAGGAATTAAACAAAAAAAAGTCATACACTATGAACAGTAGAGAGAACCGAACCCTCATCACACTCAACATGTAGAATCATAACGTACATGGGCCACAGCAGAAGATGTATGGAAAGCCAAGTTGTGACCTCTGACACAGACAATGTGACTAACAGATGATTTGCAAGTGGTTTGTGTGTTGACAACATGTTTTCTTTTAATAGGTCACATAGTAGTAGTAGTAGACATGCTGAGAGCATGTTAAGGACACATCAACTACACGTTAACAGGCAGTACACGTTTTAACCCCTTCTTCACATTTAGGAACAAAGATGAACACAGGTGCAAATTTCAGTTTCAGGTATTTAACTGTGTTTTTAACATTGAGTCATTAAAAGCTAATTATACATTGTTCTTTTGCCTTAATGCCTCCATCATGGATGTTTGCTAAAGGTATAAAGGCTGTAAACACAAACAATGAAAGTTGGTTCTGATCCCTCTTACTGGAAGGGCAATGGAGTATATGTTGGGAATGTCAATGGTCATTATGGGTATCTGATGGGTCATTAACTCCCTTGTCATAGTGGTTCGGTGACATGCCTCTTTGAAGTGTGAGTCAGTTGAGAACAGGTGAAAGGTAATTCTTCCAGGTATTGTCCATAAAAGTGCTTTGTAAATGTAGGGTAGGCTAGGGCTGGCCAGGTTATCTCTGTGACCACCTACTCTGTTAAGTGCAGGATTTTCCAGGTTAACAAGGATGGCTTCCTTAACCTCTCTTAAACCATTTGTCTTTCTTGGCCAGGATATGCACATTGTTGTCCTCAAACAAGTGTCCTTTAGCCTTCATGTGTAGGTGAGTCTGGTCTTGAGGAGTTGGCCCTCCTGTGTAGTGGTTGCTTGGTCTCTCTAAGCACTCTGAGCACTTTTCACTACACTGAACAGCTTAAACCACGTTGTCGGTCTCGACCCAGAAACAATTGAGAAAACATTGACATGTCAGAACAGGCCTGAAAAACTGTGGTTATCCCAGATGGGCTTTCTTAGAAAGGTTAAAGCATAATTTTCATAACATTGAGATCTTAACACTAGAACTACCATGGAGGGGTCAGACGTATTTGGTTTTCAAGTCACACGCCACCAGAAACTTGATACCAAACTTGTCTGGTTTAGTTGCAATGTACTGTAGGAAACAGCAGCGAGTCTTGCACGGGAAAAGTTGTTCGTCAATGGTGAATTGTTGACCAGGAATGTAGGATGTGATGCAGTTGGTGACAAACAATCCCCATATGTTTGAAATTGCAACAAACCTATCAGTCTGTACTCGCTCGCTGCGGGTGTCTCTGTCATCAAAGCGCAGGTGATGCATGATGTTTTGGAAACGGCCTCGGGACATGGTTTCGATGATGTGTGGGCTTGACTGCACACCCAGTACATTGGACATTGAGCCCCCATCAAATGAACACATCAAGCACCGTGACAGCTATCGCTGGCAAAAAAAGGATTTCATCAGTCCCAATACTGATTGTTCTGCTCCAGCTCTCACAGATGATGCAACTGTCCTCCACACACCGCTGCAGTACTTTGAAAAGTTTGTGTCAGAAGACATGATTCAAGCTCTGGCAATCCAAACAAATGAGTACAGCGTTCAAAGTAATGGAAGATCTGTGAACGCCACAATCAAGGAAATACAGAAAATGTTGGGCATGTACCTGAGGATGGGCTTGGTCCAAATGGCTGGAACCCGTATGTATTGGGAGACAGATACGCGGAAGTCCCCAGTTGCTGATATGATGCCCCGCAACAGATTCCAATCACTTTTGACAACATTACTGTTGGGATCTGGGGATGTACCACCTTCCACCAGCAGAGTGCGTCGTGGGTCTCCTGGGCTGGAACCCTCCAGCACACCTGAGACGCATCTAGTCATCAGGAGACCTTCCCTTCATAAGCAGCTGCCAGACCTTCCTTCAACGCCGCAGTGTTGACCTTAGTTTGGTTAGCAACCTGAGCCTCTGATACCTGAAAGAATCTTAGTTGTCTCAAGTGAGAAAACTGATTCTAACCCTCCTCTGTCTTTGCTCACAGGAAACCTGTCTCAAGCCTGAAGCTCTGGGTGAGCTTAAGCTGCCTTCCAGCCCTGGTGAGCCAAACCTGAAGATTCCTATTTGGATTCCCCCTGCTACTCTCTGTGAAGAGCTGGAAACTCTGATCAAGGTCTGCCATTCAAAGTCAGAAGCTAGACGCTGCAGCTGCTTGTGCACTCTGCTTAACCAACAGTCTCTGGACCCAACGGTTCCCTCTCTCACAAGAGAAGCCTGGACTCCGTCAAGGTAGAAGAATTATCTTAAAGGACTCATTGATCATCTGTCTGCCCAGCTAATCAAACTATCCATCTCTGCAGACTCCAGTGAACCCAACCCGGACCAGTTCCTGATCCTGTTCATGTTTTTGTGTCAACAATCTTTAATAAACTCTGTTAAACTTTTACCCAGCCTCCGTTGTGTTCTGCATGTGGGTTTGAACTAAAACCAATCATGACAATTATATTTTATGAACAATTCAACAGTGTCAGAGACTCAAAAGAGGGAAAAACTCTGGAATAATTCAGACCATGGCTTGAGCGTCCAATCACTGCACTATGGAACTATTGATTACACTATGGAAATACTGACTTGAAATATGTCTCATTTCTTTTACTTCTATTCTCTATATTATATCATAAATGTATCTGTCAACACTCTTTCCTGGTCATGTTAATCTTGTCTGCCTCAACTGACCTAGTATGTTTTTTTGCACATTTTTTTGCAACTCATAGAATGTTCTTTGCACAATTATCTTTATTACTCTTACTTGTACATAGCCATTTGCAAGGATGTACTAAATGATTGAGACATGTACAAAAGCATTTGAAATTTGATGAAAGTTATGATAAATGCCATTCTGTTGTGAGGAACTGCAAATTAGTTTTGGGATTTGTCAATGTTTTGAGAATGACATCTCAATTTCAAGAAATGAGCCAAACCAAGGGAGAAAAACTGTAACACACTGGGAAGAAGCTGTCTGTCCCTGTTTGTCTTGGCTGTTACCACTGTAACATGAGTGATTAGTGTATTCGGGAAAAGCCGCCGGGTCAATTGACCCCTCTCTGGTAGTTCTAGGTAGGCAGAAAAATCCTGGTAGTTCTAGTGTTAAAGCTTACAACCTTCAGTAAGACTAGATCTGCTTAGTTCACTTATCTTGAGTTTAAATATTTTCCCACAGGAATTATTTGATGTACTTATAGAGCTTCAGACCTCATGGTTTTATCATGCTAAATTCTTCAATATTTCAAGTCCAAAGTCACATGTATTTCAATTTACTCTAAATGTTTAAAAACAGCTATATATTTAAAAATATATGTAACATAAATGTAATATGAAAACAGATTACTTCATACATAGAGCCACTTTGAAAAGGTGCTTACTTCAGTTTATTAGTTTCAACTCTTTTGAAAAAGCATATCAAACTGTATAATTACATATTTACAAAAAAAGGGCTGACTATTTATTGGGCGTCTTCAGGCAATGCTTTTCTTGCATTGTATTAAGTGTTGAAAGATAAGTTCGTGGCTCCATTAGAAGACAACTGGTAGCCACTTCTGGAACCTGCAACAAAAAGTAATTCAGTTTGGGGTGCAGAATACAGACTATTGAACATTTAAAACTCTTGATTCAGTGATAATAGACTAGCAAATACAACAATAAGACCAACACATAAACACTGAAATAGAGATCTGCAAACTAGCGCCACATAATGGAAGTTCACTAGGTGTAGATGATCATCAACTCATGCATGAAATAACCATAAAGGTACAGTGTGTAATAATTACAGGGAGTTACTCACATAAATGGTATATATAATAAATGTATGTTATTTATTATCACTAATATGAAACTTACTTGAAAATTTGTAGAGACATTTTTTTTGTTAAGGCCAAATGTTGCCTTATTATATTTACTATTTTATTTAGTTTCCTATATGTGCTTGGAATGTTTTGTCCATGATATTTGGTTCAAAATCTGAATCATGGGCTGTCCATCTTAATAGACTACTCTGCTTTGTCAAACCGTGCTTTGATATGATTTCCTTCCATTTATTAAGCAACAGAGCTAAAGATGGATTTAACTCCTCCCCTAATTGAAGTTTCAATTTATTGTCATTAATTATTATTATCAATTATTTTGTTATAATTCTTTGGAATAAATTCTGTTAATATTGTAAGATTTTTTTTTTTTGCATTATTCCTACAAGACTACCTCTCAAATAAAGATCCAAGTGTACACAGCGTAATAATAAAAAGTATATTTTAGAAATCAAAGGATTCCAGTTTTTTTTTTGTGTGTGTGTGTGTGTGACATACGTCTTTCTCTTCTTAATCTCCTGAAAAAGTCCCCCACTCCACTGGATATGTTTCTAGCACCTGAGCTCTAAAACAAGAAAACAAAAATAATGTTACGAGTCCAAATATTGGTCAAAAGGATGAATAATTTATATGAAGCAAAGTTCTTACTCCTGTGTGGATTTAGGAGGTAGATGAATGAGACTGCCGGATTTCTGTCCACACCTGAAAAGTTATTTCTGCTGGTTAGTATAAAAAGATATTGATGAATTATGTAGGGAACGGAAAAAAAAAAACCCTACACATATAACATGGAGATAACTGATTCCCGAGTGTGCCAAAAAGCCTGATAACCAAGACAAACTCACCATTCTGTCCAGTAGAGTTCCAAAGACCAGAATGAAAAAGCCCTTAACCCAAGAAAAAAGGTGAAGTATCAGAGAAAAACACTTTATTTCAGTTATTGCTTATGAATGCAAAATATTACCTGCAGGGAATTGAACAATGCAAATGTAATGTGGATCCCTCTGTTTTTTGGACTGACCATGATTCCAACTCCTAAACCCCAAGTTATTCCAAAAAATGGTGTTAGAACAGCCAGACTCCTGGCAATCACCAGCAGGACATGCTTTTCTTCTGCTTGGGCTGCACTCTCCCCATATCTTCTCCACACAATTTTGAATATCACCACAATCAGGATTATTAAATTCACGGCCACTATCAGAAGTGCAGGGATCACAAACCCCAAAAGAGCTTTGGAGTTGTACCAGTTGAGCCAACAGGCGTTATTGTTTTGGATGTATTCCTTTGAGGGAGCAGTTACAGCTATAGTTATTGTTGCAATGATCAGTGGTGCACCATATCCCAAAGAGAATCCAATGGCCAGCATAGATGCTTTAGACAGCCCTCCATCAAAGACATTGACGGTAAGGTAGAGCAACAACAGGGCTGAGGCTAGCATCCAGAAGAACATGGCGAGATAGAAAAAATGGATCAAAAAGGTAGCTGTTGTGCATGCTGGTGCATTTTTTGTCTTTGAAATGGCCGCTCCAATAATAAACCAAATGTCTGCATTCAGGAGAGACACGGCGATGTTAACAATAGACACATGACGCAAGTACGATGTTCTGTTTGTCCTTATTTTTCTCCATACAATGCCTTCAATGATTAGGCATATGATCAAAGAACCCATAGAGATTCCAAGTCCAATGTAGGTGATGTATTCCAACGGAGGATCAGTATAGCTGGAGGGTGACATTAGAATAGAAAACGAGGTGGTATGGTTACAGTTGCAGGTGACTGATCCATTTTCACTCATTACAAAGGAGCAGCCATCCTCACTCCAGCCTCCAAGACCATCCAACAGGTTGAAATCCCAAAAAACACATTTAGGGTTTCCGAGGGTTTCATTAAGCACATCAAAAGCTATTGATATGTTCGTAAGATCTGATTCTGGCTGGATAAGTGCAACTCTTCCATTGATAACACTGGGTGATGTATTTGTTTTTTCTCTCACAGGAAGAACATTGTTCATTGATGCAAATACTATCACTGAAATTGACTGTTTCTCTACCCCAGCTTCTGCTATCTCTTCTGGAGTTAAAGTCCTCCTTGAAAATTTTTGTGAAATTAGTTTTGGTGAAAATAATATGATCTGTATTTATATTCAATGGTTCATTGACAACATTGGCTGTTATTCCTTCAAAGGCGCTTAAAAATGAAGAGCTGGCATCTACTTTATTACTGGTTTCATTGTTCAGGGTATCCCATGATTTCTTTGCAGTGTCAATGGTGAGAACTCCTGCACTTTTCATGATGTTCTGTAATAAAAAAAGAGAACATTTTCATAACTGAAGTACACATTTAAAAAAAAAGAAAAAAAAAAGTTAAACAATTGTGAAACAAAAACAGTGATGGCTTTTTTATGAGTAGTGCCCTGAACAAACTTGGGAACAGCCAATATGGTTCATATCAAAAACCGCCACTGGCCATAAATGTATAATTCTGACCTTTGTGGATTCTTCATATATTGTGATATTTAAAGAACCACTCCTATTAGCAACATTTTCTAAGATGTCAACCATTGCATTAATGGTAGCAGGAGAATCAGTTATGGTCTCTGTGTTGTTGATAGTTGCATCCTCGAGGTTTTCCAAGAATCCTGGCATGGTAGCCTTATCCAGTGTCTGCCACATTTCAAGAAAAAAAAAATTCTGATCAAAAGTTATTCAAATGCTTGGATCTAAATAACACAGAGCTTTTGTTAGTCTATCAATGAGAAATACATTTATTTTTTGTATTATTCTAATGTCTAGGTCCACTAATCTACAGTCAGCATGTGTGTGTGTGTGTGTGTGTGTGTGTGTGTGTGTATGTGTGTGTATATATACCTGTGTAGCCTGTCAGACTGAGGACCATTTTTACATCACCATCAAATTGAGGACCAGTTGTTGCAAAGTGAGGACATTTTGCCGGTCCTCACAAGCTACTTTGCTAATGGTTAGTTTTAGGGCTAAGGTGTCAGTTAGGTTAGGGCTAGGATGACGTATGTATTGGTAATGGTAAGGTTTAGCGTTAGTTTTAGGGTTAGGGCATAGAAAGGGTTGAAAATGATTGAAAATCAATAGAAGTCAATGGGAGTCCTCACTACTTATAGCAGAATGTATATGTGTGTTGGGTGTGTGTGTGTGTAAGAGACACAAAACTACCTTCTTCCCAATGAAGGCTACTGATCTGCTGTATGGCATTGTGAAAGTCTAGCAAATAATGCAGAGTAACATCTACTAGTATTTAGAAGCTGTCTATTTTAATCTATTCTTAGGCAGAGCGAGCGTGGTATGACCTAAAATTTAGTACACTTAAAACAGGATATCCAGAGGTTTCAGAAATATAAGATGGACTTACCTCTGACTGATCAAGCAGGTTCTGTATAACTTCTAGGACACAGTTGTCTTGGAAATCTCCATACGTGCCATCAGCCTTACAAACGGCTGTTTTGTTTCCCACCATACCCTCTTCGCATGGTGCAACAGCAACAAAATTTTGAAATCCAGCACCGAATACTTCATCACCTTTACAATCAACTACACAGAAAGAAAAACAGCTTAAAGTGACTTTTATCTTTGTTTCTAATTACAATCAAGGCACTCCCTAAAGTCAGAGTAGCACTGCAAACATGCAAAAAGCTAATTATAAAGTACAAAAATGCTTCGATTGCTGTAATAAAAATAATCAGTAGTGTTTCGTCTGATTAAAAAGGGGAATTAGCATTATAAACATTCTATTTTTTCTGAAAAAAGATCTGTAAAACATTTTTTTTCTTGAAATGTAATATCCTTTTATTTATCCTCCCCATATATTTGTTTAAGAGGCGTGATTTTCTTTCATTTTTTTTATGTTAGCATACAAATTATTTATATATAACTAAACAAAGAGTACAGTATGAATAATGAATAATTAAAGCTTAGCTGTGCACATGAAATAGTGTCTTTCATTTTGTGTATTGGGTTTGTGTTGTGTGGACAAATACCCACCACTCTGTCTTAGTGCCAGTTTGATTATTTTATTTGTTTCTGGCTTTTCTGTCACTTGACAGATTATCTCTTTTTCCTCTTGCTGACATCCACTAGAGGCTGTATACTCATATCTGATATTTGTACCAGGACCTATCCACAGAATGAAAACAAACTTGTTTAGAGCTTGTTTAAACTTTTATATTGTGTATGTGATAAGAGAAAACTACCGGATGGTTGTTTCATATTTACTTGGACGGTCCAGGTCCTTAAATTCAACCTTGTAGTCTCCTTTAACAGAGCACTGTAGTGTCTGTGAACCAGGACATCTCAGTACTGCGCTGATTGGATTCACACTGATCACGGGTGCTGGTTTGGACTTTAAATCTCTGCTCTGTGTGAAAATGGCACCATCCTCACGGCTCATCGTACATACATATTTCCCTGAAAAGACAAAATCATGATTATCACCATAATCTCCCAAACTCAGACTTTTGATTCCTTGTGTAACCTTAGGACAGTTGTTATCGTTGCTATGCAAAGTTTAAGCTGCCACTGTGTTCAGACAAAATTCCCAAAAGGTAAAAAACAATCTACTGGACTGTTGGTATGCGGTGCACGTCTTCAGTTTAAAAAACTGGATGTGAAGTTATCTAGAAGATGTTTTTCCTTTCCCCCCCCCCCCCCCCCCCCCCACACACACACACACACACACACACACACACACACACACAACTGACCTCCAGGGCCCATCCAGTAAATGATATCAGAGTCAACTTCAGTTTTTTTCCCCAAATCCATAACCTGGATGACTGAGAATCTTCACAGATACAATATATTATCAGATGGCCTAAAGCCTTCATACCATCGTGGATTTGAAAAAACTGTGGGATTGTGTATTTGGAAGTTCTCTCATCACTGCCTTCGGTTGTTTGGAGGACTGTCCCAGCAAATGTCCACACCACCCTCAGGTTTAAACCGAGATTAGTCGGACGAGGTCCACATGTCAGAGTTACAGAGTCCCCAGCAATTATTTCCTCTGAAGAAACTAGATCTGGAATATCTAATTTCTGAGGACCTGTGAGAACGAAAAATGGGTTAATAACAATTAATTTGTTCATTACAAAATAATGAAATCGTTAAAACATAGCTCAGATTTATTGAGGCTCACTTACTGACAATCTCCACAGGATAATTTTCTACCAGTTGATTTAACATTTCATCTTTTGCTAATTGAACTTTCGACACATCCTGAGGAGAAATGCTGAGAGAAAAGTCAGCGATGTTGCTTCCAGACCTGGAAGACAGATTTGTATTTTAATTAATATTCTGCTACAAAATTAGGTGACTTTGATTCATTTATTATTTATAAACCTGATGCTGATATTTTTTAAATTGCTTATTGCTGATACCTAAAGGAAAATACGCTTCTGTCTAAACAACATTAGGTTAATAGAAATATTTTTATAGTGCACACCATCTAAAGAGCAGATAATATTATGGCTATTTCAGATTAACCAGCTATTGTCTGTATTTAATTCTAAAAAATATAATTGAAAATTTATTTTTTTTTAGTCTAGAAGTTATGTTTTAATATAGCCAAAATAAAGATGTAGGAATTTATGTTTGGTGAATCCATAAAATTAACCCACATCATCCTGAAGAACTGTATGCATAGCTTTTCATTGTTTTGTTTAACTTATTTCTGAATTTTTTATGTGTCTAAGTCTGATCATTGTCCCTTTTTTAACTTTTTTTTACTTTTCATCTGCTACATTTAGGAAATGCACTTTAAGAAATAGAAATGTCATGAAAGCTGTACAAAACAACATTTCACTCTATATACACTATGTGTAAACAAAATTACAATAAAAGTTGTCAAAGTCTACATTTAACTTTGAGAGATGTCATCTTGTGGGTCTAAATAGCTGCACACATTTATTATAACAAACATCTATCCCTTAAAGCTGTCAACAGTAAATGCTAATGATCTTTATGAATCAGCACATCTTTACTGCTTACCAGAAATGTAAATAGCATCTTCAATCTTTTTGAAAAATATAGTTCTGAAGTAGCATATAGTGTAAGAGACTGTTACCTACCGAAACTTCAGATTCTGGACCTTACAATCTGTTGACACGAAAGCCTTACAATTTATTTCAGCCTGATGAAAAACAACATCATGTTTAAAAAAAATCTAAATATAAAATTCTGTATGCATTTGTACTGATCTACAATTTATAATAATAACATCAAAAATGGCTTACAGCGGCAGAAACATTTTTGTAAAGATCGCTGTCAGGGTCATTGTAAGATTCTTTGAACTGCATGTTTAGAGTGAAGCTTTCAGTTACAGTGACGGGTTCAGTTGTCGCTACTGTTATCACGTTTTGCGTTGAGAGTGTAGGTGTTGTGGTTGACCTCACTATTAAGAAAGAGAGAATGGTTACTAAGATGTATATGGAAAAGCCTGATATCAAAATATATAACAAAACGAGATCAACTCCATACCAGGGCACTGATGGATCTCTGTGGAACAAAGGAGGAATTTAAATTTAGTTTAAGAAACTTTACATAAATCACTTGAAAAAAAATCTGTAGAAAACGGTATGATTACCTGTGATTGGCTGACAGTACTGCTCAGAAAATGAAGATTTATATATGCAGGTACAGCTTGAACTGCTGTCACTACTGCATGTAATGTTGCTCGTGCACATCTCACATGGCCAAGAAAAATCATCCTCACATTTACATCTCAGGCCATGAGCTGAGCTTGGATCACAGACTAAAACATATTTTTTACTCAATTAAATTGTTCAGTAAATCTTTATCAGTATATAATCATTTAAGGAACAACAGTCTTTAACTTACCTGTGCTTAGATTCATTTCTCTTACTTCTAAAGATAATATGGTTACAGGGAAGCTTTCATTTTTCAGAACTGCTATGATTGAGTCCAATAAATTAGGTGGGACACTGGCCACTGGTATGAACAAGTTATTCAGCACATCACGTTCCACTGGAGGATGAGAGAAACAATCTCATTGTTTGCATGCCAAATGTGAAAAAAATGAAGTTTAGCGACCGTTAATGCCACTCTTTAAAACTTTCAGTATAATAATAAAGCATTTAACCTTAAACCCAAACAACTATTAAATAAAATCAGTGCAGTGTACACTGAAATAGTGAGTAAATACTGATCAATCTAAAAGATATGTCTTTGGGTCATACATTGACTACATGAAATGCAAACAAAATTTCATACCATAAGTTAGTGGCTTCATGGTTGGAATAGTTGTTGTCACTGTTTATGAAAAAAGAGAAACTCTTAAAAATGTCATTTATTTTAAAAGAATTTTAACAATTTTACATGAAAAAACAAAACAAGTTCCTCAGATTTTCTGGGTGCCTCTAAGTGTTTTCCTTTGAAATTAGTTAATTACTATTATGATATTATTACTCCAAAGAGTCCAAAGTTGTCATAAATTATTTGGTAACTTTTGAATTGTTCCCACAGTTTAGAGTTATTAAACTAACAATGGGAACAACCTAAAAGTTACTTCTGTTGTTATTACAACATAAATGTATGCATAAGGAAAACATATTCTGCTAGAAGAACATAAATTTTGTATTTAATAAAAGTACCTTATTAAAAAAATTTGTGATGCTTGCATACTCTCTCCTGGGTGGCAGTGGCACAAGGGTTAAATGTGCGACTCATCAATGGTCACCTTGGTCCTTAATGTGGCTGGCACAGCTTTGAATCCTGGTGACCTTTGCCACATGTCTTCCCAATCTTGCACTCATACTTGGTGTCTTCTGCTTAATTGAGTTCTGGTTCATGGAGGGAGCAGCCTGAGCAGACTCCCAGACTTCCCTCTCCCCAGACACCTCTTCCAGCACTGCAGGGGAAAGCCTGAGGTTCTCCAAACCAGCAGAGAGAGATAGCTCTTCCAGCGTGTCTTGGGTCATCCCCTGGGCCTCCTCCGGGTGGGTTGAGCCTGAATCACCACACGAGGAATGTTTCCCCGCTCTCCATTCCCATTAACAGTTTGCCTACTACAGTGTACTATAGTAAAATAACAAAAGGCCACTAGTGCCTAAAAAAATATGAGAACACCGGTAAGACCAAGGAGATGGTGATAAACTTCAGGAGAAGACCACCCCCCCCCCCCACCCCCCCCCCCCCCCCCCCCCCCCCCCCCCACCGTGAACATCCAGGGACAGGACATAGAAACTATGGAGAGTTTCAAATACCTGGGTGTTCACGTCAACAATAAACTGGACTGGACTTACAACACTGACGCTCTGTATAAAAAGGGCCAGAGCCGCCTCCACCTCCTGAGGAGGCTGAGGGCCTTTGGAGTCAGCAGGCCCCTGCTTAAAACCTTTTATGCCTCTGTGGTGGCCTCAGCCCTCCTCTACGCTGTCGTCTGCTGGGCCCCTGGCAGCTCAGAGCGGGACAGAAAGAGACTGAATAAGCTGGTGAGGAAGGCCACTTCTGTCCTGGGCTGCCCTCTGGACTCGGTGGAGGAAGTGGCTGAGAGGAGGGCGTTGTCCAAACTCACATCCATCATGGACAACACCTCTCACCCCCTGCACCAGACTGTAGAGGAGCTGAGCAACTCCTTTAGTCAGAGACTTAGACACCCTGTCTGTAAGAAGGAGCGCTACCGCAGGTCATTCATTCCTGCTGCCACCAGACTCTATAATAATGCACTATAACAACAATAACTCCTGTAACAACGACTGTGCAACTATATTATAGTTTTTTTATTTATTGACTGTGCAATATTCTGTGCAATATGCTGACTGTGCAATAAATGTGAATATAATAGTCATACCACAACCTCACCGTTGTTCCTTACCTACTACACTTTAATGTAAAAGTCAATCCACCTGTATATAAGCCATCTGTCATGATGGGTACAGAAAAGCCCAATATGCAGAACACAACGGAGACAGATGTAAAGTTTAACAATGTTTATTTTGAGCACAAGCACATGGAATTAAACACTGGAACTGGTTCTGGCCTGGGGGTAGGTTCACTGGAGTCTGTGAGAATGACAATTCAGTTAACTCAGGGACTGAGGAATTAGAGTGTGAGAGCTTCTAAAGTCTACCTTGAAGAGTCCGGGTTTTGACTTTGAGAGAGGAACTGTTGGGTCCAGAGACTGTTAGTTCAGCAGAGTCCAATAATCGCTTCAGCGTCTTACTTCTGACTTGAGTTCAGACCTAGGTTTGGGGTTTCCAGCTCTTAGCCAAGAGCTGCATTGAGAATCCAGAGAAGAGTCTTCAGGTTTGGCTCAGAGGGCAGGCTCGGCAGGTTAAGCTCATCCAGAGCTCACAAGGGAAACAAGATTCCTGAAAGCAGAGACAAGGAGATTTTAGAATCTAGTCTCATTCGAGACAACAAAGATTCTCAGGTGATAGCTAGGCTCAGGTGCTAACCAAACTGGGTCAACACTGCGGCGTTGAAGCAAGGTCTGAAGGCAGGTTATATACGAGAGGATCCTCTGATGACGAGATGCGCCTCAGGTGTGTTGGAGGCACAGTTCAGGAGGATCCACGGCGCACTCTGCTGGAGAAAGGTGGAACAGCTCCAGATCCCAACAGTACCCCCCTCTCAACGACCGCCTCTTGGCGGTCCAGAAGATGTCGACGGGAGGGAGCGCTCGTAATCCTCTATCAGAGACGGATCGAGGATGTAGGAGCCAGGAACCCATTGGCGATCCTCCGGACCGTAGCCCTCCCAATCGAAGAGGTACTGCCATCCACGACCTCGCCGACGGGAGTCCACGATCCAGCAGACAGTGAAGACAGGATGTCCATCGACGTCCAGGGTGGGTGGAGGGGAGTCGGATGGAGGGCACAAAGGGCTAGAGACAACTAGTTTGACCTGGGAGACGTGGAACGTGGGATGGATGCGAAGACTCGAAGGAAGGTGCAGGCGTACGGCAGAAGGGTTAATCACTTGGGCAATTTTGTACGGACCAATAAATCTTGGAGATAACTTGCGAGACATCCCCTTGAGGGGAATGTCCCGAGTGGAGAGCCATACCTCCTGACCAACGACGTATTCTGGGGCTGGACGTCTCCTAGAGTCAGCGAAGCGTTTGGTTGACTCAGAAGAGCGGTTGAGTGAAGCGATGGTGTCTCTCCAGACACGTTGACAACGACGAATGTGATGGTTGACAGACTGAACCGAAATCTCTCTCTCGTCTGCTGGAAAAAGAGGAGGTTGATATCCGAGACTAACCTGGAAAGGAGACTGACCGGTGGAAGCAGACTTGAGAGAGTTGTGGGCATATTCAATCCAAGTGAGGTATTGGCTCCAGTCGGTGGGGTTGTTGGATGTCAGACAACGGAGAGTAGACTCGAGCTGCTGGTTCATTCGTTCAGTTTGACCGTTTGACTGTGGATGATACCCAGAAGTGAGAGATGACTTACAGTTGAGAGCTGCGCAGAAGGCCTTCCAGACTTGAGAAATAAACTGAGGTCCGCGATCAGAAAGAATCTCCTGGGGGATTCCATGGAGTCGAAAGACGTGTTTAACAAGGAGCTGGGCGGTTTGGAAGGTCGTGGGAAGTTTCCTGAGGGGAATCAAATGGCAAGACTTTGAAAATCGGTCGACGATGGTAAAAATTGTAGACATACCTCGGGAGATATGGAGACCAGTGACGAAGTCGATGGCGATGTGAGACCAGGGACGAGTTGGTACCGGAAGAGGATGCAACAGACCTGAGGGTGGTTGATGTGAGGTTTTATGTCTGGCGCAGGTAGAGCAAGCCAAAACATACTCTTTGACATCCTTGTGCAGGGTAGGCCACCAAAAACGTCTAGAAATTAGGGCGATGGTTCTGCTTACCCCCGGATGAGCGGAAAACTTGGCTGTATGCATCCATTGTATCAGGCGAGATCTGACAGAGGAAGGGACATAGGTTCTGTTTGAAGGACCGTTACCTGGGTCAGGTTCAGAAGCCAGAGCAGAGTTTATGAGGTCGGTGATTTCCCAGGTAACCACTCCAACAGTGCAGGAAGCGGGGAGTACGGGTTCAGGCATCTCGGATTGATCAACGGAATAAAGACGAGAGAGAGAATCGGGTTTGATGTTTTTGGATCCGGGTCTGTAAGAGATGATGAGGTTGAAACGAGAGAAGAGAAGAGACCACCTTGACTGACGGGGGTTGGCTTGTTTGGCAGACTGGATGTAGGCTAGGTTCTTGTGATCAGTCCATACAAGAACCGGGTGTTCAGCTCCCTCAAGCCAGTGTCTCCACTCTTCCAGTGCCAGTTTGATGGCCAAGAGTTCTCTGTCTCCAACGTCGTAGTTTTGTTCTGCAAGGGAAAGTCTACGAGAGAGAAATGCACATGGGTGAACTCTTTGATCAGAATTGAGTCTCTGGGATAACACAGCTCCAACACCAGAGTCAGAGGCGTCCACTTCGAGGATGAATTGCTTGGAAGAATCGGGCTGGATTAACACTGGAGCTATGGAAAACAAAGTCTTAAGTTTATCAAACGCATTTTGTGCCTCGGGGGTCCACTGGAAGGTCTTTTTGACTGCAGTTAGAGTTGTTAGAGGAAGGGCTGTCTGACTGTAGTTCCTGATAAATCGGCGGTAAAAATTGGCAAAACCCAGGAATCTCTGCAGCTGTTTACGGTTTTCAGGTACCGGCCACTCCAAAACTGCTTTTATCTTTTCTTCAGATGGCTTAACCTGCCCGCCCTCGAGCACAAACCCTAAAAAGGTGACTGAAGGTTGATGAAACTCGCATTTTTCGGCTTTAACAAAAAGTTTGTTTTCCAATAATCTTTGCAGGACCAGGCAGACATGTTTCTTATGCTCAGAAAGATCTCTAGAATAGATCAGGATGTCATCAATGTAGACAAACACGAAGATGTTTAAAAAGTCTCTGAGAACATCATTGACCAGGGCTTGGAAACATGCAGGGTCGTTAGTAAGACCAAAAGGCATAACTAGATACTCGAACTGGCCCAAGGGAGTCTTAAAGGCTGTCTTCCATTCGTCACCATCTCTAATCCTGAGAAGGTGATATGCGTTCCTTAAATCGAGCTTAGTGAAGAAGGTTGCCCCTTGTACTGGTTCAAATACTGATGCTAGTAACGGAAGAGGGTACTTATTTTTAACTGTTATTTGGTTAAGGCCCCTGTAGTCGATACAAGGTCTTAGAGAACCATCCTTCTTGCCAACAAAAAAGAAGCCAGCTCCCAACGGAGAAGAAGAGGGACGGATTATTCCAGCTGCTAAGGACTCATTAATATATTTCTCCATAGTTTCACGTTCTGGCTTGGAAATATTGTAGAGTCTACTGCTGGGTAGGGGAGCTCCTGGTAATAGTTCGATCGCACAGTCATATGGTCGGTGAGGTGGAAGGGACGTAGCACTGACCTTACTGAAGACAGGAGCCAGATCATGATACTCGGAAGGGACAGAAGTAAGGTCAGGAGAGTCCATCTCCCCCCCGCCTCTAGGAGACCTCACAGCAGGAGCTGCAGAACGGAGGCATGTTTCGTGACATGAGGTCGACCAAGATTCAATATGACGATCAGTCCAGTTTATATGGGGGTTATGTCGTTCCAGCCACTCAAAACTAAGCACCAAAGGAGAACATGCAGAGGGTAGAACAAAAAATGTCAAGGTTTCACGATGGTTACCTGAGATTAACAGCTCGAGAGGTTGTGTTTGGTGGGTAACCTGATGGAGTCTTTTCCCATCGATTGCGGAGACCCTAAGGGGCTGAGTCAGAGGAATGGTCTCGATCTGAAGCTGCTGAACCAGGTTGGAGTCTATCAAATTCCGTTCACATCCTGAGTCGATGAATGCGGATAACGTTAGATTCTGATCAGAGAAAAACAAGGTGGCTGGAAGCATCAGGTGAGGAGATTTAACAGAGTTCAAATGGCCCGTCAGACTCCTCAGATCCTCTGACGGGCCCCGGCTTTTGACTTAGCTGGGCATGAAGCGATGAAATGGCCAGTCTCACCACAGTAGATGCATAACTTGCCTCTGAAACGTCTTAGCCTTTCCTCAGGAGTTAGCCTCGTATGTCCAACCTGCATGGGTTCGGCTTCCGTCTCCACTGCATGAGAGACCTGAACTGGCAAAGAGAGTGACTGGGTTTTAGGCCTCGGCTTGGAAATGGATTCTGTGGGACCAGAAAAAACAGTTGCATTATTTGATGCAGGGGCTGACTCAAAAAAACCTTGATTCCTTGGTCTTGAACTGTTTCTAGCTCGGATTCAGTTATCCAACCTAATAGTCAGACGGATTAATACCTCAAGAGTTGCTGGTTCGTCGAGGGTTGCCAGTTCGTCTTTAATATTCTCATTTAAAGCCTTAAAATATGCACTCTTGAGAGCACATTGATTCCATCCAGAAGCTGCGGCTTTGACCCGGAAGTTGATGGAAAAATCCGCTACTGAGGAATATCCCTTTCTAAGATTCAAAAGAGGACGAGAGTCAATTGTTTGGTCAGATTCTTGGTTAAAAACTTGGGAAAATTCAGAAACAAAATCAGAGAATTCACAACTGAGGCTGTCTTCGGAGGCAAACCTTGCCTCCGCCCACTCTAATGCTCGTCCGGTTAGTTGGGACAGAATAAATGTTATTTTCTTTTGATCTGTTGGGAAACTGCCAGGAGAGTTCTGAAAAATTAGACGGCACTGAAACAAAAATCCTTTACAGTCTTTCATATTCCCTGAAAACTTTTCAGGAAGACTAGGGCGGAACTCTGGTGATGACATCACTGCCGTTGACCTCGGAGGCGGAACTGGACCCGGAAAAGGTTGAGCTGCCGACGTGGTGTTAGCAATGCTCATGTTGTTAGCATAGCTTTGAATCACCTGGTTCTGAAATTCTATGTGGGTATTCAACTCACGGAGGGCCTGAGCGTGTCCTTGGATTTGAGCATCTTGCTCGTCCAACCGACGACGGAGGGAGTCTGCTGGGCCTTGTGTTTGGCCGCAGTGTTCTGTCATGATGGGTACAGAAAAGCCCAATATGCAGAACACAACGGAGACAGATGTAAAGTTTAACAATGTTTATTTTGAGCACAAGCACATGGAATTAAACGCTGGAACTGGTTCTGGCCTGGGGGTAGGTTCACTGGAGTCTGTGAGAATGACAATTCAATTAACTCAGGGACTGAGGAATTAGAGTGTGAGAGCTTCTGAAGTCTACCTTGAAGAGTCCGGGTTTTGACTTTGAGAGAGGAACTGTTGGGTCCAGAGACTGTTAGTTCAGCAGAGTCCAATAATCGCTTCAGCGTCTTACTTCTGCCTTGAGTGCAGACCTAGGTTTCGCCCCTCGTTACCCCCTGCATACTACACGACGCAGGACGCACGATGAGGCTGAAACTCGAACTGATTGAAAAGTTCTCACATAACTGGAGAATCAGCCCGAAAAGGGCAATAAATCGTACAGTGTATGCCCGGCTTTACTTAGTTGGTCCTGATGCATTCTCAACGATAACTAAATATAATACACAAAATATATTATTTGTCTTGATAGCTGAAACCCATATGTTTAAGAATATAATGTGATGTACGTAGATAGGTTGTTAAGGACCCAGATGCAGAGACGGAGATGCACCAATGATTTTTTCTTGCAGATTTAATGAAGATGTTGATAGTACAGAAGAAAACCCCAGTCAGCCTCAGCAGATGGCCGCTCACACTGAGCCTGGTTCTGCTGGAGGTTTCTTCCTGTTAAAAGGGAGTTTTTCCTCTCCACTATCACTACAAGTATGCTTAGTGTGAGGGATTGCCTTGGAGTCAATGAGTCAATGCAATCAACTGGTTTTCCTTAGATAGAAAACTCTGAATCAATTTGACTGGATGATTTGGTGAACTGTAAAGTGCCTTGACATATGACATATGTTGTGAATTGGTACCATATAAATAAAAATGAATAAAATCTTATTGATGATTATCTTAATATACTGTATAATATTGGTCAATTTAATTTGTCCTAAACAGTAATAAGTGAAAAATCTTTATTGAGTTCATTGATTCAATTTGGGATCGACTGCTGAGGATAGACACCAGCTTCACCGTGTACGCATATTTACCTTTGACAGAGTCAAAGGAGGCGATTTAGTAGTGACGTTTTATATATAATACAAATTCTAAGACAACAATCTGCATATTAACACAATAACCGAAAGTTAATTTGTGAAAGTGAATGGATACATGACATGCTGTCACTATCCCAGGGATGGGGGCTGTTTTAACATTTAACTTTTTCATTTCAACAAATAAATAGGAGCATCTATGTCAAATAATATCGGGTAGATATTTAAATGCTATAAACAATTAGCAGAAAGATGTACAGACAGATGTATATGTGTATATATATATATATATATATATATATATATATATATATATATATATATATATATACTACCGTTCAAAAATTTGGGGTCACATTGAAATCTCCTTATTTTTGAAGGAAAAACACTGTACTTTTCAAATGAAGATAACTTTATAGTAGTCTTAACTTTAAAGAAATACACTCTATGCGTTGCTAATGTGGTAAATGATTTTTCTAGCTGCAAATGTCTGGTTTTTGGTGCAATATCTACATAGGTGTATAGAGGTCCATTTCCAGCAAATATCACTCCAGTGTTCTAATGGTACAATGTGTTTGCTCATTGGCTCAGAAGGCTGATTGATGATTAGAAAACCCTTGTGCAATAATGTTCACACATCTGAAAACATTTTAGCTCGTTACAGAAGCTACAAAACTGACCTTCCTTTGAGCAGATTGAGTTTCTTGAGTATCACATTTGTGGGGTCAATTAAATGCTCGAAATGGCCAGAAAAACAGAACTTTCATCTGAAACTCGACAGTCTATTCTTGTTCTTAGAAATTAAGGCTATTCCATGCCAGAAATTGCTAAGAAATTTAAGATTTCCTTCAATGGTGTGTACTACTCCCTTCAGAGGACAGCACAACAAGGCTCTAACCAGAGAAGAAAAAGAAGTAGGAAGCCGCGTTGCGCAACTGAGCAAGAAGATAAGTACATTAGAGTCTCTAGTTTGAGAAACAGACGACTCACAGGTCCCCAACTGGCACTTCATTAAATAGTATATATATATATATATATATATATATATATATATATATATATATATATATATTGTTGGCCTGATCATCTTAGTTCCTAGTTGTTTTCTAGATTCCTGAGTTCCTTGTAGAGTCCTGCACGGGTCGAGTTTTACCAACCCGCACCCACCCGAACCCGTTAGGATGACAACCGAACCCGACCCGTCACCCACGGATATCTTCAATTCAAATCCGAACCCGACCCGTTGATATTTAGCCCGCAACCCGACCCGTTAACACATCAAGTAATAGGCTATAGTATGCTGCGCTGCAGAACAGCGCCATTAACACTGCTGCAGACGTGTATGCACTGACTGTGGCCTTTTTGGAGGGAAGCCCACACTGCCGGCAGGGCTTTAAGCTACAACAAGGGTGACCCCAGGGCCTGATTAATACAACATTTCTGATGTCTATAACAACACGCACATATAAAACAAAAATCACCAACTACCCGCCCGCACTAAAAAAATATCCGCCCGACCCGTTTATTTTTATTTATGTATTTTTCACCTGCAAAAGAGCATTTTAGCGGGTGACCCGTTGGGGACCCGCGGGTACCCAACCCGTTGCAGGACTCTAGTTCCTTGCCTCTAGTTTCTGAATAATTTGCTTCTGTACTATCAACATCTTCATTAAATCTGCAAGAAAAAATCATTGGTGCGTCTCTGTCTGTGCATCTGGGTCCTTAACAAACATCCACCAAACCTGACAACATGTTGTTGAAACAAATTATCTCCTGCAAGCAACACACAAACTCCACATGACCTCTTCTAGGACGCCAAGTATAAATATCTGAACTATCATGTTAACATCCAGGGCAGTGTTGGTAAGGGGCTAGGGTTGAGGAATAGCAAAATAGTATGTTTGCATATCATGATGACGGTGCTGTTTTGGTAATAACTGTAAAATAATAACACACAGTCATTAGTAGAGACAGACCTTAGTGAAAATATGCAATAGGTAAGATCATTTTCGATCATAGCTTCTTCTACATTGAAGCCAACAACATTATCGTCATGCTAGAGGACAAAGTTATTTAATATAATTACTTTATGTACATTTTGTTGACCTCACTTAACTGCAAATAAAAACCTGACATCTCATTGAAGTCAAATAAAAGTAAGCCGTTTAAACTTCCTGGTTTCTGAAAAACAAGTTGAACATGTTTGTATGCAACACATTTTTGTTTCCCATGCAAGCCTTAACATGCTTTCATCCTCGTTTCCAGCTAAAGCAAATCAAGCAGCAGTTTTAGGACAGCCTAAGGCATCTTACTTTAATAAAGCAACTAAAATGATCAGTAATCATTTTCTTGAAGGTATACAACACTGATTGCTACACAGTTAAAAGGTAGAGGTGTAATTGAATTCAAACAACAAATACTGATTATCAAACCCAAAAAATACAGCTGATTTGAAAAACAACCATATCCAGGCATGTCAAATTCAAGGTCCCTAAATTTATATTCACAGCAAGAAGCCTCAAATAAATTTTTTTTCTGTCACTGACATTAAATCATTCACCCATTATTCCCCTATACTAAATATCTTTGCAGGTTCAGAAGGCTTTGCTGTATAGTAAACCTTTTACAGTTTTAGCTTAGTTAGAAAAACTAAAATTAATGTATTTGCTCACACAGGACTTTACAATTAGGTGTTTTGATATGATGCATCTACCTTTATGCTTCACATCTGAAAAGCTTACAAATCAATGAGGCTTTTGCATTTTTTTTTAATTATAGACATCGGGATCTATAGTAAGCGAGTCATAAAACAACTCTTATCTCGTTCAATAATCTGGAATTTAACCAGAACATAAAGCCAAAAAAAAAACCATTAAACCAATAGTTTCCTTCTTTTGTATCTTTTTGAGTAAAGGATATACTTTCCTGGCATCCAGTAAGGCAAGGCAAGGCAAATTTATTTGTATAGCACAATTCAGTACAAAGACAATGCAAAGTGCTTTACATGATTAAAATACAGGAAGATAAAACAGAATCAAAGCAAGTAGGAAAAAATAAATAAATAAATAAAATAAAATAAAAAATGCAGAAACAAAAAAGAAAATATGTTTTAGTTGAACTGTTTAACTAGAACAGTCGAAGGCAATCCTAAACAAATGTGTTTTTAGTCTTGATTTAAAGGAACGCAGGCTTTCTGCACTTTTACAGTTTTCTGGAAGTTTGTTCCAGATAAGTGGAGCATAGGAACTAAATGCTGCTTCTCCAGGTTTAGTTCTGGTTCTAGGTATGCAGAGCAGGCTGTGGGGATCTGTGTTTTGAAAAGATTCCAAACTCACCTATTTGGCTGCCGTTGAACTGACAGGACTGACCATCAGCTGGAAGGTCATCAATGCAGCCGCATGTGTCACCAGTGATAGCATCACATGCTCCATAGGTAAGGCAGTTGTTATAAGACCAGGCAAAGTTCTCCTTACACTTGCACTGATACCCACTTATTTCTAGTGAGCACACTGTGGAAAAGCACAGTGTATATGTATATGTTATTTCTTAGAGCGGACTGATACATGCTCAGTTAAAACTCTACATTAAGTCAGTCAGGCGACATAAAACAAACAAGAGGCAGATGTACCATTAAAACAAAAAGAAAAACAGATGGATGTCTGGTGTAACTTAGGTGATAACAAACCTGTTTATCTTCATCTAAGATAAACAGATTGTTAATAACTTATATTAATATTACTCAACTAACCAAAATGGTGCAGGAAAGATACTCATTAAATACAAAAAGTTACTCAGGAAAATGTTTCTAACTTCTAACAATTCTAATTCTATTGTAATGCTTGACCTTCTCTAAATAAAACAATACGATACCTGTTGTTATGACAAGGCTGGAAATTTCACTGTTACTGTCAATTGATATGGACACATTGAAATCGGTGATCATTTGGAGAATTGCTGAGTCAGAAAAGCTCATAATGACATCAAGCTCATATTCAGTGGAGTTTATTGCGGCTAGGGAGAAAAAAGATGGAAAGATGCTTGAATACAGTCAGTCATTGTTTCCAGATGAATGACGGTCATTGTGTTTTGGAGGGACACACTCTTTCTTTTTTCTCTGGCATAAAGGCTGGGTGATTTAGAATCAACTGATTCCTGTAAAAATCCACCAAAGTCAAACATAGACAAAGGGACTATTTTTGGTTTCAAAAAGAGATATCAGAGGTTTATATTATATATTAAACTTTCATAGTATGCCCTAAAACCTTTTTCATGTGTATATTGTTTTCATGCTGACCTCAAAGAAGATGAAGACCGACGGTTTGAATCCTGACTTGTCCAGAGTGTAGCAGATAACAGAAAGGATAACAGCAAACTGTGCCAACTTTGGTAAAGCCATCCTCACTGCAGGGGAAATGATAATCTTTTCAAAGACGTTTGGTATGTTCAAAAAAACATAATTACTTAGAATAGTGTCAATTTTAAAATAAAGCTAGTTCCATTTAAAGATGCAAGGAAAGTCATTTGATAAATCTTCATGTTCAAAAACCCATTCAGATAATATTATTAAAAACTGCAATAAAATGTTTTTCATTTACACTTGTTTGGTAGTTAATCTTACATTAAAAAATAGAATCTATGGATTAAATAAGATCAGAGTTAAAGTTTATTCCATAGGAAAACATTTATTTAAACTACTTATGTTCATATTTCTTCTTTCCTATCAACCAATAACTTTTCCCAAATTAATCCTGACAACTGTAGTGCCTCATCCTATGAGATTATTGTAGCTGATTTAAAAAGCGCCATACAGGACTTTAAATGTTTTACTACCTTCTCTGACAAATTTAAGCTTCAGTAAAGATTCATAGAACTGTTCTGGTAAGTAGGTATGAAGTTAGACTCCAATCTATGCAAGACAGAAACATAAGAAGACCGGTATGTTTCTTTAGAAAAATGTCTCTTGCTAGCTCCTGACAGTGCAAATTATTTTAATTAATAAGAATTTAAAGCAAGAGTTAGACATAGGATCACCTGTTCATAAAAATGTATCCGGGGTTGAAACAAAGAGCTATTTAGACAAAACACACATTTTTTTTACTTGCACAGCCCTACTAAATGACTCAAGATTTTATAACCATGCAACCTTTGTCTTTATCATGATATGGCTTGAGAATGTGTAGTTGTACAATATTGTTGGTAAATAAAAAAGAGTGTCTAAATAAACTGCTTAAAGACTTCATCTAAAAAAACAAAAAAGTATATTTAGTAAATACTAAATATGCCAAAAAGTTGCCATACTAATGTTATTGTATTCATGTTTTAATGTTTATGGACAATAACCTGACTCCGCCAGATGGTTTTTCTCCGCATATCCATCTGGAAACCTTCCGTAGAAGTAATTTTGGGAAGGGGCAAAAATACTGGTTAGCTGATTGGCCTATGTTGGTGATAGACGGGCCAAATAAACCAATCAGATCAACGAAGCATATGACGTAACAGAGCGACGACGAAGAGGAGCCAATTGATAGATAGAACTCTTGCCGAAACCAGTCGGGAGAAGAACAAAAACATCTTTTCCTCTGAGAAAAGCCTTCTTTCAGTGAAGAAATACTCTGTAATTCTGATAAAACTTGTACGATAGCCACCCTAACTCTAGTTTCATCGTTGCGTCACACCTCAATCCGCCTCAAAGCCAACGCTTATTGGACGTTCGTTTGGTGAACGGCTCCAAATTTTCTTCAACGGAGAGTCTCCAGACTGATTAGCGAGTGAAATCTTGAAAGCTTGCGAGATCAGGGTGGTCTCACGAGGCTATATGGACAAGTCTTTGAAGGCAGATTTTGCCACACCTGGATGACACAAAGATCATTTGAAGATGTTGTTTCTTTAATTCTAAACGAGGTTTTGTGTTGTAAGCTTGCAGTCTATGCGTACATGCCCTCCTAGAATCAGCCAGTATTAGGTGCAATTGGAAAAAAGGCACTTAGTGTAAAATACTGTATGTAGACTTTATTTTCATGCATCAAGCATAATTAAGCCTTTCTTCATCCCTTAAGGTGTTTTGTGCATGCCTTTCATTGTAGATCCCCCCACATAAATAGTCACAATCACAATACACCCAACTTGGCTGCTGTTTCTTGTTTCTTAAAGCCTTAACTGATGCATGGTTAAATGGATGGAAGACATTCTCTAAGGTTATGATTCTCTTATGTATAATATTATAATTGTATTGCTGTTCTGAAACCTTTTCTAGAGAAATAACACAAGTGTTGTCATTAAAATGTATTTTTTAATATCTTACTAGAGTGGTTTCATTTTAAACTGTTTTTTAAACAAGAAATACATAGTAGTAACTTATAAGTGCCAAGATAATAATATCAAGCTCTGCTAAACAAAGCATGAACTCTTAGGATCTAGTTCTGTAGGATAGGATTAAAAATTGAATTTTGTTTCCTGGCTTCCAAAGAGGCTCTTGTCTTGAATGCACATTCATTTAATTGCTCTTCTTTAAATACTAAGAGGAACACTCGCCTAAATAGGGAAAGCCCTAACTATTCGTTTCCTGGAATACTTTGCAAGCTTCATAATCACTGCAGAATTCCTGACAAAAATTAAAATTGCTCCCACGGCTTGATCATTTTTGGTTTCCAGTGTGATTGTGTTTATACTAATATTTGTATAATTTAATTTGTGTCATTTTTACAATATATGAAATAAAATTTAGCTTTACTATTTAATTATAATGGAATAGGATGCCTTTTGAAAATAAAAAAAGAACATCAAAGTGAAGCGCAAACATAATTGAAACCCAGGCATGAACCAATAACAACTGCTAAACCACACCCAAGGTTGATATTGATGTGGAATCACTGAAAGTGAAAATAAAAAGCTCCACACATAACTTTGTTTAGACTCCACATATTATACCGAGGGGAGGAAAGAAACATTCTTCCAAAAATCTCAATCTTTTATTATTTTAGTTTCCTCATTATATATACAGCTATTATTAAGGCTACAGCTACTTGCTTAATATTGACAAGTTAAAATCATACATTGTTTTCGAAGATTTAAAGTAATTTGATTGTTCCCTTGATCTGACAATGTTCCCTTTGAAGAAATCTAAACAGGATCATGCAGGTTTAGAAAATAAATGAATGAAAACATAATGTTAAATGCTACCTAAATTACTAAAACTTCTAAAACTCTTTGCAAAATATAAACATGTCACATCCTACTTTCCACCCTAAAATTTGATTCTACTAGCAAAAAATCTAAAGTGTTCATAGAGAAGTGTAACCACTCTTGAATCAAGACAAGTTCAATAGACAATTTTCAGGATAAAAGAAAGTGATACAATGTGTAACGTTTTGCGCACTTCTTATTATCAAATCCATTATAAGCAAGGTTTGACTTACCTGACAAGGCAGACTGATAATGTGTATACCTCAGGTTTAGTTCTTTACATCAGAGTAGTTCTCAAACCTGCTCCTCAAGTACCATGCCCTGCATGTTTCAGATGTCTCTCTTTAGAGACGCAGAGTCTCTATAGAGTAGCACAGAGTAGCACAATTGACTCAAACTATTGCATAACATTCTCAACAGCCATCAAGCACTGCATGTTAATCATTGTTTTAAATAAATAAGGTTTTTTGGAGAGGATAGAAAACGTAAACACGCAGGGCATTGGTACTTGAGGACTAGGATTGAGAAATCCTTCTTAACATTATTAATCTGGAACTAATCCCATTGATTCTGTTCAGGGAAAGGAGGATATTTTAGCAGAGGTGGGTAGAGTACCAAGAGTTTTATTTGAGCAACTATGAGTAAAACGTGTTATTTGTAAAAGCTACTAAAGTACTGAGTAATTTATCAATTTAGTACCCATGATGATAACGACTGACTTAATATTTTACAAAATTATGTAAAATTTAACAGAATATTAAATAATATGCAAGTCCTGGTGTTTCAAAGGAAAGGAAGGTATAATCATATAACATACAGTAATTATACCATAAAATTGTCACTCAACTTCCAAATGATATGGCAGACTCAGTAGTTAGAAACATTTGACCAATCATCCTTGAGTACAAAATGAAGGAAACTGTGTATCTCAGTGGTGCATTTTTATTAAAAACAAGCTTGCTTTCATTAAGTTATTCACAATAGATGGAGTAGCCGTACACAAGTAAGAGTAGTGATACTTTATCATATTTTAACCCAAGTAAAAGTCAAACACGACTTAAAGTTACTCGAGTAAATGTAACTAGTTACTAGTTTTTAGTCACATATAATCATATTACCATCTGGGTTCTTAGCATCCATCTTCAGTTAGGTCTGGAACAGCTATTTTTATGACTTCTATTCTATTCTATTCTATTCTACTCTATTCTATTCTACTCTATTCTATTCATGTGAAATATCTAAAAGTGGAAAATTCCAAGAAAAAAATCCAAGAGTCAGTCCAAAATGTTCTCTTCTCTTCTAAAAGTGAGAGGGACAACGAAAAAGCTAACATTGGATTGAATATAAACAAAGCATAAATCTTTAAGAAGAGAGCATTATCTTTTATTTCAATACATTTTAATTTACAAAATAGATCTAATTTTGATTAAATAAAATCTATTTTGAAGAGAAACCCGTCCAAGAACGGAAGCAGAAGTATATATACTTTATATAGTAAAAATTGTTTTTTTATTTTTAATGGTCAACCAGTTGTACCAGAAACAGGAGCTCTCCAGAGGTTCCAAGATTCATACACTATGTGTAAAAACTGGCACTGAGGGAATGTAAATGCTATCTTGGCTGTGTATGTATACACACTCCCCAATGGTAAAGATATAAAAAAAATACAGTTTGATATCAGTCAAATGAAACTACTGTTTAAACTATTTCACTAAAAGTCATTTTGCTTTGCTGGATGACCTTTCCAAGGTTGGTGTCATTCCCCAAAATCAGTTAGCCTGTTTCCTTATCAATCATTGGATCCGTTAGGGTACTGATGGTATCCTTTTGAAGAACCTGTAAAAACAACAAAATAAATGAAAACAAAAAGCACCAACAAACCAAATCACAACATAAAAAACAAAGAGAAGGGGAAAAAAGCACAATTACTTACACAGATCATTAACAACAGGCACAGTTACAATGGCTTAGTGCTCATTAGACAGCACTCGATGAGCCATGTGAACAAATGTCCTGTCTTTTAAGTATTAATGTAGGAATAAGGATGTCTATCATTTTCTTGCACTGTTGTTCAATGTTCTAATGCCCCATAAGAACAAGCTGTCACTTGGTTTGTTTACATTGTTTTTTGTTTTGTTTTTATCCCAGTGGGCCAAAAAAGCTTATATCTTGAATATGCGCTCTTGGTGATAATACATCTGGATCTTTTGAGACATCTCAAGAAAGGCACAAGGTCCGTATCTGCAGGGAAACACTTACTGTTCACAACATTTGAAAAATTTTGAGCTATTTTTGTTTTTTTTTATTTCTATTATATTTATCATGCCACCACATGCAAACAAGCAGATTGTCTTTCTATGCTTAGAAGGACTTTGCATTGACTGTCCTTCAGTTTCCATTGATTTCCATGTCCTAACCCTGATCCTAAACAGAGATACCAGTTTAAAGGCACACCGTGGACTTTATGACCTAAAGAGTTGACGCATATGAGTTATTTTAAATGATTCCTCAGGCCAATATACAGCGTTTGACACTATCAATGCTACAAGTGGGGCTCCACTCTTGAAATACCGACTATGTGAGTTGGTAAATCACGGACCGTCTTCGGTGAGGTCATGTAACCTGGAAGAACATATCACTTTAAAGCCACATGCTCTTATATAGTCATGGAGCTAAGGCTTTTGCTCTACTATTTTTCCGCATGCTTAACTACTGGTGATGGCTGAGGCAAGGAAAAACTTCAAACCTTCTGAGCAGGCTTAAAAGACAAAACGTGAAAGTGATCCTACATGAAGAAAAACAAGAGTCGATCTTGGAAAGGTGTTTGTTCATTGGCGCAGGCTGAAAGAAGAAGCCGGATTTTAAACCGATTGTCTTTTCTCAATTTGATTATTGACTGGTAAGTTAACACTTTGCTCCTAGTATGCAGTCGTATATCTTTGTTATTATTTTCAGTGTAATCAGGGTGCTGTAGTGGTTTCTGTTCTGTTCTCCTGTTAGCCATATGTGGTTTTTCGAATCCAAATCCCACTTTGTTCTGCAGATTCAAGCAGTCACGCCGGTGCTCCAGCTGACTGTTACTTGTCACCACCCCTCAGATTAATTGGCCGAGTCCTACCAACTGGCCTCCTTCACAATTCACATTTTGGTCCAGAACAATGGCTTTCCTCTTATAATATGCTTTTTATTTATTATCTCTGCAACACCCAATGGGGTGCAAGCTCTAGCTTGCAAAACATAAGCTCCTGAAAGTGCAACATAGTGTGAGTGGGGCTCTCAAACACACAGATACAAGTGTAATCCATACAAAAAAGAGGCAATATAAACTCAGGCTAATATTTTATCAATGCATATTTTCTGATGCTAAAAGCGACCTTAATTCAACAAAGTCAATTAGGACGTACCCACCAGATATCAAAGGACACAAAATTATAAAGTGTCAACATAACAATAAAGTAAGAAGCTAAATCAACATACAAACAACAAAACAAAAGAAAGACTAAGGAGTGAAAGAGATTCAAAAAAATAGTGACACCCAACAATGATATAAATTCAAACCAAGGTAACAATCAATCAATAATATGATTTTGGAAACTGGATATTTGGGAGTATTCTTGTAGATGATACCAATAGTCTATCACCTTAGATAGATAGAAAGAATTTTAAACCATAAACTGAACTTTTAGATTTTATTATAATTTTGGTGGTTTAACTCATTGATGATTATAAGCGTAAAACATCTGTTTATTTTGGTTGAGATGCTTTACTATGTAATGAATCATTAATGGGTGAAAAAAAATACATGAATACATTAGATACAAATCAGTTCTCAAGGAGTAGCACCAAGACCCCATATTAATATATTGCTCCTGATTCTTAGCTTTTCCAGAAACGACAGTTCTAAATTCCTAAACAGGACTCATTGCCTCTGTTCATTACATTTTATCCAAAGAGTTCTTTACTTCAGTTCAGCCATGAGAGACAATGTCCCATCTGTCTGACATGTACGTCACTCGGGGTGGGGCCTTTGCAAAGAGGTATAGATAGAAATAATTTTGACAGATTATTTGGAAAGCGATGGTGGTAAAACGGCATGGGGCACAGAAGTTTGGGTTTCATTAAATATAATTTAGTTTCTTCCCATAAAAATTGTTTTACACCCAGGACAGTGGCCTAAATTGCATCATTAGTATAATTGACTGAGATAACTAGAGTCAAAAAGTAAATCATAATTTTACATAAAAGGGATAACATTTTAACATACAAGAGAAAATTCTGTTGTTTTTTTTAAATTTTGAAAAAATGTTTAAAATTTTTGCAAACTCATATACCTGTTCGTCTTAACTTCCAGATCTTATTGACCAGGCTATGTGAGGATTCAGCTCCTGTGGTCTGGAAACAGAAGAATATGAAAAAGCAGAGAAACCCTGCATAAATGCAAAAGAATCAAAAAGAAGAACTTGAAATACAAAACTGTTCTTACGTCTTCCTCATTCTGGCGGGAGAATGTCACTGTTATCGCTGATCGTGCCTAAAAAGTTAGCTCTTAAGTTAATACACTGCATTAACAAATGCCATGGTTTTTAAAAGAAAGAATAGTCACATTCCAAATGATACACACCTTATCATACAGCATAAATCATGCATATTCAATGAGATGAAAAAAAGTGTAACTGTGTGAAAAACTTACATTCTTGTCAGACAGTGTTCCAAACATCAGAATGAAGAAACCCTTAAAAGCATGGATAAGACAAATTCAGTTAAGCAGTTTATGGTGTTTTTTTTAAATAGGTCAAAATAACACCACTTACTATTTGGATTTCTATCTGATTGTTACCTGTAGTGAATTGAAGAATGCAAAAGCAATATGGATCCATCTGTTTTCTGGGGCAAACATTGTTCCATATCCCAAACCCCAAGTTAGTCCGAAGAAGGGTGTTAGCACAGCCAAACTCCTGACAATGACCATCAGAACATGCCTTTCCCCTGCTTGGGCAGCATTTACAGATACTCTTCTCATCAATATTTTGGATATTACCACAAACAGGATTATAAGGTTTACACCCACTATCAGAAGTGCAGGGATCACAAACCCTAGCATTGCTTTAGAGTCTTTCCAGTTGAGCCAACAAACATTGTTCTGGATGTATTTGTTTGAGGGAGCAGTGACAGCTATAGTTATAGTTGCAATGATCAGTGGTGCACCATAGCCCAAAGAGAATCCAATGGCCAGCATGGACATTTTAGACAACCCTCCATCAAAGACACTGATCATACGGTAGAGCAACAGCAGGGCTGAGGCTAACATCCAGAAGAAAAGGGCGAGGTAGAAAAAATGGATTAAAAAGGTAACCGAAGTGCATACTGGTGCATTTTTCATCTTTGGAATTGTTGCTACAATTATAAACCAAATGTTTGCCATAAGGAGAGAAACAGCGATGTTAATTATGGAGATATGACGGAAATATGATGTCATGTTGTCACCGATTGTTTTCCATTGGATGCCTTCAATGATTAGACATATAATCAAGGAAACAATAGAAAATCCAACTCCTATAAAGGATATGATTACTAGTTCTGAATGATCAGGGTAGTGAGGTGACATAAGAATGGAAAACGAGGTGGTGTGGTTGCAGCTGCAGCCGATTGTTTCATTTTCATTGAACACTAGCATGCAGCCTTTATCACTCCATCCCCCAAAACCCTCAAAGAGGTTAAATTCCCAGAAAACACATTTGGGATTTCTGAGAGCATTATTGAGAATATCAAATGTTAATGAAACATTTGTGATTTTTGTTTCAGGCCTAAGAAGCACAACCTTTCCATTTATTATCTTGGGTGATGAGTTGCTTTTATCTCTTGAAGGAAGCACATTATCCATTGAAGCAAATGTTATTATGGTTATATAGTTTAAACCTGTTCCAGGTGTTTCCAATAACTCTACTTCAATTGAAGACATAAAGTCCCCACCAAAAGTGTTTGTAAATGTTGTTTTGTTCAACTGAATATTGGGTGTTGCAATGTTAAAAGATTTATTAACAAGACGGGATGTAATAATTTCCAAAGAGTTCAAGAGAGAAGAGCTGGTATTTTCTAGTCTGATGTTCCCTTTTGGTTCTACTGTGTTTCTGGTTTTGGCATTGTTGAGGATTTCCCATGAATCCTTTGCCTTATCAGTAGTGAGAGAGCCTGCAGTTATCAGGATGTTCTGTGTTGAGAGAAAGTCAATATATAAATGGTGAAAGTCTAAACAAAAAAAAATACATTGAAAACAAAAATAAAAAATAGATTTACCTACCTCCATGTAATCTTTATCTATTATAATATCTAATGAATATGATGCATCAGCTACATTACTGAGGATCCTCACAATGTCATTGATGATGTATGGAGAACCAGTTATTTCATCAGTGAGGTTGACAGTGGCATTGCTGAGGTTCTCTAAGAACACTGGAAAAGTAACTGGATCCAACGCCTGTTACATGTGAGAAAGAAATCTAGATTTAATTTTTTTTTTGTTACAACTGAGATAAAACTAAATATTAGCATATTATATTAAACTGCTATAGAACGCAAAAGGGCTGAAAAGTAAATAAATGAATAATTAGGAAATAAATATCTAGTCAAATAAATAACATAAATATTTAATGTGACAATAAAACTGTGAAATCACTGAATGCAAATAAAGTTCTCTGCTCATTAGGAAATATGTTTCATAATTCAACCTGGAGAGACTCACACAGATCTCTTTAATGTTGCTATTGGCTTAGACTGCTGGAGAACATAGGGACCTCTTTTTATCATTCTGCTTCAGTCTGTCTGTATTCTCCCATTCTGCAGTATTTTTTAGTTCAACCTCTTACTTTATACTTGTCACAGTAGCTTCATCAGGTCTGCTTCTGTTTGGCTGGAACACCAGCCAAACAGAATGTCTCCTTCTATCTCCTTGAACCCCAGTCGGCCTCTGGCAAAGGCCACTCTGAGCCTGGTAATACCAGAGGTTTCTTTCTGTTAAAAGGGACTTTTACCTCTCTACTGTCGCTACATGGTTGCTTTGTATGAGGGATTGATGTTGAGACAACGAGTCAATGCAATCAGCTGGTTTACCTTAGATAGGAAACTTTTAAACAATCTGAGCGCATGATCTGGTTGAATTATCTCAGTAAAATGTGTTGTGAATTGGTGCTATATAGACTAAATTGAAATTAATTGCATTTGATTGTATAGTATCATTGTGAAAAAAAAGGCAATGGGGAGAAAAACACAATAAAATAGCTGACTTTTTAAAAGTTAGCTTTGAAATAAAAATGCTGAAATTAAATAGATATGTCTTAAAAATCTTTTGTATTTTTGTAATACATTTTTACACTTTATAAATTCATATTTTTTTTGTAAAATACTGTATATTTTTTAATTATACTGATCTAAGCATTTTAGTTTTATTAGTGATTTCACAATTTCTTTTTCACATAATTTGTGTGTTATGAGCAGATAACACATCAGACAGCCAAAGGTTTTTCACAAATATTTATTTAATTATTTCATTTTGATGCATCTATCAATTTTCTGTCATGCTTATCCCTGATGGGATTGTGAGGATAAGCGTGATAGAATATGGATGGATTTTATTTTGAGCACTTTTGTGTTCCATATATAATTGTTTTGTGCAAACTGTGTAGGTATGCAATATTGTGTGGTACTAAATGGTTGAAATTCTGTTTCTACTCATTAGTCTAGTGTATCATAACAATTCAGCAGAAACAACAGAACAGTTCTTTCAAAACATATTCAGTAAAGTCATAAAAACAATATTACCTCAGAGTTTTTAAGCAGGTCCTCTATCATTTGAAACTCAACAGGATATGTTTTAGAGAGTTGTTTTAACATTTCCTCTTTTGCTGTTTTAGCTTTTGCAGGTTCATAATCAGACGTTCTGAGAGTATATTCAATGATGGTACTTCCATTCCTTGAGTTGACAATAAGAGATATATTATAATAAAACATTACAAATAACTTTCATGTATACTTGATAGTAATGGTTATCAATATCAAACACAGATCATGGTATATACATTTAAAAAAAACTGTTTATTTTTAATAATATGGGAAAAATTTCACTGGCCAAAATAACTTCAAAGCTAACCACTTGAAATTCCCAGACATAGAGAATTAGAGAAAATTTGAACATGATTCAAACTTTTCATCTATTGTAAATATTTAATCTCTTAAGATAAGCTCAAATGGGTGTATTTTTTCTTATGTTCTGGTATCCCGAAAAAGACTCTAATAGAAGGGATAGGAGATTGCTTCAAATAAGGCTTGGATATCAATAATGACACTTAAAGAAATTCCGTGCCGCATTAAAAATTAATAACAAAAGTTTAAACAATGTGGATACAATTTATTTAAAAACATGAATTGATATTTGAGTAAACTTTTAGGTGATGTCATTTGGGTCCTTGATTTGTAGTTTGTTTAGATTATGTTCATTATTGTAATTTATGCTGCATATTTGAGTTACTAAATGAAAAAAATGAAGCATCATATAACTGCAAAAAAGGTAATGATTGTATTTTGAGCTCATCAATAAAACAGTTTGAAAAACCTCAGTATAGGTTATGAAAACCTTTAGACTAGGACTAGATTGCTGTGCCGGCAACAAACTCATTTGATTCCAAGATGGTCAAAGCCTCAAAGAAAACTATGTGGTACAGCATAATGTGTGTTGGACATAAAGGTCCAAACAAAGAATCCAAAAACTTAAAACTCTGCATCAGTGTTTTAAATTAATGTGGGGGAATATTCCTGGATTTGTCATCATTTGTATGATGTGCCACCGGTAAAGTTCAATAGATCAGATATTTCCTGATTACTATGGAGAATGGTGGACTTGTGTGCACAGATTGGTACTCTGGAATATGTTACCTCATTGCAGGCTATAACTTGGTATAGTAAATATATATATATATATATATATATATATATATATATATATATATATATATATATATATATATATATATATATATAAATATACTATCATCTATCACTTTTTTTTTACAATAAAAAGAAAAACTTCACTTACCTGAAGGTCAGATTCTGGACTTTGCTATCTTTTGACAAATAGTAACAATAACTTCCCTCAACCTTTTATAAAAAATAACAAAGTCAAACCACATGTAAATATGTCTGATTTTATATTTTAGTTTTACAATAGCATTATGAAATCATAGTCTCATAAAGTAATTAAGACCTACCGCATGATGAACATCTTCGTTAAGTTTTTGTCCTTTTTTATTGAACGAGGGATCAAAATCCATTTTTAATTTGAATTTGTCTGTAATAATGCTTGGCGCTGTTGTCATGTTTCTTGGTTTGGTCCATTGTTCTGTTGTTGGATCTTGCATTATGGCTTCTTGTGTTGTTAAGTTTTGCATTTCTAGTGTTACAGTAATAACAATCAGTTCACTTAAAAAGGGACAATGAAGGATAAATGTCATCATTTGATGCACTGCAATAGATTATAGCAGAAACTAATTTGCAGCCACTTCTAAGATGGTTGCATGTTCTATTTTCATTAAAGTTATTTTTTATGGACTTGCAAACGACATTGATGTGTTTTGAATTCTCTCTAGTCCTGCTACAGTTTTCCCTGCTGTGTGTGGTGTTTTCCTGGTAAAGTTTTGACACCTATTGTAGTGTTTTTAATTATGTCAAATGTGATTGTATTTAGTACTGTTTCTCACTGTACCTACTGTAGGGTTGCATTGGTCAGTGCTGTGTTTAGTGTTATTTCTGGTCAGGTTAAATTTGTCAATGTTGAGTTTAGTGTTATGTCTGCTGTAATTAAAATGGACCTTTTCATTATTATTGCATGTAATATGTTTTCAGTCTTACCTCTCATTTTAAACGATAATGTCCTGTTCACTGTTTTGTTTGATGTTGCCATAGTTGTTGGTGATGTTGTTAATGTCACAAGAAAAAAAAAAAAGAAAGAAAGTAAGTTACACAATGAATAAAAAAAAGTAAATAGGTGCTAATTGTTCTTAAGTAATTACTTTATTTGATAAAACAAACAAATACGATTATTTGTCCACACATTGCCAAAACATATATGTAGAACTAAAGTGCAGGATTCTTCTTTCTGAAGACAGCAAAGTAAAACAGATGTCCGACTCTTAACTATCACTCTTGTTTGCTATTTGTTGATATTACAATTTCTTTTATTTAAACGGCCTTTCAAGAAACCAAACGTAATGTGCATAGAAAGTAAGATAGGATGAAGGACATAATACAATAAAAATACATGGATATGAACAAAAAGCAAAGAGGAAAAACTGATAAACATTTAAAAAGAAAGAAAAAAGAATAAAATGCAGCAGTGTAAAAGATGAAGAGCATTATGTTAGTTTGAAGGCAAGTTTGAACAGGTGAATTTTGAGGTGTGTTTTAATGATATACTAATACTACTGTACTTCCAGAGTTAAAAGCCCTGGAGCCCATGGTAACCAGTATAGGGGAAGAAACTATGTGATGGAGAAAGAAGCAGATCTGAGGGAATGAGAAGGAACAGCAGTGAGGACCATTGCAGTTAAAGATGGAGAGGCAAGGTTGTGGATGGCCTTATAAAGGAAAAGAAGAACCAGAACAAAATTCAGAAATTAATGACCAGTGAAGCTGCTGTAGGAAAGGACTGATGTGAATAGAGGAGGGGTTTGTGGTGATGATGCGGGCAGCAGAATTCAAAACCAGTTGAAGTTTAGGGAGTGATTTTGGGTAGACTAAAAAATTATTGAATCGTAGTAGTCAAGATGGGAAATGACCAGGTTGTGCAAAAGGATGGCTATGGAGTGGGGGGTGAGGGAGGGGCGGAACCTGTGATTTTGCAGAGGTGAAAATGTAAAGACCTTATTGTGTTATTGATGTGGGCTTGGAAGCACAGTGTGCTGTTGAGGATAATTCCCATATTCTTAACCCAAGGGGAAAGGAGGACTAAAGAATTTTCAACTACGACTCAGAACCTGTAGGTTTTGGACAAAATTGAAGGAATACCAATGATCTGCTGGATCATATGATTACACTCTGACCACCTAATGATTGTGATGCACATCCCTAAATTATTAGCGGATGTCCCTATAAGACAGACACGAGCAGACCTAATGGCTGCACTGTGCTCTCTTTCTAGAGAAATGCAGCAAGCTCAAATGACAATGATACAAACGACAAATCTCCACAAGTCACACCTGTAGGGGAACCATCTGTTGGAGGACTGTGATGCAAGCAAACCAACCCTCCAACATCATGCCGCTTTGAAACAAAGCTCAACTGTCCTGAATGGTCTCTTTGCCCCGTAGTCTCCAGCCTGAAATGCAGAGAAGCCTGCCTTCACGTCAAGTCCTTTTTAAGCCTGAGTTCACGGCAGAACTGAGTCTTCCCCTCCTGCAATACAGAAACTCTGATTGCAGTGCACATAGCAATTACTGCCTGCTGTTGAAGCGGATGAGAAAACGGGAATTTTCGCCATTGGCTGACTGAACTATCCTGCTAATTCCACTAAGACGGTCCTACCCCCTCAGTGAACCCATTATGGTCGCATCTTCAGCGAGCTCTTGACTTGCAGTAAGTTACCAAACTAAAGCCCATGAAATCCCTCTGTTGTTGCATCAGACAGAAGAAGACTGGTTTATGGATTGGATAGGAGCAGGACCATATGCTGCTCCTTCCTCCCATCCACTGAATCAACACATAGTGAAACTTTCTTTCCTTTTAGTTTCATCTGATGCTCAATGAAGGTGCTCGGCGGGTGTAGTTAGTTAGGTTTTGCATGCGTTTAATTGAAACTCTTGATTTTTATAGCTGATAGTTTAATATGAAACTTTCATCTGAACAGAACACTGGTTTCATGAAGTGTGTGTGAATGAGAGTGTGAATGGTGGCAATTTGATAATTTCTATTACCGTATTTTCACGACTATAAGGCGCACATAAACCTCTGTTTTTCCCCTCAAAATGTGCGGTGCGCCCTTTGGTGCGATGCGCCCTATGTGTGTTGTAACTGCGACTTTTGAGACCACCTCATTGAGGAGATGATGAAAGAGTGGCTGAATGTAAGGAGACCAGGGTTTTTTTTTCCACTCATCACTATTGCTGTTACTCTGTGACTCCATGCGTGCCCATCTCACAGCTGATGTGAAAAACATGGTGAAACAAATTAACACTGTGCTCGCTGTTATTCAACCGCTCAACATCGGTGTGAACCGGACGCAGCAGGCGCAGCAGAAGCAGCGAGTTTACATGCAAAGTCAATGGTTGACGCCGTATAGGCGCAGCAAAAAGTCCCGCAGCGCATTTTGAGCAGCAGGTGCAGCGCGTCGGGAGCGTTTAAGCATCTGACGCTCCACCAACGCGCTGCTGCAGCTCGAGATGGAAAAATTGAAGTTTTGCTGCTGGACGCGCCGCATCAACCAATCAGAGAAGCTGATCTGGGAGCTGACAGCGAGACAGACACATCGCTCTGATGACACATGATATTAAGGCAAATGAAAAGGGCTGGATGGATGAGGAGATGATGAAAGCGTGGCTGAGGCAGGTGTATGTGAGGAGACCAGGGTTTTTTTTCCACGCATCACCATCGCTGTTAATCTGTGACTCCATGCGTGCCCATCTCACAGCCGATGTGAAAAAAAGGTGAATCAAATGAACGCTGTGCTCGCTGTTATCCCGGGGGTCTGACAAAGGAACTTCAACCGCTCGACATCGGTGTGAACAGGCCGTTCAAAGTAAAGCTGCGAGCGGCGTGGGAGCGATGGATGACAGACGGCGACCACAGTTTCACGAAAAGTGGAAGGCAGCGCCGGGCAAGTTACGCCACCGTTTGCGGATGGATTGTTGATGCTTGGACTAACGTGTCTGCTGGCACTGTTGTTCGAGCTTTCGCAAAAGCCGGCATTATTTCTGAGGAGCCGCCCGGCACGGAAAGTGACTCTGCCAGCGAAGAAGGGGAAATTGGCATGTCTGATTTAGCGCAGCTGTTTAATTCAGAAACAGAGGATGATGACTTTGATGGGTTTGATTAATACTTTGTAATAAATACATGAATAAAGCACAATCATACTCAGTTTTGCTCCCGCTCTATTTTTCTACCTGAAAACTTAATTCAAAAGCAGCCTCTGGGCAGGGTAGCCTCCGGGTTCGGCTGGCAGGTGTTTTTCATCTAAATAATCTAAATCTTGCAGCTATATTTGCTGTGATCAGTGGGAATAAAGTAGTTTTAATATGTTTTTCAGTGAGAAAGTCCACCTGAAAACTTAATCATTGCAGTCAGTTCATCCAGATTATCATCCTTCCTATACTATTTCTGTCGGAGGCGCTCAGACCCCCACATACCAGCGGTGCGCCGACAGTAAGACTCCCTTAAACAGCAGCCTCTGGCCGGGCAGCCTCCGGGTTCACCGCGGCGGCTGGCAGGTGTTTTTCATCTAAATAATTTAAACTGCAGGCACCAGGATACCGGTAATAAAAGCAAACATATTCTGTCGGCAGGTTTAATGATTTTAAGTTAATTTAGGAGTGATCACAGCACTCTGTCATCTGCGATGTGTCTGTCTCATGGCCAGCTCCCAGGTTTGATTAATACTTTGTAATAAATACATGAATAAAGCACAATCATACTTAGTTTTGCTCCCGCTCTATTTTTAAATACGCAGTAGAGGTATTTAAACGTAGTAGAGGATATGTACCTGTATATAAAAAACGCGCCCTATAGTCCGGTGCGCCTTATGTGTGTGTTAAATACAGAAATGGCACACATAACTGAGACTGCGCCTTCTAGTACGGTGCGCCTTATGGTCGTGAAAATACGGTAATACATTTTTGAGGGGTGTTGTGACAATTCCAGTGGCCATTGACGTTTCAATGATGGTTGTGAGGAGGGGCGGAAGGGATGAAAGGGAAGCTTTGAACAGAAAGTAGGAGTTCAAAAATGGAGAAAGGATTATTTTCCACTGGAAGACCAGTAGAAAAACAAGGAAGAGTTGTTGAGGGTAGGCACTGGTAAATAGATTGGATTTTTGTACGTTTGTAGTAGAGAACTGCAAAAAGGCTGTGGATTAAAAAATGTGCTGGGAGGAAATTGGGGGTCCTGAGAATGGTATTTTATATAACGAAGAGATTCTTGGAATCATTATCATTGGGCAGATAAAAGTGAACATACAGTCCTTACATTATAAAACATGATTAAAATAAAATTCTTTTTGTACAGTGAGTCCTTTTTTCATATATACTGTAGGTGCTCTAATTGGCAGCCTTTTGTTTTCAGAAGAGGGAGTTCTGAGGAGAACCAAGGAGCAGAGACAGAAAAGGACATGGTTTTGAAAAAGTATTGAGCAAATTATTTATCATGGAATTAGGTCAGATGGTTTAGATAAACATAATAATTATACAGTGAAAAGAGAGAAAGATAGACAAAATGTAAGCTAATAGCTGCCTTATTTAGAAGTCTGGCTGTCTGTTATACTGCTTTAGCTTAATGATAATTAAAGAAATGAGTGACATGGCTCTAAGGAACACTGTAATATGCCATGAGGATTTAAAGAGAACCTGGATTTGTTATTTAAAAACAGTGTATAAATTATAAAAAATGTACAAAAAATGTAAATTCAAACACTTTTCAGTAGTGGTAAGTAATGAAAGGTAAGCATATCTATTTAAAAAAAAAAAAAGCTGTAAACCTACCGTACCTATTTGGCTGCTGTTTAGCTGACAGAACTGATGATCATCTGGAAGATCATTAATGCAGCCACAGGTGTCACCAAAAAAGGCGTCACAGACTCTGTGTACAACGCAGCTGTTATAGGACCAAGCAAAGTTCTTCTCACACATGCACTGGTATCCAGTAATATTTGGTGAACATACTGTGGAAAAAAAGCATCACCACATATTGAAAATATTGAATGTTACACAAAATACAGGGCAGTGTCGGGTATCGCTATGTGAGTCAAAATCTATAGGGCTTTATTGACTTAATACCTGTTGTTTTACCCAGGCTGGAAATTTCACTTGTGTTGGTGATCCATACGGGAAAGCTGAGGTTGTTGAGTAGCAGTTGAAACATCTCCAGGTCAGAAATGTTCATAACAGCTTGGAATTCATAATCAGTTATATTCGTTGTAGCTGGAGAGGAAAAACACACATAGTTTAAACACAGTCTATCCCTACAATATTCTTTATTGTGTAATTAAGTAGTTTTTCAGTGACTCACATTCTCTTTTTTCTCTTACATGAAGGCTGGATGATTCGATACCCTGTTAGATTCAAAAGATTGTGAGATCATATTTAATATAGGACAAATATGAATCTGAAGCACAAAAGGATTTTGAAACAGCTTTTCCTGCAGGAATGAGAAAGGCTGCTGCTCACATCCCAGCACCAATCTGACCCCCAACAGAACAGCAGAGTCTTTTATTCACAGAGCAGAAACAAATGGGTGGGTCTTAAACAGAAAACCCTGTAATGATTATCTGGCAGGGTGCAGGTCATAAGACAGTGTGAAATGACCATCTGGCTGGATGGACGTCACACAACAGTGTGACTCTGCCTCATGACCTACTGGATGCAGGTCATAAAAGTTTATGACCCTCCTGATTGAATCACAGGACAGAAATGTAGCATCTTATTTCTTCAATGTTTCATATGCCCACACAATAATTTTATAATTATAACTCTAACATACCCATCAACCCCTGTAAATATAATCAATAAAACTCTGCAATCAACATTTGAGACAAAACAATTTTATGTACATGATTTACTTTTTATTTCCTATGCTTACCTGAAAGAAGATGTACACAGAATGTCTGAATCCCGGCTGTATCAGAGTGCAGCATATAGCCATAAGAATAACACCAAACCACAGTGCTTTGGCTGAAGCCATACCTACTAAAAAGAACATAGGAAAGGTCATATTGTAGATATAGTATTGAAGAAACCCTGTTAATCATTTTTAACATAGTTTTACTCTTAAAGGCTGTCAGATTCTTAAAAAACTGACAAGGAAGTAACCAATAAAAATGTAGTAGCCTGACATGTGGTTAACGGCTCATGATTCAGTATCACAACCTTTGTTTTATTCGTTTAACAACAAACCAATAAACAGCAGCTTAAACTATTTAATTAATACTCAACTAACCTCAAAATGTTTATATATTTTTTGATTTTGTTAATGCCATGATATAATTATATTTTTTTCTTCCATTTATTTTTCTTGTGTTTTTTCCTCCAAAATACATAAGAATGAAAAAAACAACAAACAAACATGTTACTTTTTTCCATGAACAAAAACGGAACTAGAAGAAAACACAAAATACCATAGTTGCTGTCCCTTTTACAAAATCTTAGAATAAAAAGAACAGCTGCTTTATACATATGTAATTCAGCTGACGTTGGATGCAAATACACATAGTTGGTGTGTCAGTGGCTGCTTTGAAAGAGGAAACAAAAATGCAAATGGTTTTATTTATAGAAAACTACACTCTGTATCATGCATTGTCAGTTCTAATCCTCGAGGTCTGGTGTCATGCACCTGTACGTCTCTCTTCTGCAACACAGCAGTCGAATCAACAATTCATTAGAAGGATTCTGGAGAACTTGACTGCAGCAATTTGATTAGATGTGTGCAGTGGTGTCAAAAGTACACACATTTGTTACTTAAGTAGAAGTATATATACTGCAGTTTAAAAACACTCTGGTAAAAGTTGAAGTATCAACTTGACCTCTTTACTCAAGTAAAAGTGAAAAAGTATTTGCTCCAAAAACTACTTAAAGTATAAAAGTATAAAGTAACCTTTAAGAAAAAGGCCAGATAACACTATATGAATTGAAAGCACAATTTTTCCACTATTTCAAAAAATTCTTTGAGATAGGGCCAAGGATGAGGGAGGTCTTGTTGGTCTCCATCTCCCGATACGCTCTCTCCTGTGTCCGACCTTTCAGACATTTAGACATGTTTTTCTGAATCCAACATTGTAGCATGGCATAGACAATTCTCGTTTACAGTTTGAAGAACCCCTGCTTGCTTCTGATGATTTCCTTTAGCTAACCAATGAGTGTTTGCAATATACGACTCATCCAATTAAATTAGTTTTCACTAGATGTGGATGGCGCCAATGATCTGCATTGGATGGCACGCATGACGTGAAATATATATTTATAAACATTAAACCAGGGGTAACTAATAAAAAATCAGTGGGGTCCGAATAAAGAAAATCAACCAGTAAATGTCCGGAGACATTTTTAATGATCTTTTACTTTAAACAGAATTTAACACTGAAATAAAATGATGTATTTATGCATTCATGTTACACTGAATTAAAAAAAAAGATGAAAAAATAAAAATAGAAATTGCCAAATATTGCATCCTGTTCTATCTGAGAGGAGTTGACACTTGAATGACTGTATTCCTGTATATCCATCACTAGTTAAAAGACAAGAGTCAGCAAATGCAAATTCTGCCCTGTAAAACAATGACAGCGCAATTGTCGCTGTACGATCCGAAGCTTCATTTGAAGCTTTTAAACAGGTTTTGAAAAACTTTGATAATTTGCTGCTGTAATATTATAGATTTTCTAGAATAAAAAGCTAGCAGATGTGCATAATCAAAAAATAATAGAAATACAATCATAGAGCATTCAGTATTGTAAGAAAGCCCACACTGTTTCTGAATAAATAAATTATTGTATGAGTTAAGTTCTGTTTATGTCTCTTTCCTTGTAAGTATGAAATTTCCCATGCTCCTGAATGCACCATAGCTGTCTGACGCTTGCGAATGCATCACACTGGTCTGTGTAGATGCGCGTTTAATTTTCAGTTGAAGCTTTGCAGTTTTAAAACCCACGTCGGCTAATCGCTGTTTATTGTTGTGTGTGAATAACAAGAGACTACAACAAATACATCAGCTTTACCTCGGACAAAATCTTTGGATTAAATGTTGTTCATAACATCGCAGTCCGCTAATCCGTGACCTCTGCTTTAATTCGAAGCCAAGAGTAACGAGTAACGTTTGTTTTAAAAATGTAAGGAATAGAAAGTAAAGATACTTGTGTGAAAATGTAATGAGTAGAAGTTAAAAGTAGGAGGAAAAATAAGTAATGGAGTAAAGTATAGATACCTAAAAAGTGTACTTAAATACAGTAACCAAGTATTTGTATATTGTTACTTGACAGCTGTGGATGTGTGGAAGAAGAATCACTTATAAAAGGTGCAGAACACCAGACATCCAGCACTTGAATTGAAGACTTCTGCTCTATAGTTTCTGTGGAAAAATTAATTTGCAGTTTTAGAAAAAGAAATCTATAAATCTGATTCAAGAATCAAGGCCAAAACATGCCTGTTGTCGGACTCGATACTCTTACTCTTTCTAAAGATTCGGTGAACTCATCAGCTGAATTACGTGACTGCATAGTTCCAAGCTTCTACCATGGTTCAGTACCCTGATATTTTAAAATCCTATATTTCTTACATATGTGTAAATCTGTCCTTTGGGCCACATGAAAAAACAACCTTTGCATATAAATATTGTATTAATGCTCAGTTAATGTTACAATTTGACCTTTTTAGTTTATGTTTTTTTTTTCTAATGGGTTTTATTTTTCCATTATGTCCCATAAAAAGGTGTCAAGTAACAAAGTACAAATATTTTGTTACCTTACTTAAGTAGAAAATTTGGCTATCTATAGTGGAGTAATTATTTTTTGCCAAATTTTTACTACACTATACTTTCTACTCCTACAATTTAAAAAATAGACTCGTTAGTTTTGCTTCATTTAAGCTAATTTTAGTTATTACTGGTAGGTATTAAAAAAATAACTAAAAATTATCAAAATAATTAGTTTCATCCTGTTGGGATCTGGAGATCTGCCCACCTTTCTCCAGCAGAGGGCGCCCTAGGTCTCCTGGAGCTGAAGCTTACTACCACACCTGCGGCTGATTTGCTCATCAGGAGGAGCAGCATATAAGCAGCGGCAGAACTACTCTTCAGTGCCAGAGTGTTAAGCCAGTTACGGTTAGCAAGCCTGAGCCAACCAGCCTGCCTGACTCGCTGACTCCCTGAAAGCCTGACTTGAACCTAATCAGTTTTCTGTCCTCTCTGCTTCCTAGGAAAAATCTGACGCAGACCCTGGAGCTCTGGAAAAGCTACTCAACTGAAACCTGCCAGCCTGCTCTCAGTAACAAACCTGAAGATCAAACTGTCTGGATCTGCCTACCATCCTTCAAGAAGCTACTTGAAGAAGCTCTGAACACTCACAAGCCTGAAGCTAAGTTCTGTCGCTTCCAAGCCCTCCCTCTGCCGCTCAGCCGGAATATCTGAACAGGTACAGATCTGCACATTCTCTCAGCTACATGATCATTAGCTGCCTGGCTAACCTAACTGTCCCTCTCTGCAGAGAGCCTTGTGTGACCAGTCCCGGATCTGATTCCAGCACCTGTCAACTAACCTTGTGTTTATCATTTGATTCCAGTATCTGTCAAACAACCTTGTGCAAACCTTCAATAAATTGTTAAACTTTTAAACTGACTCCTGGGTGTTCTGCATGTGGGTTAGAAACCTGAATCCCAACATGACACATCCAGAAGTTGTTGTTCGCCACATAGCAAAATAAATAGTTTTTTAAGACGATGCAAATATAAATTTGTTGCTATTAGTTTTAAATCTGAGAAAATTAAATATAAGGAAGTTATCATCCAGAATCATAGAAAAATTGGTAGCGGCGTAGCCAGTATAAAGCTTAAAGCATCTGCCCTTAGCATTTCTCCTGCCTTACTTTTACTTTTGTAGTTTAAGTAGTTTAAAAAATGGCACTTTTACAAAAATCAAAAAATATATAAACATTTTGAGGTTTACACTACAAAAGTGTTTTAAACAGTAGGAATTATACTTCTACTTGAGTAATAAACATAATTTTTACACCTCTGGTCCCATGCATGTTTTAGGTAGAACACGTACAAAAAAATCTTCATAAAGTGAAGAACATTCTAGAAGAACGACCTGACTATTAAACAGTAACAGTGTTATCAGTCAGAGAGATCTCTAAATTCACTTTGAGACAAAAAGCCATAGGAGATCCTCCTGATCCTCCTATAGCTATTAAAATCAAGAACGACCCGTTGAAAAAAAACCTGAGTTACAACAACATTAAGTTTCCCTTCAGGTTAAATAATTTTGATTTATTAAATTAAATGTCTCACTTCCGCTCTGATTCATGACATACCCATCAAACTGTTGTATTAGTCAGAACAAAATAAACCCTGGTCCTGAACTTTGGTCTGACAGTTAAATACACTTTAATGGGCAATTAATAGCAGTGTGGATGGCCCAATTCAATTAAATTGATTCAAACTGCCACAGGCATCTTATAAAAGAATTTTCTACCAAATCAGATCCATTATTTTTGTTTTCTTTTATTTAACAATTTACTGTAGCACATTTCCCAAGGTACCTAAAACAATAAACTGAAACTTCTGCAAGGACTCTTGGTGTTATCTGTTTGGGGAACATTATAGTAAAAAATCCATTACAGAGAGTGATTGCATAGCTGGTTTGGAAAGTTACTAAAGAGTAGGAGGCAGCTTTTGCAGCAAATAAAAAAAAGAATTGGGCTGATATCATCAACTAGTTCTGAATTGAGATTCTACAGTCTTATAAGGTCGTAGGTAATTTACTTCCCATTCCTCACATTTTTATGAGAAATGATCTGAAACCAATAAAAACATGTTAAATGCACATACAGAGGTTGTTTTATGTCAAAATAGAAGAGCAAAAAGACAACCATTCCCAGATTATTTCTTTACAATTATAATGAGCTTATCACTACATTGCACAAGACTACTGGTAAAAGGTTATTTTGATGAAGTTTGTTAACTTCTGTTTTTTTTCTGTTTTCTAAACATATAATTTTGTTCTTTTCTTTGTTAGAATTCTTCTTGTAGAACCAAAGCCCACTTCCGAGTTCCATGCCTGCTGACCACTAGCATAGCAAAATCCTTACACTAATATTACTCTTTAGGGACTCAAAGTTTGCCAAAAACTAATGGGCATCCTAGCAACTGCCTGCCTAGTTTGTTTTTGCTCCTGAATAAAAGCCTATGTGTTCATAGCTCTGAGACCTGGGAACTGTGAGGTTGTGTGGGAGTTTAAGTTAAACTTGTTTGGAGGTAATAATTTGCATCTTATAGTACAGTAGACCAGTATGCATGTTGCTAATCACTAAAATCTCGATTGAGTTAGTGTCTGATAAAAGCATATCTTTCACATCCTTTCATCACTTTTTCACTCAGTGATTAATTTAGCCACTAAGATGTTTGAAGATGTTTTTTGACCAACCAAGGACTTATATTTCATATATAACTACCTTCCTCTAAATTCCATTAAATGCTCTTGTTGGACTCTTAAGATTAACCAAAACATTGTATTAACCAGGAAGGACCTCCTACTTAATTCCAATTACACAAATGTTGTTACAGCCTTGAACAAAAACTTCTTTAAATACATATAAACATGGGTTAATAATTATATTTTGGATACTAAAAATATTCTAGAGATTGATTTTTTATAGTTGATTTTATATCCTCACTGTTTTGTTTTACTGCGCAATATAAGGCTGCCTTTTTATTTAACCTAATGATTGTACTGCATTAAAGCTTGAGACTGGGACTGCAGCTATAGCCAAATAATAACTCTTTCTACAGTTATATATTTGTGGTAGTGATAAATACACTAGTTTTGGTTTTCCTTTTAAATAAGTGAAGTGCACAGATCTCACTCGGAGTCCTTTGCATATTGTTTAAGTGGTTGTAATGTATCCCTGTCCCCAGAGATTTTTCATTTCTAGATTAAAGTTTACACTTGTGTAATTAGTCAATAAGAATACAAAAGAAGTCTCACTCTTTTTACCTTATCTAAGTACCAAAAAGCCTTTAGTCTGTTCTTCAAAGTCAAATTTGTAAATTGAATCTAAACGATGTAAAGAGAGTTATTTTTTGAATATCAGGTTCCAGTGAATAAGCAAAAAAATAAGTATAATACATAAGATAGGAGCAGATGTAGTATAAGATTTTTACTCTACCTCTCCATGTGTCCTGGCATCCAATGAGGAAAGTCTAGAGTACACAATCATTTTCCTGCATATGTTTGCATAAAGACTGGAACTTCCTGGAGGGTTTTGCAGGGATCAAACTCATTGAATAATTCCTGTTTAATGCTTACGCACTGGTAATTTTCATTGCCAGACTGTATTATTTGTTATCATTAAGAATTGAATTTAATCTTTACATTTAAAGTATGAAACTAAGCAAATTAAACAGAAAGTCAACAAACAAAGTGTAGAAAGAATCATTTAAATACAAATGAGATTTTGAATCAAAGTGTTAAAGTGCCAAAGATAACCATACACTACGGTGTCTAGAAATTACCAGCATTTGAACTCAATAATTATGTTTTCAACAATGTAAATTACAGAAAATAAAACAGAATAAAAAAGAAAAAAAAACATAAGCATACCAGAGTATTCTAACAGTTTGCTTTGTTCATCAGCAGCGCCAAGTTTTGGGAGGAGCATTAGTGGAAGTGTGGTTAGAAATTCAGCAAGCCTGGCCACATGCAGACCCTCATGAAGAACTTGGATTTGGGTAGACATTGTCATGATTTTATTCAAAGGTCTGACCCACATGCAGAAAACCAAACAGAGAGACCAGGGGAAGGTTTAACAGGTTTATTGAGAACTGGTAGAGATGAATCCAGTGCTGCTCTGAACACTGGCGAACCGGGATTGAAAAGTGAAGGGGAAGTTCCTGTGGTTAGTTCAGGCTCAGTGGGAAATTTGAGCTTCAATTTGCAAAACGGAATAAAGGCAACAGGACTCACGTTTCCAGAAAATGTGTTTTTCTCTGAATCCAGTAGGTGTGGGTTGTTCCAGTAATTGAGTTGCTCGTTGGAGGGCGGACAGGGTTTACCCAGGTTGAGGTGTTTCCTTGAGGAACGGAGGAGCTGACAGCCACTTAGATTTCCAATGGTACTTGAACGGTTTCTTGTGGAGATGAATCCCCTGCTCAGTGTGAAGCTAAAACAATCCTTTGGGGAAAAGTAGATCCAAACCTCCTGTTTGAATCCCCAGCTCAGTTTGAAGCTCAGACGATCCTTCCAGGGGGAGAACGTCCAAAACATCCAGTTTGCAGGATGACTTTCTGTCGAGAGGCAAAGACAAAAAAAAACAACAAGGTTAAGACTCAGGTTGACAAAAACTCAGTTTGACTCAGCAAAACTCAGCTTCGCTAGAGTACCCAAAACTGGCAAACACTCTGGCGTCGAGGTAGTGGCAGTCAGCAGCTTAAAAGTCCTCAGATAATGAGGCAACCATCCGCAGGTGTGTGAGAGGGCAAACGAGAACCAGGCGCCACCTGGTGGTGGAGGGAAAACACACAAAAACACAACCCACACAAACTGGATTTCTAACAGACTTTATTGGCAGGAGTAGCAGGTGATATGGTTGAAAGTACTCCTAAATCAGAAAAAAGGTCAGGAGACAGGGAACAGAATGGTAGAGTCCAGCAAGAGCTCCAACGGAGGATCAAGGCGGCAAAGAAGGACTATGGGATGAAAGTAGAAGAACAGCTGGCACAAAACAATGTCAGAGATCTGAGTCAAGAACATCTCGAGCTTTGGGCAGGGGGACACCTGCAGGGCTCCAGACAGAAACACCAAGCCTGCAGATGAGTTAAACAGGTTTTTCACACGTTTTGACCCCCCTCACACCAGCCCCCTCCCTCTGCTCAACTCTAAACAAGCCTTCAACCCCCAGGCCACCAGAAACCTACCCTCCATCTCACTGTACACTCTCACCAAGCCCTGACCAACTCATCTGCAATGCCTTCCTCCACCCTCACAGTCACTTTGATGCAGGTGAGAGGCCAACTGAAGAGACTTAAACAGAGGAAAGTCTCTGGCCCAGACAGGATTCCTCCAAGGCTGCTGAGGAACTGTGCTGATGATCTCTGCAAGGTCCTCAGCTACACCTAAAACCTAACCCTCAGCCTTGGGATGGTCCCCTCTCCCTGGAAGATCTCCTTTGTTGTACCGGTTCCCAAAATGCTGCACCCCATCGAACCGGCCAACTTTAGACCAGTCACTCAGACCTCCCACATGATGAAGGCCATGGAGTGCCTTATCCTAGCCCACATGTGCACCATGGTGAGCCCCACTCTGTACCTGCTGCACTTTGCTTACCGACTTGACATCCGACGAGAAAATTCCATCATCCAGCTGCTGTAGCGGGTGCTCACCCACCTGCAGACCACCAGGAGCAAAGTGAGCGTCATGTTTTTTTTTTTTTTTTTGCTTTTCCAGCATTTTAAAACCATCAGACCAGAGCTGCTGAGGGGGAAGCTGGAGGATGATGGAGTGGACAGAGATCGTGCTGCCTGGACCATCAACTACCTCACCAAATGCCCCCAGTATGTGCGGCTGCACAGTCAGTCAGAGGTGGCAGTCTGTAGTACCGGAGCCCACAGGGCATCGTTCGATATGGAAACCTCCACAGCAGAAAGCACATTTGGTCATTTAGAAAAACAGTAAATGGAGAAAGGGTGTCTGCCTCGTTGACTAAAACTGGTAGCTGGTTCCACAGGAGAGGAGCCTGGTAACTAAAAGATCTGCCTCCCATTCTACTTTTAGAAATTCTATGAACCACTAGTAAACCTGCAGCTTGAGAGCGAAGCGCTCTGTTAGGAACATAAGGAATAAATAGATCTCTGATATAAGATGGAGCTTTTAAAATCAGTGGATCTGCAATGAGCAGCTAGGGCATCTATGGCTGGAATCTCTGCAGGAAGAGAACACAGGTTAGTCCAAGTTCAGTCCATGCCCAGAGGAAGAGCTAGATTCCAGGCGGACAGCTGCCAACACGACACAGCTAACGCTGCCCAGAAAGTTCCAGATGCTGAAGCTTTGAAGATTGCAGAACTGGCAGGACATTACTGTAGATCCAAGCAGACTAAGGAAGGCAGGACAATCCAGTGACAATTTCTAAGTTTTTTGGTAAACAAAATAATCAGATAAAATATATATATAAACTTATATTGTTTTGTGCCTCACTAAATTAATGCTTTGAAAGTTTAAAGAAATGTTTCATAAAGGAAATTGGTAGACTGAAAGACGATTTCATTGTTTTGTAACATTTATGATACACTCATGTCCTAAACAGTGAGCTCTACCATGTACACATCTTTGACATTAGAAATATTAAAAGAAAATGTAAAGGCAGTAATAAGGATTTTTTTTCTTCATTATACTCTTTTGTTGCTAGTGTATAAATTGAGAATCTTACTGGTAAATATTCAGAGAAAAATAACAGCAAACACGGTACAGTATATTTGAGTTATTTCCTTGTACCTAATAATATTACTGACACCAAATACATAACATCTATCTGGACCTGCTCTAGTGTGCATGCCATCTAGTGGAGAAAACAAGTAATAAAGTAAACATAAGTTTCAAAAATGCATGTCAGTAATCAGCCGTTTGAGCCAGCCTTTGTGTATATTGTTCTTTGTTTTTTACTCTAATACTAAGATAATTACAGGGAAAAATATGGGGGCGAGTGGAATATATGAAATTTACCAGAAAATGTCAGATCTCTTTTAATTAATTGGATAACAGGCTTTTTTTTTTCCTTTTCCAGCCCCAGGTAAAAGGGACAAACAGAGAGGTTTGTACAGTAGCCCTTAGCTTTTAAAGGTTTTGAGACCATACAATTGAATTTTGGCTTATTCCACTTATTGCAAACTTCTTGACTGAACAGTGAGTCAAGAGATCAAATGAAAATCAAAAGTCTTTGACTAGCAGCATCGGATAGATTCTTACATTATATTCCTATCAAATAGTTAAGTATTAATGTTATTGTTAAATCTATTTTATCTTTCTTTTGTTAATCTTTTTACTCTTTCATTTCTCCTATGTTTTTGTTTATCTAAGATTATTACTAGGACTTAATTACAATTTTCAACAAGAGAAAGGATTTAGGCCCCGTCCACACGAAGTCAAAACGAACACGAAACGCTAATATTTTCCAGAACGTTTGTCGTAAAGACGGAGACGTAAAATAAATGTGATCGTCCACACGAATGCATGAAAACGCTGCAAAATGTATGCAAGGCCTGTAAGTGGCACTGTCGTGCCAAAGCAAAAATAGGCGACGAAATGTTGTGCATGCGCACTAATATTTATACATGGTTGCCCTGCGGGTCCATTTTCGTGGTTCAGTCAAATTCAGGTGCTGAACTACACTATATTGCCAAAAGTATTTGCTCACCCATCCAAATTATTGGAATCAGGTGTTCCAATCACTTCCATGGCCACAGGTGTATAAATTCAAGCACCTAGGCATGCAGACTGTTTTTACAAACATTTGTGAAAGAATGGGTCGCTCTCAGGAGCTCAGTGAATTCCAGCGTGGAACTGTGATAGGATGCCACCTGTGCAACAAATCCAGTCGTGAAATTTCCTCGCTCCTAAATATTCCACAGTCAACTGTCAGCTGTATTATAAGAAAATGGAAGTGTTTGGGAACGACAGCAACTCAGCCACGAAGTGGTAGGCCACGTAAACTGACGGAGCGGGGTCAGCGGATGCTGAAGCGCATAGTGCGAAGAGGTCGCCAACTTTCTGCAGAGTCAATCACTACAGACCTCCAAACTTCATGTGGCCTTCAGATTAGCTCAAGAACAGTGCGCAGAGAGCTTCATGGAATGGGTTTCCATGGTCGAGCAGCTGCATCCAAGCCATACATAACCAAGTGCAATGCAAAGCGTCGGATGCGGTGGTGTAAAGCACGCCGCCACTGGACTCTAGAGCAGTGGAGACGCGTTCTCTGGAGTGACGAATCGCGCTTCTCCATCTGGCAATCTGATGGACGGGTCTGGGTTTGGCGGTTGCCAGGAGAACGGTACTTGTCTGACTGCATTGTGCCAAGTGTAAAGTTTGATGGAGGGGGGATTATGGTGTGGGGTTGTTTTTCAGGAGCTGGGCTTGGCCCCTTAGTTCCAGTGAAAGGAACTCTGAATGCTTCAGCATACCAAGACATTTTGGACAATTCCATGCTCCCAACTTTGTGGGAACAGTTTGGAGCTGGCCCCTTCCTCTTCCAACATGACTGTGCACCAGTGCACAAAGCAAGGTCCATAAAGACATGGATGACAGAGTCTGGTGTGGATGAACTTGACTGGCCTGCACAGAGTGCTGACCTCAACCCGATAGAACACCTTTGGGATGAATTAGAGCGGAGACTGAGAGCCAGGCCTTCTCGTCCAACATCAGTGTGCGACCTCACAAATGCGCTTCTGGAAGAATGGTCAAAAATTCCCATAAACACACTCCTAAACCTTGTGGACAGCCTTCCCAGAAGAGTTGAAGCTGTTCTAGCTGCAAAGGGTGGACCGACGTCATATTGAACCCTATGGATTAGGAACGGGATGTCACTTAAGCTCATATGTGAGTCAAGGCAGGTGAGCAAATACTTTTGGCAATATAGTGTATGTCGTCGATATTCCTCTGTTCTTCCTGGAGATATTCCAGAAGAAGAAGATTCTGTTGTAAGCCCGACAGCAGGGTGAGTAGCATGAGCAGCAACCATTCAACACAGTACGGCGCCATTGTTGTTGTGATACTGTGTCGCGCTTGCGTGTTTAGAGGCGACGCTATGACGCATGCGTTTAAAAAAAAAATGCGGTTAGAGCTTAAAGATGGAAACGCGAAAACAGCGTTTCAAAATCTTCCCACTCTGAAGGCTGAATAAAAAAAAGATCGTTTACAGACCCCCGGAACGCCGGCTTCGTATGGATGAGAGGCTGGTTTGGTGAAAAATTTGTGCGTTTAGGCCAGGGTTCGGCTTCGTGTGGACGGGGCCTTAGTTGTCTCCTGGAGACAAGGAGGGGGGTGGTAAGTGACACCTAATTATGTTAATGAGAAGGAGACTCAAAAGTTTAAAAGTTCCTGTCAGACCTCAGATATACAGTTGGAGACAATAATGCTGTGAACCAAATGGAAACTATGTTTTAAATATATCTAGATAAATAAATCATAGAAAACGCAAAGGTTTTCATTTTAATTTTAGCTTTTTTTCCCGATTTATTTCAAAGGTTTCTAAGATTTACTTGAATCTACAAATATGGAAACTTTAAACAGAACATGGACTGTGGATAATTATGACTATTGCAATGAAATTGACCATTTGTCTTATTCTTTAGACAATATCTCATCTATGATGTGTGTTCTATTGTATATTTTCTTTGCATTTTTATCCGTTGTTACAGTGTGTGGAAACCTCCTGATAATCATCTCTGTTGGTTACTTTGCACAGCTCCGAACTCCCACAAACTCTCTCATCGTCTCTCTGGCTGTAACGGACCTTCTCATAGGAAGTCTGGTCATTCCCTTCAGCATGGCATTCTCTCTGAGCTCATGTCTGCGTCACGCAGGTCTTATTTGTCAAGTACGAGACAGCTTTGATGTTTCTCTGGGCACATGCTCCATTCTGAATCTGTGCTGTATTGCTGTTGACAGATATTATGCAGTATGTCAGCCTCTCATCTACACAACCAAAATAACTAATAGAGTCGTTTTGGTGATGATTCTGGTAAGTTGGGGTATCTCTGGATTAATTGGAGTTGGTATAACAATTGCAGGCTTAAATCATAATCCATGTAAGGAAAACTGCTCTTTGCAGGATCTACTGCCCAGTACTGTGGGTCCCGTATTTTCTTTTTATCTTCCAGCACTTATTATGTTGTGCATATACTTCAAAATTTTCCTAGTTGCTCAGAGACAGGCACGCATCATTAAAAGCAATAAAACCTCTGGAGTAACAGCAAGTCGGGGGGAGAGAAAGGCCACAAGAACTCTTGCTATTGTTATGGGTGTTTTTCTCATCTGCTGGGCTCCTCTGTTTGTTTGCATTACCGTTGCTCCTTTCAGCACTGACGCAGTGCCATTTGTTGTGATTGAGGCCCTTAACTGGGTAACACTGACTAACTCAATGCTTAATCCATTTATTTATGCTTTTTTTTACAGCTGGTACCGGACAGCTTTCAGAATGATAATTTCTGGAAAGATATTTCAAGGGGATTTTAGTAATTCAAAGCTGTCTTGATTTATTTGATGAAAATAATTTGAATCAGTTACTGAAAACAATTTATTTTTGCCAGTTTTAACATGATACAATACTCCAAATTGTCTTAAACTTTTTTTTAAATAACAGTTGTTATAAATGATAAATCTGCTGGTCTCTGAATCCACAAACGGTATATTATTTTAAGCCATTCTTGGTTCCAGTGAATTCTTTGTATGGGTTGATCTAGTCATTATTTACTGGCATAGCAATTGTCTGTGGTGTTATAAATGTCTTCTTGCATTATGAAGGTATAAAAAACACTTGAAAATTGAAATGTGATTTGAAAATTATTAAACACTGCAGAATTGTGAGGACTGAATTGAGGACATTAAGGAGGATATGCAGAACTATTTGCACTATTGGTCTGAGTAAAGTTAATTTCTAGGTGTCAGGTCCTTTCAACCTAAACCTTCAACATTTAACAATTATTCTCCAGGTTCATTTCTGAGTTATAGGCATATCCAATTAGATTTCACCTGTGCAAAGTCTACTCTGTTCAGAAACAATTCTAAAAACCTGAGATTTAAGTTTAATGGAATCTCTTGTGTTTTGCATCATTACTTGGTATGGTTATCATTCATTGATCAATAAAGCCATAAATGCTCCCCTATTGAAATAGTTAGCAGGATTTCTAGGTGACATCGGGTCAATAGTCAACTTTAATAAACTACTGGTGGTACAGTAGGCAACCTTCTTTATGTTTTCAAGTTATTTATCACTGGTATTTATGTAGTACCCAATAATAAGAGATTTTTATTTTATTTTATACCTGCAGAAATTGTTATGCTTAGCAAAATAAAACCATAAGTGTTAATGCTCTGTCGCAATAAGTGTTTATTTGATAAGTGGAAATGCTCCAAATGAATTTCTGAATGGAAAAATAAAGTTAAAATGAATTATTGATGATCACAGACTAGTGTTTTATTCAATATAGTTTACTTTCATTAACTGACCAGTAATAATAATATTAATACTACTACTAATTATAATAATAACAATAATAAACTAACTTTATTGATCTCACATTGGAGAAATGTATTTCTGCATTAGCAATGTGGCTTAGGTTGTGTGGATTAAGGAAAAACAGTTTGCTGTCCATCCTTGCTTCATCATTTTATAAAGGACAGCAGATTTTCCTTCAGAATGTGTGGATAGATTTTTTCCGATTCATTGCTCCTTCAAAACTAGTAAGTCTGCTAGTACCATATGCAGAAATCATTCCTGCACCATGATGTTCTCACCTCCAAAACTCACTGTCAGGCTGGTGAAGTGATGTCTAGTGCACCTTAAATATCTATTGTTTTCTGCCATAACTAAAATTAAGGAGCGTTATATATCTTAACATGCTTTTTTGGCTTGATAAGTAGTTTAACATTAATCATTTGAAAATGTATTAATTTATCAGTGATCAGATTAGTTTTTTTTGTTTTTTGTATTATTTGTTTGGTACAGAAAAAAAGCTGTCTTCTTAAATTGTAATGTTACTTGATTTTATAGACTTTTGAATGGTCTCATAAAATTACTTAAAGACTGATTACATTATTTTATTACAAATCTGTCCATTATTTGTCACACTAATAAAATAATTTGATCTAATACAAATACATTTCTTTTTAATTTATTTTTGTTTTTTGTTTGAATGAGTTATTACACAACTGGATCTTATTGATTGACAACGAAAAACTGAAAATAAAACCATAAGCTTGTTCTTTGTGCCATTTCTCAATTTTTACAAATGTGTGACTGTAAAAATAGCCTAAGAGCTGTAGAGTTATCAAGTGTCCGAACTGTTGAGATATCAAGTTTTGCTGTGACCTAGTGTCATATTAATAGCCTCACTATGTCTGAGTGTATAATTATTCCTTCATAGTTTTTTAGAAGATTAAGGGTTCATCTACTGATAGTAGATGGTTACAGTATAGTTATGTCTAATCGTGAGGTGTTTAACCCTGGTCCTCGGGGCCCACTGTCCTGCATGCTTTAGATGTTTCTCCGCTTCAACACACCTAAATCAAATGATTACATTTTCTCCTCAACAACCTCATAGACCTTAAGAAATCTGTTAATCAACCATTCAATCAAATCAGATTAGGGTTAGGCATTGAGACACACTAGTCTAAAGAGTAGCTTGTAAGTCTTATTCTTTAAAATACAAAGTTTATAATTGTTCTTGACCATAATCCAGTTATACAATTGAACTAGATCAAATATTAAAACGCAGCATGAATTGAAAAATTACACTTCTGTTCCCAATCTTAATACTTGTGTGACAAGAATTCACCTTAGCTAAATTCTTTGTTGCCACAGACCTCTTTTAATAAGGCAACAAAAGCATGGTACACCTATCCTATCTTTTGGCCCATTCCAGTTTCAATACATCTCATGTTCTACCAGATTGGATGTCAGACATCTGTGCACTGTTATTCTCAGATAACTTAAGATGGTCAATTTGATTTGAGGTCTGGCCTTTAGCTTAGCCAATTCAACCTCATTTCAAATGGTCCTGAATTCACTCCTTTGAGATCTCGACTCTGTATTCAGGGTTGGTGCTTTAATCTGAAGTCAAAGGCCCTCAGGAGTAGGTTTTCACTGGGATTTCTCTGTACATTGTTGCAATCACCTTTTTTTCTTTCCATACTTGTCTCTCGGTTCCTGCTGCTGAAAAAAAGCTTAATGCATGGTGCTGCTACCAACATGTCTCATTGTAGGGTTAGTATTGCACAGGGAATGAGGGGTGCCTGATTTCCATAAAACATAATACTTTGCATTCACACCACAGTTCAAATTTCATCTCATCAGACCAGGAACATATGGTAGTTTATCACAGTTCCTCCTTTATTTAACATACCCAGTGAGCTTTAGGGGGTGTGTTAGTGGTTCCAAACGTCTTAGGTTTATGATGGAGGCCTCAGTGCTCATTGAGACATTCAATGCAGCAGAAATGTTTCTGTATAATTCTCGGGTTTGTGCCTAAATGAAATTCCTTTGACCTTATACTTGGTGGATTTACTCTCACGTGCACTGTTAACTTAGGAGCCTTGTAACGACAGGTGTTTGACACATAAGCTTTAAGACAAGGCAAGGTAAGATAAGTTTATTTTTTACCACATTTCAATGGCAGGACAATTCAAAGTGCTGTGAGAAAAAAAGAATGAATAGTACAATGGAGTGGCATAAGGTGAAAAATATGAAAGAGAATGAAAGTGAATAACTAAATATGATGATAATAAATCTCAAAATGTGAGTTATTATTACAATGACAGTTGGACTGATTAGGTGTGAGTTTTTGCTCATCCATGTGCTGATTTCTTCTATGCATTTACCTGACCCTTGAATGGGTTCCTAGTCAACTGGTGACATTGTAAAGTGTTGTCTCAATAATTATGGTAAATTATGGGTTTTTATATCATAATTTGAGTTAGGCGGAGCATGTACATTCTGAATTGGAGGGGCCAAATGATACACCATAGGGGCAACTGGCAAACTTTGATTTTTTTTGCTATTCTGGCACAATTACCTACAGACAGAAAAAGTCCCTGGCTTTTAAGGATTTAAACCTTTTTTGTTCTGTACAGTATGAGACAGGATAACCCAGTTTCCCAGGCACTCTAATATAATGATCAATGGTGTTGAATGCAGCACTAAGGTCCCATAGTACCACCATGTGGTTCTTCCAGAATCTGAATTTATATGCATGGCGTTTTATGCCTTGACAAGGGAGGAGACTGTACTTACTGATGAAGGACTTACTGCCTAAGCTCTGCTTGTTATGACAAGCAGAGCTTAGGCAGAGTTTTCTTAAGGAAAACCGTACAGAAAACATTAAGAAAGCAGTAGATGTAATTTGTCCGTTTGTAGTTCTGATGGATCTGATAGATCTTCACGAAAGTCAGTGCCAATGTTGAAGTCTCCAACAATAATTAAGCCATCATTTTAAACACATCAGAGGTAATATGTTTAATAAAATAATTATTAAGTTAATTTTGGACTGAGGAGGCCTGTAAATATCAGTACCATGGTCTGGACTCCACTCTTTACCTAACCTGCCATAAGCTGGATTCATATCAAATTTGAACTACACAATCACAGCAGCAGTAGGCGCTTGATTTATTTCGCTACTAGCAGAGTTTAGTGATAAATTATACTCTAACCTAATGTAGTTGGGGGAAACAGGAGAATCAGCCAGCGAGGAGCACAGATACTCACCAAGCATTGAAATTACAATTAAACTGAAAAATCGTTAAATTTTTCTCATATTAAGCAAATGTGTGATTTCAGTATAAAAAAATATTGTTGCTATGTTTGCACAGCCCCAGCCATCAGAGATCTCCCAAGGAAAGAACCACACCAATTTAAAGGTACTGCATTAAGTTCTGGTTCCACGTCCTGTCTCGGCTACCCTCTTCCACTGAGCCTGCCCATCTGCATTTGATCCTGTCTGCTCCTGTCCTCTGGACTCGGTCAGACTCTGAACCTGCCTGGGAGCTGGTGAATTTCCTGGAAGCCTGGATCCTGTCTGTTCCTGCCTGATCAGGATCGGCTTCCTGTCAATCCTCCGGAGCTGCAGCACCAGGGACACTCTTGGTGCCGCGCGCCGCATCAGCAGTCAGCCCAGTCTGCTGGATCGCACCCCCTTCAAGGGTTATGGACTGACCTGCTAAACCAGAGTGTCTGAGATTGGGCGGTGCTCCGCCCCCCTCCTGCAGCATCCGCAAGCCGCAGATCCTAGCAGCTCCACTTTAGTTTTGTTTTTCATTTAATAAACATTTTGAACTTTCCTACTGACTGTCTCTCCTTGAATACTGGGTCCATCTGTCTCATTTCAAGACAGTAGCAGTTCCAGATCTCTGTCAACACTACAGATCTTAGGGACAGCCACATGACATCTTGACTGGAAAGATCCACAGAAACCACAATGTATCAGAACCACAGCCAGAAGATCCAGAATATTTTCCACAATGCCAGCAACACCAGGAGGATGTGGCAAGCACAGACTACAAGATAAGCCCTGTGACTCCAATCATGATGAAGTGCTTCGAAAGGCTGGTTAAAATACACATTGTCTCAAGTCTGCTGCCAACATTTGACCCGTTCCAGTTCACCTACTGGCGGAACCGCTCCACTGAAGATGCCATCTCCTTTGTTCTTCACCTGAGTCTAGCACCCCTAGAGGAGAAGAACACCTACGTCCGGATGCTGTTCCTGGGCTTCAGTTCAGCTTTCAACCCCATCATCCCACAGCATCTGATATGCAAACTGGAACAGCTGGGATTCAATACACCCCTCTGCAATTGGTTGCTAGATTTCCTCACAGACAGACCTCAGTCAGTCCGGATCGAACAGAACACCTCTGATGTCATCACCCTAAGCACAGGCTCCCCTCAGGGCTGCGTCGTGAGCCCCCTGCTGTTCACTCTGATGACACATGACTGTGGCTTCAGGAAGAACCGGCCTAACCACGCTTCAATGCTCATTAACAGCTCAGCGGTAGAGGTTGTCAACGGCACCAAAAACCTGGGGGTGCACATCCCAGACAACCTCAACTGGACTGTAAACACCACGTTACTGGTCAAAAGGGCACAAAAGTGCATGTACTTCCTGAGGAGGATGAGGAGGGGCCACCTTCGACCAGCCATCCTCACAACCTTCCGAAGCACCATAGGGAGGCTTCTGACCAGCTGTCTCACAGTGTGGTGTGGAGGCTGCAGCACCTCAGACTGGAAGAAGGTGACAAAAGAGGTGAAAAACTGCAGAGAGGATAATCAGGGCTTCCATTCCCTCCAAAAAATACATTTCATCATAAATGTCCCCTCACACGCCCACCATGGACTGTTCTCCCTGCTGCCCTTGGGTAAGAGACTTTGAAGCATTGGATGCAGGTCCAGCAGATTCGACAACAGTTTCTTCCCCACTGCCATTAGACAGCTGCATGTTGTATAAAATGGGGTTTTAAAAAAAATAAAAAATAAAAACATGGAGGGGCACAAATATTTCAATTTCAAATATTGACGTTATTGGAACACTTGAAACATCTTTGGAATATCATTCTTACAAGGCTGCACGGTGGGGCACTGTTGCCTTGGAGCTAGAAGGTTTTCTTACATATAGCATATTAAAAACCAAGTGGTCCTTCTTCAGAGATAATTGGAAAAAATTTTAAACAATTGAAATTCAAAATGTTCAATTCAAAAGAAATGCAACTGATGAATATTATAATTATTGCCACCGTTGGAGGTCTTGCCATAAAAGAGCCATGGCAAAACCAACGCATTACAACAGGTCCAGATGGAAGTCAAGGCAAAGTCACAGATCTTATGCAAAAATGTAATTCCATTTCTTTACACCTGTGTTCTTTTCATTTCCTAGTGAACAGGTTTTGTTTTCTACAGCTGAGAAGAAAATGTATTTTGTTTTTCAAACAAAAAATGCAATTACCATACCACACACAAGCCTTTAAACATTTGCCCAAGATTTAACAGTGTCATGAAAAAGTTCACACAAATAATTAAAAGAGGGTCTCTCTCAAATAAAGCAGACTTCTTAAAGACTTTTATTCCAAAATTCAAAGCCTGCAATTAATGTTGATTGTTCACATTACAATACATGGTATATGAATTAACTAAACTTAACAGAAAATAATATTTGCTGAGAAAATCTAAACTGTGAACTCATGTTAGTTTTATCGAAATAAATGAGCAAGTTTTCCTATTTGAAGCTAAACTTCAAATAGGAAAATTTGGAAATTTGATTTATCAAAATAAAGGAGCAAGTTTGCCTATTTGAAGCTGAACTTTCAATGGGACCTTCAAGTGCGCCACACAGAAATTCTTAGATCATTTCCTAAATCAAGCTTTGAGAAAATTTACCAAAAAATCATAAACAGTTCACATGCACATACAATTTTCGCATCAAGTTGTGATCATTTAAGATTTAGGATATACCAAAAAATAATTCTAACACTTCTAAATAAAAAATAAAATCTTCCTTAGCATTGTGCATAGCATACCAGCTAGTAAGAACTTATCAATCACACAAAATCACAGCTGTTCAATAATTGCTTTTCCCTTTTTTAGAGCATAAACCTTCACTTTTTGAAAGGGACTGACTGGAACTGAAGAATCTGTAGTTTCAGTTTAAACAATTAACATTTCAATTAACTGGTAAACATATAATCAAATATGTATATTAATTTGTTTAAGGGATATATAAAACAAAAAGTTTTGATTAAAAAAAAGAAAAAACAGGAAGTATTACATTCATGTGAATTTATCAAAAACAAAGGCTGTGTAAGATCAAAATACATAGCTTTTCTGAATTTGGATGCCTCAAACAATCTTTAAAAAATACTGCTTTTCCAACACAATAGAATTACTGTATCCTTCATTTTGCAAAAAGAGAATTAAGCCGGAAGCTTTAAATTCATACTATCATAACATAAAAAGGCAGAAGTAGAAATAAAAAGATACATCAGCAGTAGACTTTTTTATATTAGCAGACAGACTTTTTTGTACGTACTAAGTGTTGGATGAACTGTTGGAAGACACATTGTACCCTCTTCTACTCCCTGTAACACAGAATTACACATACGTAAATATGGATACATATATATATATATATATATATATATATATTGCTCACATTACAATACATGGTATATGTATATATACATATACATATATATATATATATATATATATATATATATATATATATATATATATATATATATATATATATATATATATATACATATGTATATATATATATATGTGTATATATATATATATATATACTGGAGACTGACATTTTTTCGGGAATCCCACGGGTCACGGGATTCCTGTGGGATTCCCGTGGGATGGGAGTCAGTATTAGTAACGATCACGGGATTGGGACGGTACAGGATTAAACATTAACGGAGTTTTTCACCCGCGCTCAAAAACAACAAGAATGGGAGTGGTGCAGGAGCGGGAGTCATTCTGAATGGGAGCGGGATGGGAGTGGGAGTAATTTCACCAGGAGTGGGACGGGACAGGATTTAGATTTCTACTCTGGCCCGGGATCGGGACGGGACACAATTTTTTTCAGTGGGAGTGGGACAGGACAGGAGTGAAAATCCACTCCTGTGTCAGTCTCTAATATATACATCATATCATCTCTGTTCTCATATATATATAAAAGAATGATAACATTGAAGAAAGAAGTGTCAGTAAAAAGCCTGAGTGACAGTTTTTGTGTGATTACATAATATAACTTAAATTTCTAATAGGAATCTAAATGCCATGCTTATTTGGGCCATTTGTATAATCCCATTAAGGTCAAGATATTTCAGGAAATGTCTCATGATACTCTATGTGACTACCAAACTGCTTTTTGGGCAGTTTAGGGGATGTTGTTTGAATCCATAGAGCCTCCTTAGCTCTTTAATAAAAACTGCTGCCACGCCCTAGCCTGATAAACCAGACTAAATGTGAGATTAAATGTGTAATTTAGTCTGGCCCCGATTAATGAGACAACAGAAGATTGTTGATGAGAACAACCCTTTGTCTTTCAAACCAGGTCTGTGCCTGTTGGCCAATGCTCTGACCAATGACAGTCGCAACTGACTGTGAGGTAGTGATCAAGACAGAAAGCTGATGAGGGAGTGTAAAGAAACAGCCCGTTGGTAAAACGGCGAATGTGTCTTTCTCAAAAATGAATGAGCGTAGCCTCTTCCTGCTCAGATTTCAACCAAAACCCCAAGTCTATTCCTTCCTAAACTGATTCCAAAGCTGAGTAAATGAGAACTTTTCAATAGTTGTTGCCATCTTCCTTGTTATGCTTTCCCCAGCGTCGAGCAGCTTTTTCGTCACGCCCTCAAAACCCCGTAAATAATAACACTATAAAAAATGTCAAAATCTTTTACATTTATATCCAAAGGACACTTTCCTTTTTTCAAATCTAAAATGTGGTATCTAAACAAAAATTAAATCGTCAGAAAATGTTTTATTTGTTTTCCAAATAGCATACCTCTTTTAAGTCTTTGGAAAAAGTTGGTTAGTCCACTGGAGGAGGTCCCAGCAGATGTGCTCTAAAATGAGAATTACATTTTCAGTAAGAATTCACCACAAAATACTTAATAGGAAAAAACCTTGAAACAATACAACTATTCTTACTCTTGTTCTACTGTTTGATGTCAGTGACGGTACTGCCATTGCTGATCGCACCTGAAAAGTTAATTTGCAAAAGAGTAATTACAGAGCATCTCCCAGTGTCAATATATTCACTTATGAAGGTACAAACATCATAAGACTTGAGTATTTGCAATTAAAGATTCCTCACCTTACTGTCCCACAGTGTTCCGAATACAAGAATGAAGAAACCCTTTAGGGAAAAAAATTGTATTTAATAGTTTCTCACTTTCATTACAAAGTTAATGTCATAAACTTTAAAACATGCAGCTACAGATTACTCTAATAAACACTTGAAATGTTACCTGTAATGAATTGAAGAATGCAAAGGCAATATGGATTCCCCTGTTTGTAGGGTCAGCCATGGTTCCGATTCCCAAACCCCAAGTTATTCCAAAAAACGGTGTTAGCACAGCCAAACACCTGGTTACAACCACCAGAACGTGCTTTTCTCCTGTTTGGGCTGCATTTCCTCCTACTCTTCTCCTCAGTATTTTGTATAACACCACAATCAGGATGATGAGGTTTATACACACTATCATGAGTGCAGGGATCACAAAGGCCAGCAGAGCTTTGGACTCGTTCCAGTTGAGCCAACAGATGATTTTGTCTCGTATGTATTCATTTGAGGGAGCAGTTGCAGCTATAGTTATTGTGGCAATGATCAGTGGTGCACCATATCCCAAAGAGAATCCAATGATCAGCATAGATATTTTAGACAGCCCTCCATCAAACACACTAAGGGTGCGATAAAGCAACAGCAGGCCTTTGGCTAACATCCAGAAGAACATGGAGAGGTAGAAAAAATGAATAAAGAAGGTAGCTGCTGTGCATGCTGGGTTGTTTGACTTGGTTACATCTGAAATAGCTGCTCCAATAATGAACCAAATGTTTGCAATGAGGAGAGACAAAGCGATGTTGACAATGGCGACGTGGCGCAAATACGATGTTGTGTTCTTGTTAACTTTTCTCCATATGATTGCTTCAATGATGAGACAAATGACCAAGCAAAGCATAGAAATGCCAACTCCAATGTAGGTGATGATGTCCAAACCAAGGTCTCGTGGGCTGTATGGTGACATTAGAATAGAGAAGGAAGTGGTGTGGTTGCAGTTGCAGCTGACTGTTTCATTTTCAAAGTACACTAATGAGCAACCGTTGTCACTCCATCCTCCAAGACCGTCAAAGAGATCAAAATCCCAAAAAACACATTTGGGGTTTTCCAGGGTGTCATTTGAGGAATTTATCACATCAAATGTTAAAGAAATATTTGAGATTTTAACTTCAGGTTTAACAAGAGCAACTCTTCCACTGACAAGTTTGGTGTTATTGAGTTCATCTCTTCCAGGAAGCACATTGTACATGGAGGCAAAAACTATTATGGTAATTAATTCATTCTCTCCACCACCCTCGGGTATTTCTATTTCCAAAGATGAGTTAAACACATTGTTAAAAGGTTCTGTAAGGATAGTTTTGTTCAGGAGAATGAAATCTGTGTTGATCTCCAGTGGATCATTGCTAATAAAATCTGGTAGTTTTTCAAATACACTCAAGAATGAAGAGCTGGTATTTTTTTGTGAAAGTTCGTCCGTGTTATTTCCTGTCATGTTCTTTTTATTAAGATGTTTCCAGGATGGCCTTGAGTCATCAATCGTTAGAAGGCCTGCGCTTTCTAAGAAATTCTACAGAATAGAGAAAAAAAAAGCAACAAACACATATCAGTTTCACAAAAATCATAGTTACATTATGACTTTAGATGTTTAAATCTCCACATTAACCTACCCTTGTTGAATTGTTATCTATTTTGATTCTTAAAGAAAATGATCTATCAGCAACATTTTCAAAAATTTTAACCATGGCAACAATTGTTGCTGGAGACTTAACGATCTCATCTTTATTTGCAGAAGTTGCATTTTGAAGGTCTTCTAAAAATATAGGAATAGTTTTCGCATCCAAGTTCTATCAAATGAAAATAGAGAATGGTTATTCACAAATTACAATTGTTTGTCTATGTTTCTGAATATATTCAAATATACCATTTTTTCTTCAGCAGACATCAAAACACCCTTATGTATTTCTTAATACATACATACATACATACATACATACATACATACATACATGCATACATACATATTTACACAAATACAAAAAATAATACACTAAAATGCAAATGGTACTGCACTACAAATTAAAGTGTAGCACTATCAGTTTAAGAAATATTTTGAGTACATTGGTTTCTACCACAGTAATGAGTTAATGAATAATTCTCCATAAGTGTGATTACTTTCTAAACCCTTAATTCTCAGTAGTTAAAATAATACATTACCTTTGATCGATTAAGCAATTCTACAATTACTTTTAGGACACAGTTGTCTTGTTTATTTCCAAAAGTCTTATCTGGCATACAAGTTGCAGTCTTTTCTCCCTCCTTGTTCTCCTCACAGTCTGCAACCACCCTATCTCCAATCAGTGCATTTCCAAATTTATCATCAGCACAATCAAAATCCTCTGGAGAAAGAATGAATATTTCAGGTTATACTTTATGACCGCAAAGTACCATACAATAAAATTATTGAAACTGCCAGTAACTACTGCTGCTCATTTAAAACTCACGTCTATCGGTTAGTATCAGGGTGATTACTTTTTTCCTTTGCAGTGGCTGAAATACACATGTGAACTCCACCACTTCCCCCTGTAGACAGTCAACTGGGGCTTTATAGGTATATTTTATACTTACAGCTGGTAATACAGGAAAGATGGTACAGTTTCATTATTACATTTTTTTTTTAGTTTTTGTATTGTAAAGTCATAGAAATATCAAATTCTTGTCTTGTTGACACATTTACCTGTACCAGCTGAATTAGACAATGTAACTGGATAGCCATTTTTTTCAGTGCAATCCAGTTTGATAGTTTCAGAACATCTCAATCTTTGTCTGTTGGGATCCACATCGATATCAGGGGCTGGAGAGGACTTCAGTGTTACCTCCTGCACAACAGATGAACCGCTTCCCCATTGTATCTCACAATCATATTTTCCTGAATAAAAAATTTCAGTCGAGTGATGACTTGTCATTACAAGCAGTAACAAAACCTTTAACACATAGAAATACATTTTTTTTTTTTACTTTGAGAATTCTATTTTACTTACTTTTTATCTGATTTAACCTATTTATTTAGATCTGTCATTATATAAACCTAAAAATTCTCAGTATAATATAAATTACATAAATTTTTTTTTAGTTTAGTAAGTTTGTTTTCTCTTCAGAGTTTGGCAAACACTCCTTTTTTGCCTGAGTTTCAGTGACATGATGTAGCAACATTAATCAAGGCTCCCAATGTAATGAGGAAAAACAACTACCCCACATTTACTGGATAGTTGGAGAGTATCTTATTATTGTTTAGCCTTTCTCTATTACTCTTTGCATTTATAGGTGAACTGTAGATGGAGGAACATTAGTTTTTCTCTATTACTCTTTGCATTTATAGGTGAACTGTAAATGGAGGAACATTAGTTGTTCTCTATTACTCTTTGCATTTATAGGTGAACTGTAGATGGAGGAACATTAGTTGTTCCCTATTACTCTTTGCATTTATAGGTGAACTGTAGATGGAGGAACATTAGTTGTTCTCTATTACACTTTGCATTTATAGGTGAACTGTAGATTGAGGAACATTAGTTGTCCATTTTGATGCAAAAATAGTCTTCAGCCAAGCCAGGTAATTAAAATAAAATACATGAAAATTTTCATTCTCTCTTAAAGGTACTTCCAGTTTTGAATTTCACAATTGTCTTCAAAGAGCTAGATGTTATTATTACCATCATCGAAACGACCAAACGTGGCAATTGTGTATGTCAAACTATTGTCTTTGGTAATATCTCTTCCTTTATGCCTCCATTTTACATTGATACTTTCACCAGTAGTGATGCTTGGACGGTTAAATGTCAAAGTGAGTGGTTCTCCAACATAGACAGTGTCTCTATCAACCTTTATTTTATCCGGACCTAAAGAGAGACAAGAAAATCATCAATCGGTTGTCAAACATTTAACAATAAATTGGATATTTTCACTTTTCCCCAGATTTTTTAAAGTCAACTTACTTAAAATGCGGACAGGGTAGGTTTTTCCAACTTCTGTTAATATTTGATTTTTTATCAACTGAGCTTCTGCATCTGTCAGTGTTTCAGGGGGTGGTAAGGTAATAGTATAATCAGCAATGGTACTCCCTTCACTGCAATAAAGAATAAAAATAGTGAATTACCTACAGCTTCAAATCAAAAAGTGAAATCTAAAATGAGAGAAGATGATTACAACTATGCATGCTCAAAATTTTTTGCAAATACAAATATATGAAGTTATATATGCTGTGGTACATAACTCAAAATTATACAAATCTAGATAGTTAAACAGTACTGTCAAAAGCGCCTGTGACAATCTTTTGCAGAAAGTGGAAGAAAGGAATATAGATGTTGAAAAATGGGATTGTATTTTAATTTATACTGTGATAAAAGAAAGGTGTGAAACAAAATCAACCTATTGTCATGTTAAGATTGGACAGCCAAGTCGGATGGAAAAAGGGAACTCTGAGACCATTTTTGTCCTGTAGAGCCAAGACTTAATGTGCTTCCTGAGTCTTCTGTTAGCGGATCTGCTGTGCTTTCTGTCACTGTATTTACATCTGATGGTCCATCTTCTGATGAACAGGCCAAGAAATTCTTGGAACTTTAGCAATCTCACCAGTTCCGAATGCTGAGATACATACATGAATTAGGATTTTTTTTCCACACTCCATCCGTTTGACCCCCCTGTAAGATTTTTGTAGTTTTGCTAGGTCAAAGGCTGATACTAAGCCTAGCTAATTTAGATCAACAGTTAAATGTTAAGACACTGTTTAAGAGTATACATCATGACATGCTTGAGGAAGCTTTTATTTTTTTATGATCACCTGGATTATACACCAAAAAAAACAACAACTATGTTTGCTTTGCAAAGATAATACATTCTGGGAAGCACACTATATGGAACTTCAAATCATCCTGCCTCTTTGTACTTAAAGAAAACTTTTCTTAGTGCAGAGTTATGTTTCATTAGATTGAGGGAGATCCCCCGATATTCTTTGTAGGCCTCTTGATATTCCCTTTTTTATTCATAAACATGCCACAAAATTTAAGTTTCATCATTTTCTTTTGGTTGAATTGTTTACACATTGTTTGGTGTTTCACTGCATAATTTGTGCTGACCTGCAATGATGGTTTTCCTTTGTTGTTATTCTACTAATATATATTTTATGGTCCAAATAGGCTAACATGTGCACAGAATGTATATCTTCTGTTGCTGTTCAAATTCCTCTCGTGGTAACAATGACTTATATATTTTGTGTTGCTTTTAGTACTGGAAAAAGCGGTTTGTACAGGCATATAGTTATCTTTGTTAATAAATACAAAACAATAATTTACAAATTATCACATATCTTAACTCATATTCAGCTTAATTTTAGCACTCTTCGTGCCTTGTTTTTAAAATAGCACTCTACAATAGATACTGAGAATACGAACCAGCTGAACGTGTGAAACCCTTAAAATTAAACTTATATAAATTACTTACTTACTTGTGTTTAATAGACTATTAAACCAAATTTTTGCAAACAATGAGAATAAAATTGGACTTACCTAAATTTCAGGTCAACTTTACAATCTGATTTACACTGAGTTGTAATCTGTTTAACAAAAGGAGAAACACCAGAAATAAACACATTTACCTCATCAATATCATCACTGAAGAAAATATCACTTGAAGTAATAACAACTTACAGTTTTATTAATATTTTGATAAACGGAATTGGTCTTGTCATTAAATGAATTGTCATATGGCATGTCCATTGTAATTGTGCCAGATACAATGTCAGGTGTCGTGGTTTGCATTGTTGTTGTTATAGTCGTAGTTTGCACAGCTGTTGTCGTGTTTGGCATAGCTGTTGTGGTGTTTGGCATAGCTGTTGTCGTGGTTGGTATAGCTGTTGTCGTGTTTGGCATAGCTGTTGTCGTGTTTGGCATAGCTGTTGTCGTGGTTGGCATAGCTGTTGTCGTGTTTGGCATAACTGTTGTCGTGTTTGGCATAGCTGTTGTCGTGTTTGGCATAGCTGTTGTTGGGGTTGGCATAGCTGTTGTCGTGTTTGGCATAGCTGTTGTCGTGTTTGGCATAGCTGTTGTCGTGTTTGGCATAGCTGTTGATGGGGTTGGCATAGCTGTTGTCGTGTTTGGCATAGCTGTTGTTGGCAAAGCTGTTGTCGTGTTTGGCATAGCTGTTGTCGTGTTTGGCATAGCTGTTGTTGGCATAGCTGTTGTCGTGTTTGGCATAGCTGTTGTCGTGTTTGGCATAGCTGTTGTTGGGGTTGGCATAGCTGTTGTTGGGGTTGGCATAGCTGTTGTCGTGTTTGGCATAGCTGTTGTCGTGTTTGGCATAGCTGTTGTTGGGGTTGGCATAGCTGTTGTCGTGTTTGGCATAGCTGTTGTTGTGAGTGGCTTGGCTGTAACAGAAATAACAATAATTTAGAATATTGTGTTTTTTCTTCTTTAATCATTGAATAGTGTTGGATTTTTTTCATTTATATTTTACAACAAAGCGTTTCAGACATGAAAGCACAAAAAAAAAAAGAATAATTAAATTTAATATACTACACTCGTCCACACTCTCTTACTTGTGATTGGAATCTCTAAGGATTTATTAATACTGCTCCTAACGATACTCCCAATCTACCAAGTGCACCTTCCTCCATGTCTAGCTTTTAGCTAGATGCAGCTATAGCAGCTATAGCAGATGTGATGTATCACATTCTTTATTTATTTCACAACTAGCAAAGTAAACTGATAAAGCAAACTTTCACCACTCGCCAGTCGGAAGGGAAAACAATAACATCTTTCCTATCTACAAAGGTAAAAATTGCATCCTTTACTAATGTTTCAAAAAGAAATAGAGGGTATTCCAGCTAGAGTCGCTGCAGTTTGTTTTGCTTCAGCCTTCGGCCTCTGGTTGATGCATTGATGTCGTACACGTCCCTACATTTCATTGGTTAGAAAATTTCTGAATTGAGGCTAATGCTTTGTCACTATCCGATCCTTACCAGAAGCACAATCTGTTTATTATATTTAGGTTTATCTTTTTTTTTTTTTTTCTTTTTTCTTTTTTTTATACTATACACCATAAGGTTAACACCAAATGAAAAAATAAAACTCAAAAAGACTAGATTTATGTTTGAATCCAAAGCAGAAAAAGTTAGCTCCTGAAAGTACTGTAGGATCACATTTCCGGCACGGACAAGTGATAAAACAGAAAGGATTTTAATGCATTTATTTTCTCAGGAAATACATAATTACATTTTAACACATTATATAGTATGTTTACTTTTTTTAGGTTGGGAAAAATGTAATTTAGGCCTTTTTTTTACAAAATAAAACTGAGCACAATCCCGATGTATATCTGGTTGCCCATGTGCAAATGAACTGATGGTATGGATCACACTACTAGAACAGATCGGGTAGTGACATTCATCTGTTGGCATCTGGCAATATGTGTTTCTGACACCAGCTTTTGGTTCTTGTAAACCTGATTTCTGGAAAGACTGTACCTTAAATCACATGTACATATTTTACATACCTGTAGTAGGTATTGGGCATAGAGAGTTATCTGTGGAGAGTAAAAGAGACAAAAAAGATTAAATCTTTTTTGTCTTAAACCACAATGTTGTATGTTTCATAATAATAAGCAATACAGAAAGCTTACTGGTTTCTGGTTGGCAAAACTCATCATTTGGAGGAAGTCCATTTATGCATGTACAGGTTGAACTGCTGGTGTTACTGCATGAGTTGTTGCTGTTGCACATGTCACATGGCAAAGCATAACCACCCTCACATTCACACTGCAGTTCATTAAAGGAGTTTGGAATGCAGACTGATAAAGATATCAAAGAAGCAAAATAATCCACCTGTATTTTATATTGTCAGTTATTCTCTTTATACAGAGAAACATTTCAGTTGCCAGATTATCTTACCTGTAGTCAGGTTTACTTGTAGAACATTTATCAGTGAAAGAGGTATCGGGTAGTTTATTGTTTGGAGAGCACTTCGGAATGACTCAGGGATATTTGATGGCACGATGGCAGCTGGGATGCTCAAGACAATGTCAACATCAAGGAACAATGGTTCTGCAGAAGTTAACAGATCCCTTTCATGCTTTTTACCCCAATAAGTGGAAATGTAAGACACTGTTTATTATTAGTACATCCTTAATGGCAAAAAGCTTAAATTGATACAATATCGATTCTCAGAACTTTGTAGCCTGTTCTAGAATTTTCAAATACAATGCTCCTAAGATTAGAGAAAGGCTTGTGTTGAAAGTGTCTTTTTTGTCATACCAAAGGTTGTTGTGGATGTGGTTGTCGGCATGGCTGTTGTTGTTGTGGTTGCTGTAAATTAAAATGAAATATGCCAAATTAATCAAATCCCTTTAGCTGTTGTGTTCAAAGATTTTATAATACCATTTTATCATACCATCTTCTGTTCTGGCCCTTTGGAAATAAAGAAAATCTTAACCAAATAATTGTTAATGTGGGTTTCCTTGCAAACCTAACACCATGGAATTTATATTTTTTCCTCCTGGAATGACCATAGAAAAGCTCTTCATTTGCCTAATGAATTGTTAAATCTCTTTTTTAAGCCTTCTCGAAGTAATGATAAATGTGATTGTTACTCAAGGTGTTGGATAAATCTTTGGTAGAATATTATAATGATAATGCGGTCTCCATATTATTTTTAAACTTTGGAGCAATGGTAGCCCACAGAATATTGGCTCCATCATTAACAAAAAAGAAGGATATGAAAACAAAAGCAAAGCTATTAACAATATCAATGATGATGATGCTGTAAAAATGTCTCTGTGGATGTGTAGTGGACATCCTGGCAGTGACTTTAGTTAGGTTAGGATATTATGTTCCAGGACCATTCAGACTAACAGTGCTTTAAAACTACCAGATATGTATCCAATTAAGCCCATTTGGAAGCGCCCCAAATTAGATTTTCTGGAAAAGGGAAAATATCCAAAAAGGGCCTTCCAGTGTGCCATCAAAACGTTGAATATTAGTCACATTTGGGTAAAAATTGGAACTTTGGTGCATTTGCCTGCAGTGGGAATGCAGCTTAAGTATGACATTTGTCTTAGGCGGTTCTGGACAGGGATGGACATGGGCCAATAACCTTGTAGAACTAGCTCTGGCTCCTGTACTGAAGAAATAGTACTAAATTATTTTCTTATGGTGATATGCAGTGACACAGAGACTAATTGTTTGCTTAAATAAATTATATATATATATATATATATATATATATATATATATATATATATACATATATATATACCTCTAGTGTCTTTTTCTAAGTTTTTAGATGTTGTGTTTGCCAGTATACCACTGGGAAATTATCTCCAGCTGCTGGATAATAACCCAACAGATTCGCGTTCACAAGTGAACCATCACATATAACTGTTGTTATAAGGTTTCATGTGATAATTGTGTTTGAAACTCTATCAGAAATGGCAAAGGGACCAAAAAAGAAAACATGCAATGGACACAGAGATGGAGAGGAAGATCAGAAAGATGGAGGGGATAAGAATTAAGGGAAATGGACATATGGACTATTAATCAGAGCTATAAATAAAGAACAAATCAGTATAGTAATAATCATACCTTTAGAGTTTAACTTTGATTAGATTTGAAAATAACAAAAGAAAACTAGTACATATGTCTTATTTCAACTCATATGTTTACGTTGTACATACCTGGAGTAGGTGTTGGGCATATAGAGTTATCTGTGTAGAATAAGGGATTCAGAACTTTTGAATTAAACCAGAATTCTGTATGTTTGATAATTCATTAGCAAAGCAACAGAACAGAAAGCTTACTGGTTTCTGGTTGGCAAAACTCATCATTTGGAGGAAGTCCATTTATGCATGTACAGGTTGAACTGCTGGTGTTACTGCATGAGTTGTTGCTGTTGCACATGTCACATGGCAAAGCATAACCACCCTCACATTCACACTGCAGTTCATCATAGGAGTTTGGAATGCAGACTGATAAAGATATCAAAGAAGGAAAATCATCCACCTGTATTTTATATAATAATTTATTGTATTTATACAGAGAAATATTTCAGTTGCCAGATTATCTTACCTGTAGTCAGGTTTACTTGCAGAACATTTATCCGTGAAATGGATATTGGGTAGTTTATTGTTTGAAGAGCACTTCGGAATGACTCAGGGATATTTGATGGCACGTTGGCAGCTGGGATGCTCAAGACAATGTCAACATCAAGGAACAATGGTTCTGCAGAAGTTAACAGATCCCTTTCATGCTTTTTACCCAACAAGTGCATTACCCAATAAGTGTAAGACACTGTTTATTATTAGTACATCCTTAATGGCAAAAAGCTCAAATTGATACAATACTTATTCTCAGAACTTTGTAGCCTGTTCTAGAATTTTCAAATACAATAATCCTAAGATTACAGAAAGGCATGTGTTGAAAGTGTCTTTTTTTGTCATACCAAAGGTTGTTGTGGATGTGGTTGTCGGCATGGCTGTTGTTGTTGTGGTTGCTGTGAATTAAAATGAAATATGCCAAATTAATCAAATCCCTTTAGTTGTTGTGTTTAAAGATTAAAAAAAAGTACATTTTGGGAAGCTGACTATCTTCATACCAACTTCTGTTCTGGCCCTTTGGAAATAAAGAAAATCTTAACCAAATAATTGTTAATATGGGTTTCTTTGCAAACCTAACACCATGGAATTTACATTTTTCCTCCTGGAAAGCCCATAGAAAAGCTCTTCATTTGCCTAATGAATTGGTAAATCTCTTTTTTAAAGCCCTCTTCAAGTAATAATAAATGGGACTGTTACTCAAGGTGTTTAAAAAATCTTTGTTAGAAAATTATAATGGTAATGTGGTCTCCATGTTATTTCTAAACTTTGGAGCAATGGGAGCCTACTACATCTTGGCTCCATCATTAAAGGGGAACACCGTTTTCTCTTACATTGGGCCCTTGATTTTATGTTATTACATCATGATCTACTCACCCATATTAGTTTTGTGTCATTTGGAGCTGTTACGAAGTTAATCGGTTTTGTAATCCAGGTAACCTCTTCCTATGGGCAACTAAACTGTTCATAATGTATTCTTTAAGGTACGCCAGCATTCATAACATGTAGGCGAATCACTGACCCTAAGAGGAGACCCTTCGGATGCATGGATACATACATCAGAATAAAAATGCAGAGTAACTGTTATTCAGAGCTTTGAATAAAGAACAAATCAGAATAGTAATAATCATACCTTAAGAGCTTAACTTTGACTAGATTTGGAAAAAAAAAAAACACAAACATATGTCAACTCATATGTTTATGTTGTACATACCTGGAGTAGGTGTTGGGCATATAGAGTTATCTGTGTAGAATAAGAGATTCAGAACTTTTGAATTAAACCAGAATTCTGTATGTTTGATAATTCATTAGCATAGCAACAGAACAGAAAGCTTACTGGTTTCTGGTTGGCAAAACTCATCATTTGGAGGAAGTCCATTTATGCATGTACAGGTTGAACTGCTGGTGTTACTGCATGAGTTGTTGCTGTTGCACATGTCACATGGCAAAGCATAACCACCCTCACATTCACACTGCAGTTCATCATAAAAGTTTGGAATGCAGACTGATAAAGATATCAAAGAAGGAAAATCATCCACCTGTATTTTATGTAATAATTTATTGTATTTATACAGAAAAAGATTTGCATGACCAGATTATCTTACCTGTAGTCAAGTTTACTTGCAGAACATTTATCCGTGAAATGGGTATTGGGTAGTTTATTGTTTGAAGAGCACTTCGGAATGACTCAGGGATATTTGATGGCACGTTGGCAGCTGGGATGCTCAAGACAATGTCAACATCAAAGAATAATGGTTCTGCAGAGGGGAAGAGATGCAGTCATACTTTTAACCAGTACTCGAGTTGAGGGGGGAGGAGGGGGGATGGCATTGCCCTTCTTCAATAAATCTTAAATGACCATCCCCCCATACCATCCCCTGTGACATTTCATCACTGAATCTGTAAATTTCCTCTATATGTTAACAGTAATGGTAATAGTTGAAAAATTGGCACTGCTCAGTGGAGCAGTGGGTAGCACTGATGCCTTGCAGCAAGAATGATCAGGGTTCAATTCCCAACCAAGGGTCTTTCTGCATGGAGTTTGTATGTTCTCCCTGAGCTGGGTACCCGGCTTCCTCCCACAGTCCAAAAACATGACTGTTAGGTTAATTGGCTTCTCTAAATCCTCTTTAAGTTTGAGTGGTTGTTTGTCTCTATGTTGCCCTGCGATGGACTGGAAACCTGTGCAGGGTGTACCCCACCTCTTGCCCGTAAGCAGCTAGAGATAAGCACCAGTACCGCTTGCGACCCCACTTGGGATAAAGAGTGTCAGAAAAAAATAAAATAAAAAATGGGTGGATTAACAGTAATGGCAATGATATTGCCCTTTCAACATTTAGCAGGCTGTGCGCTTACAAGTTCTTAACAGCCTCACGGTCAAGCGGCAAAGACACACAATTTGAGGGAATGTGAAAATAAGGAGAGGAAGGCAACTTCGGCAGGTTCTAAGTTGCTGAGATCTCCCTCCCCAGCTTCGTTTGAGAAATGATGTGCTTACAGTAATGCAAGTTTCTCCACATAATTATACCTTTTCTCGATGATTGAGGTATGGATTACATAAGTGGCATCCACTGAGCAGAAAATCTATTTATTGCACTCTGACTGTAGCAAATCGACGGAAAAGCATAAGAAATATGAAAACATTAAGAATTTGTTTAAAATGTCCCTTTTCGTTCATATTTCAATCTGTTTTTTCATCAATGGGCGTGACTTTAGGGTGATGCGTGCTCCCCGAAAGAGGGGTAATTCTCAGCAGGCAGGTAATGCTCTGCACAACAGATTATTAAAGTTATTTTCAAAGAAATGCCAAATGTTATGTTATTGTCTGACACCTGACTGCAAGGTCCCTTGTGTGACTTGCAGAATGCCTGTTGTCCGATAAATGGTAAATATAGTTTGCAGACCTGTTAGTGAATAGTTTTAACTCATTAATTGCCCATGGAAGCAATACTGATTTTCTGATAAACAGTCTACTTTAAATTAATATTTGAAAGGTAAGTAAAATTATCATATTCTATATTTTTTTAGGCTTATTTCATTTTGAGGCTAATTCTAATGTATTTGAATTTTTATGCAGTTTTTTTTAGATTTTGAAAATAGTTTCAGCTGTTTCAATTTAATTGATTGGATTTGAATAAAAAGTACTTGACTTGAAAGAATTCACTTATCAATTTGCAAGGTTTTGTGAGGTTTTGTTCCAAATCTTAATAGATTCAATGCCAAGGATTCTCCAAAGTAAAATCAGAGAAGTGTCCGACCATGACTATGAAGCTGATCACAGTGGGAAATTAGTCTCTAACTATGTAGGGGCAGTGATAGCCATGCCAGTCCAGGGACTGACTGCAGTTCTACTGTAAGGTGCGTTGTTCAAGGTCATTGACCACCATACCTGATATGTAATAACCATACCATGCATATTGCTTTAGGTTAATAGGCTATATTAATAAGGCTATGTATGCTTCCATTTACACCATCCCCCTTCTTTTATTTTAACTCGACTACTGCTTTTAACGATAATTTAGAACACTTGCAATAATGTGATAAAATCAGTTTCTTTGATTCTATCTTTGCATGAATATGACCACAATCTTGTAGTAGTTCTCACTTCTTTCTCAACATTTCTTAAGATGTAATGTGTGATCTAAGGATCAGCAAATAAAAGCTATAAAGGCTTGGAGGCAAACTGGAGTTTAGTATGTTATACTTTTCTTTTTTTATATAGCACCTTTCAGTAGTAAGACAATTCAAAGTGCTTTAAATAATAGGAAATGCATGGAAAAGTACATTGCATGATATATAAAAAAGAATACAATTGATGATAGTAAAATTAAAGATAGACAACAAACTTAAAACTTTTAGGTAACACAGTAAAGGGCCACTCTAAACAAACATGTTTAATCTGATTTAAAGCAACTTTAGGCTTTAGCACTTTTATACTTTTCTAAAAGGCTTTTTATAAATTAGTGGAGCCTTAGAAGTAAAAGCTGCTTCTCAATGTTTGCTTCTGGTGCTAAGCGTGCAGAGTAGCCCCTCCCAAAGATCTGGGCCCTGATAATTAGTCTGTAATCTATTTTGTTGCTACCATTTGGTGATTTATAGACTAACAGAAGTATTTGAAAGTCTTTTCTCTGAGATACAGAGAGCAGTTGGAAGGTCTTTAGAGCTGAGCTGATCTCCACTTTCTTAGTGAGGACACAGGCAGCAGCTTTCTTGGATCAGCTGCAGCTGTGTTATTGACTTTGTAGGCAGACTTGTGAAGACACTCAGTTGCAGTCATCAATTCCACTAAAGATGATGACATGAATTAGTTTTTCAAGGTCCTACTGAGAAATTAGTTCTTTAATCCTGGAAATGTTTTTTAGGTGAGTGAAAGCTGACCTTGTTACTTACCTTTATGCGACAAACTATTGCCTATTGTTAATTTTGTTTTGATTCAGCTGAAGAAAAGTTTGGCTCAGGTGATCTGTCAGCAACATAAAAATATTAGAGACCCCTGATCTACATCTTTAATTTGATGTGATTATTGTTTAATTTGCAACCTCATCAACTGTCAATAGAATTAGGGTTAGGACCTTTGTTATTGAAGACCAGGTTTAGCCAGCAGCTTTACAGTTTGGGAGCCTTCTGCACAATCACTGCAGACTACATATTGGTATTGGGTCTGCTAAATGTGCATTCCCCAAAGAAGTGGAAGGAAAAACCTGTTTATTATTAGCAAATCCTGAATGACACAAAACTTAAATTACTATAATATTTATTCTCAGACCTTTGGAGCGTGTTCTAGAATGTATAATGCATTGCTCTTAGAATAAAAAGGCCTGTTTTGAAAAGGTTTGTTGTGTCATACCATAGGTTGTTGGAGGTGTCGTCGTTGGCATGGGTGTTGTTGTTGTAGTTACTGTAAATAAAAAATAAATATGCACAATTTATTCTAATCCTTTCAGCTGTTTTGTTCAAAGATAATGAAAAACATACATTCTGGAAAACAGAAAACTTCATACTATCCTATGTCCTGCCCCTTTGGAAATAAACAGAACTTTATCCAAATAAGCGTTACCATGGGTTTGCTTGCTAGCCTAAAAACTTAGCATTTATATTTTTCATGCGAGTCTTTAATAAATTAAGAAAAGCCATGAGTTTCCCTAAAGGATTGGCAAATCTCTTTTTTGAGACTTCTAAGGAGAGTATTTTCTTAGCTTCTACATTTGACTATGTAAATCTGCAAAGTATAATGAAGTAAATTTGCTCTGGAATTTTATTTCCAACCAGTGGTTGTTGTTTTTGGTTAGTAGCTCCATAGGTTTTTTACATTCCTCTAATCTTAAGGTGTTGATGAATATTTGTTTTGTGCCCTCTATATGAAGACATCTCTTAAAAGCAAAACATCAAACCCTCCATTCTCAGAAGTCCTGATTTTCATCCATTGTTTTGAAGGAAATTCTGAAAGACTCAGCTTGTTCAAGCTGTAGTAAATAGTAATAAAGTAGAACATATATTTTAGCTCAAGCCAAATCTACATCCTTTACATACCTGGAGTAGGTGTTGGGCAAATGGAATCATCTGTAAAGCAATGAGAGGGGATTATTTGAAAAAGTAAAGCCATAGTTATTGTGATATAATAAAGACTACACTGTATTTTAACCAAGCTAGATCAGCTTTTAACAGAATATGTGATTATAACACAGTACAGTGTACTCATTCCCTTGGATAAGAAAATGTTATAGTAAAACTAGCAATCAGTTTAGTCTCACTTATGAGTGGCTGACAGAAGTCATGTTAGGCTGTTCTCCAATTATGTGATTTATTTTAGACAGGTATCACATTATACAACAAACAATATAAATTCTTGGACAGCATGACAACTCCTCCTCCTTTGGGACTAAAAAGACCCAACCTTGTATGAGCAGCAGCGAAGCAGAATACTCACTTGTGATTGGCTGACAGAATTCATTGATGGAAGGAAGTCCATATATGCATGTACAGATTTGACTGCTGCATGAAGTGT